>UESW01004142.1:425039-835118 GCA_900491605.1 Calamus simplicifolius
TAAAAAATAAAAATAAATATAAATAAGCAAAAATATAAATATAAATAAATAAACAATGAACGCAACATAATAGAAACAAACACGAGGCCTAAGGCAAAGATAAATACTTATCCTATATAATAAATACTAGCTCATTCAAGATAAATAGTAAGCTTAAACCAATAAATATTTAGTTTGGATGATAAATAAAAATGCTATAAGAATAAATAGAAACTATTAGACATATGCCATATCTAAGGTGCATCTATAGAGATGAACAAACAAATAATACATGTGTATCACAAGTTCAGCTTCCACGTGCCTCATTTTGGGAGCATATACATGCGTTTATCATAGTTTGTTTTTATTCCAGCTGCATTTTTTGTTTATGAGTTATTCTCAATATCTATTCAACTCATCTAAGCCTCAATATCTACTCAACTCCACAAAGGCCTACCTCAAGTCCGAATAAAGAAGGAGGGTTACGAATAAATAGAAACTATTAGACATATATCGTATCTAAGGCGCATCTATAGAGATGGAACTAACAAATAATACATGTGTATCACAAGTTCAGCTTCCACGTGCCTCATTTTGGGGCACATAATATATCATATTCATGATCTAATAGTTTTTTTTATTCCTGCTACATTTTTGTTTATGGGTTATTCTCAATATCTACTCAACTCATCTAAGCCTCAATATCTACTCAACTCCACCAAGGCCAGCCATCAAGCTCAGGTAAAACTCCATCAAAAATCTCTTAAAATATGAATCTTATTCTCAATATGTTAATAAATATTTATATGATAAACGCTTATCATTATGCCCGAAAGGCTTAGTATTTATTTCTATTATATTTATGTTTATTTTTTTAACTATTTCTATTTATTTCATTAAAATTATTTTTTAAAGTAGATAACAATAGTTAACAAATAGGTTTTTGGCTTTGAGATCCATGTGAATCTAATGGTGAAGGCGACAATCGAATTTAGACTTGGTTACATACAAATGTAATGAAGTCCAATTCTCTCTACATATAAGGATTATAGAAAATAATTTTTAAATATTTAGATATAATTAAGAAATAAAAATTATGTATATAATTTATGATGCCTTACTAGTTTTATTGAGGATAAAGTTACAATGTATTATACCGATAAAATTATGACATTTGGGGTAAAAGTGGCGATAAAAAAGAAAAAAATAGAAAAACTATGGAACTTGATGGGACCTCCATCGAGGTTTAGAAATGTTGACGTGATGTTGGAGTAATTTAAGTGATAATTTTATTTAATAAGATTTGATAAATAAAAAGATATCAATGAATAGAGGAAGAGTACTGTTGTCTGCACCCCTATCATAAAGGAGCTATCGATAACAAACCTGCACATCTGCGGTAATCTAATAGGGTTCTACTAGCCTTTATGTATTTCTCCATAAAGACTTAGGAAACTTCAACGGATTATCACAAGCGGCAGACACTCAAAAATACTTTCTAATAAAAACTTTTTATCATCTACTTATATATACATGTACATCACTCAAATCAATATTTTTATGTCATCCTGCTCAGACAATATTTTTCTGTGACATCCTCGGGCAGTTTATAAAATCACATTCATAATCAATAATAACATTATAAGTACATATATTAAACTCATAATTTTCTCAAAAATATAAGTCTTTCATTTATTTTCAAATAAGTCTGATACATCACCATACCTCACTGTATATACATATATACATAAACAAAAAGGTCACCCCATACTAACTCAATATACAAAACTATTATTTGTATACTTTTGCATTCAAGCAAGCTTCACCAGCTAAAGATTCGGTCATGCTAATCCTTTGATCCTGCCAGATGGGCTCACTAATCTGAAAGTAATATCAATCATAGAGGGGTGAGACCTAAGTTCTAATGACTAAATAACCATCTAACCATAGAAAAATAGAGAACCACATCACTATATCAACTAAAATAAGAATACATAGCACGAATAAACATGAAATGCACATTTGGACATCATATCAGAAAACATAATACGTAGCTTATTCTTCAAATATTATACATCCTTTTAAAATGATAAAAGATAACTTATAAAGCAGCTTATGTTTGCAACAATATACCAGTACTAAAATACTCTACAAATAACTTTTTTCACTAAAAAATAACTTATTTATATAAAAATCCATAAATAGTGCATTTCCTTATAAAACACAAAATACTCTTTTATGCAGCCCAGCTTTTCTTTTCTCATTTCTCTGATCCCTACTGGGATCTAATTTTGCCCACCAGCATCTCATATAAACTATCCCCACTGGGATGAATACTTGGCCAATTGGCTCTTTTAAACCACAATACAAGCTTTTCAAATGTTGCCCATTGGCATTTCTTTTTCAAATTTAGGTGCAAACTTCTAAATCTTATGATGTTGGACTGTGTGTGTAATGCCTCTGAGGTACAACCCTGCAGTTGTCCTTCTGTAGGTGTACTCTTATCGAATGTGTGACTAGCAACAGGATTTTTGCACAAATAGCATCCCTTACTCGTGCAGTTCATCCGGCAAGATACTTTGTTCCTTAACCCTGGAATCTTAGATTTTTACTCTATCCTCACGGGCTATATAATAACCAGCTCCATTGAGCTATGAGTCTTGCCCCTATGCACTACTTACAACCTGCCCCACTAGGCTTGATCTAGCGTGCACTCATCCCTATTCCCGAGGTTCAAAGTACGATCGAATCGCAAGGAGGTGTCGGTTCAATAATAGTTTGCAATGCTCATGCTACAGCACAATCTAAAGAGTGATCAGTTCCATAGCTACCTAATGCTCAATATGATATATGCATCAAAATATATTTGAGAAGCTTTATCATGCAAATATGCCATGCATACATAGAAATCTACACATCAAAACTCATGTTTATTTCTTTATGCTTAAGACTTATGCTCAAAACTCATGCTTTAAATCCTGTAATAAAACCCATGCTCAAATATTCATGCATCAAAATCTATGCATCAGAATATCATATACTAGGTTCTCATTTTCCAGGTTTAAAACATACATAAAACTCTACTAAACATAACATACCATAGCTAGGTATTAATATCATTATACTGGCTCAAAATAAACTTTTCATGGCTAGATAAAAAACCTACTCACCTTAGCAAAAATATTCTTTCAACTAGTACTCAACTCTAGTGTTCTGGCTCTCTATAATAACCCTCTTGACCTATGCCATCGTACAGACACAATAACTATTAGGGTTACTTGCACACAAGGTTTTCCTTTGAAACCATGCATGCATACATAATCTAACCTCTGATATCTCATTATTTTCTTTCATCCTTTCTCTACTCAAGATTACTTCTACTATTATCTCAAAATACAAGAATTTAAGAAAAATCTAAAGCCATGCAAGGTCTAGAAAAGCTATAGCTTACTTGGAGACAAGCATGAACCCCAAGCTTCTCCTTTCCTTCCTTCCTCTTTCCCTTCTCTTTCTTCTTCTTCTTCTCCTTCTCTTCTTCCTCTCTTTTCTTTCTTTCTTTCTCTCTTCCTTTTTCTGGCTAAAACCCACTTTTTCCTCTTTTCTTTCCCTTTTTCTCCGAGGACTTAGGGACCAAGGCATGAATAGTGGCTTTTTTTTGGAACAAGCGGGTGATCACACTAGTCTAGTGCGAGTCATCACAGATAAGTCAAAATAAAATCTGTTTAAGTACAAAAGGACAGAGGTCACTCTGCTTCCAAATCCAAATCCTAGAACAATAAGCCACCGAGGCCGCAATCCAGTCAGCCATAGAGTTAGCTTTCTGATAAACATGAATGATGTGAATTCTGTGAGCTTCCTGAAGGGTGACCCGGATGTCATGTAGCAGTGGGTTAAATTTAACCGGATCACCGTTATCCTACCGGAGCCATCAGATAACAGTAAGAGAATCCCCCTCAATGAGGAGACTGTGAGCACGAAGGATCTGGGCATAGGAGATACCTACCCAGGTTGCGAATAGCTCAGCCAGCGGGACCGAACAATCCAGAAGGCCTAGGCCGCCAACAGCCAGTATAGCACCATCAAACCCATGAATTATAAAAGCTGAGCCAACAAGTCTGCACCAAACACTACCGTCAAAGTTAATTTTAACAAACCCTGGGGATGGGAGCTCCTAAGAGATGAAAACCGTATGTCGATTCGCTGCCGAAGCAGCAGAGGAACCCTAGTGGCCAGGACTGTCAAAATCCGAAGCAGAGCGATGGTGAGTGTATTCCATAGATAAGGAGATCGCTTTTCTGGCAGTCATGTGCGGATATACATGATCATCAGTGAAGACAAGAAGGTTCCGCGATATCCAAACCTAATAAGTTGTGTAAGTCCAGATGGTGGCTTGCTGCTGGATGCCCCTCCGAATATCACACCAAAGAGTCACACACTGAGAAAAAGTGCAATCCTGCCCAATGTGATAGCCAAATCTGTCTAGCTCTGGGGCAGATGAAGATAGCATGATCAGTAGTCTCCTCCTTTTATCCGCACATAGTGCACGTAGGCTGGATAGATAGCCCCCTTCCAAAGAGCATGGAACAGGTTGGAAGGCAGTCCCAAGCAAGCTTCCACATGAAAAGATGAATCTTGGGACGGGTAGGAAGCTGCCAAATAGGAGATGGGATACCATTGGGCCTTAGGGGCCCATAGAGAAAGGGGCAATACATAAGTCCTGCTGAGTATAAGAGAGCGAGCGAGATAGATCATCAGCATCAAGAATGAATAGGAAAGGGGATAATGGGCATCCCTGCCGCAGCCCCATAGCAGAGTGAAAAAAATTCGTTTGGCTTTCATTAATCAAAAGAGAGAATGACGGCCTGTGAATACAAGCCCTGATCCAGTCAATAAAGAGACCATCAAACCCAAATTCCTGAAGAGTGCGGTACAGAAAAGCCCAACTCAATCTATCATATGCTCGCTCCATGTCCAGCTTAACAGCCATAAGGCCCTGACCGCAAGAGGATCTCTGGAGGTCATGCATAAATTCCTGAGCAATCAGGATATTATCAGTAATACATCGCCCTCTAATAAAAGCTCCCTACTCAGGGGCAATAAGATGAGGAATGATGATCTGCATATGAGAGACGAGGATCCGTGCACAGACCTTGTACAATGTGGTGCAGAGGCTAATGGGACGATAATATAGTGGAGTGGAAGCATCCGAACGTTTCGGCACCAGAGTGATAAATGTTTGGTTCCAATCTGCAATAGATTTAGATTGAAAAACAAGCTAAATAGCCTGCAGAACATCCTGGCCAACAATATTCCAATAGTAGCGAAAGAAAAAAGATGAGAAGCCATCAAGCCCAGGGGCTTTATCAGGCCCAAGATCCCATAAAGTCTTCTGAATCTCATCCACTGTGATTGCTCTAGTAAGAAGATCATTCTCATATGCTGTAAGCTTCTTGGAGCTTGGAATCAGATGAACAGGAAATTTAACTCCATTATGCTCCGACCATCTAGACTGATAGAAATGTAGGAGCTGATCCTTGATGACCTGGATATCCTCATAGTAGTGCCCCTCCTCATCAGCAAGGCGTCGAATCCTGTTCACTGCGCGATGCTTCAAAGTAGCTTGATGAAAGAATTCGGTATTGTGGTCCCCCTCTCTAATCCACTGGATCCAAGACCTCTTTCTCCAGAAAATCTCCTGCTGCAAAAGAAGAGAGTGGCGAAGGGCCAGCTTAGCACGGAGGGAAGTGAGGTCAAACGCAGGAAGGCTGCCTTCCTGGTCTTCGATGGTCTGAAGGGTAACAATGTTAGCTTCCACATGCTCTACATTTCTCATAATGTCCCCAACCTCCATTTTGTTCCATCTGGAGAGTCTACGTCTTGCTAGATGAAGACGTCTGGATAGCCTGCAAGTGGCACTGCCTCTAACTGGTATCCGCTAAACTTGAAAGAGAATGGTCCTGGCTAAAGGATAGGAGGCCCAAAACTACTCAAAACGTATTGATTCATATGCTACAAAAAATTAGCTATTAAAATTGTATATTTATTATCATTTATTATATTACTAAATTAATTTTAAAAATAGTTAGAAGGCGAACAAATCATATTCTACGCACCATGTTAGTTTTTATGCTAGTTGATATATATAAGAGTCCATCTGATTACATGCTGATCATAAAAAATTGATGAGTAATAGATATTTTCTTCCATATGATAAAAATTAATGCATCAATTGATTTCATGTTGAAATAAATGTGTAAACTATATCAACAAAATCACTTGCTTAAACATCCTTCTTTTGAATTTCACTAGCATTAACATTTTTTCCTCTAATATGTTTGAGTATAGCAAACTCTCTCATAGCAGCGGTGATTGATATCATCTTATTTTTAGTGAGTGAGAATTTTTTCAATGGAAGATATGATATACACATTTTCCTCAACATGACATCAAATTCTGTGGCCACATCATGCTTGGGTAATGAAAATTTGATGATAATAAAAATTTGATGATACATCAGTTTTTCTCTAAACTTAGCCCATCTAAGATAGATTTAGATGTGAATTAGTGCTATATTTATTGTGTTCTTCAACATGATATTAAATTGAAAATTGGGTTGATATGATGCTGATGAAAATGTAAATTACGAATTAGCCATTCCAACCTAGACATAGCTTTTGTGTTTAGCTTATATAAATGTGAAACCTGGTCTTTTTGGCTAGCTTACTTTAAAATAAGATGTAATTTGACTAGATTGATGCTAAAATATAAAAAAATAATATGATTAAAAGTTAATTTTGATTGAATTTATATTCATAATGTTAGTATTGAGTTAACTTTTTAATGCATCTTGAATCACTTAATTCAAAAGTCAATTAAAAAAATTAGGAGCAATTTAATGAACAGGCATCAGTGTTGATGCACTTTAACTAAATTATAAAAATATTATTGATGATAGTTAAGAATGATTTTTGATATTTTTTTAAATTTTTATATTTCAAAAATTATGTTAGATAAGTCAAAAGTTAGTTTTGAGTTAAAATATATTTTAACGAATATTTTCTCTTTAGTTTTTTAAAGAAATTAGAATCTTATTAAAATTGAAAAGTTTACTTAAAATTAGTATCTTATAAAAAGTAAAAAATTTATTTACTTTAAAAGTCAAATTAATTAATATCCTATTAAAATTGAAAAGTTTATTTGAGCTTAGTATCTTGTAAAAAGTAGGAAATCTATTTGCTTTAAAAGTTAAAAATTTATTTTAAATATTTAATAAATATCTATCTCTTTGGTTTTCTTAAAGAAATCAATATTCTATTAAATTGAAAAGTTTTTTTGAAATTGATATTTTATAGAGAGTAGGAAATCCATTTATTTTAGGAGTTAAGAATTTATTTTAAACATTTAATGGATATCTATCTCTTTGTTTTCTTAAAGAAATCAATATCATACTAAAATTAAGAAGTTTATTTATTTTATGGGATTGATATCTAATGAAGAATAAGAAACCTATTTGCTTTTAAAAAAAATCTATAATAGGGCTCAATTGAGTCTTTTGATAATAAATTAGTCGGTCAAAAATGTGAAGAACACGAAGGCTGAAGGATCAAAAAGGTTGATGAAGGTTTTTAGCATTAGAAATTAAGAATTAATTTCTAGTGATTTTACCTAGAGAAGTAACTAATTTTAACATATGCTAGAGTATGTTATAAATTATTCATATATTTTACAAATTATTTATGCTTGTTAAAAGGATTTTAAACTTTGGTAAGTAATCTAATCATAAGATAGAATATTTTATGAATTTTCATATTTAATAAAAGGGATTTCAAACTTTTGTAAAAATTTAGAACTACAAAACTTTGTTTTATAGTTAATAATAATTATTTGAATTGAAGTAATTATCAAATTTTCATATGATTAATTATTTTGAAATAATGAGATTTTGTAATTATTTTTGAAAGTTATTAAAGGCTTAAATTCTGTATAGCATGTTTATTACAAATCTGGATCAAGTACAATTATTTTTCATAACTATTTATTGCAAATACTAAAGAATTATTATTATTATGAAAATTTTATGATATGAATAAGTAAATATTAATAAATGTAGACTTATTGATAATAAATGTAGACTTTGATACCATGTTTTGTTACCTCCATAGGGGAGATATGTCAAGGTAATGTAGTGCTACAACTCCCATCCAAATGGTTAAATGTGGTTCTATAACTCCTATCTACATGATTAATTATGGTGTTATATCCCTTTCATAGGGATACATATGACCATAATCTATGAACGTGGAGTATAAACTTCTAATAATATGAATTACTGATAACATGTATTATTGACAACATGAATTATCAATAACATAAAATTCTAACAACATAAAAATTTTGAGTATGATAGCATAAAAGATATTACATGAAAAGCTTTTATGTATTAGTTAAAGATACCTTAAAATTTATAGGTATTAGTATATCGATGATATATAAAATTATGAATTGAAATTTTTTTAATTTTTAGTTAATGATATACTTTATTTTATAAAAGTTTTATAAATATTTATTTACTTGGTCCATTAATTTATGCTTTGTCAGTTATTCTAGGGGGCACCTCCCATCGGCAGAGCAGCAGATGGTCAGTCCCCCTACTGCCGACCCTTTGGTCGCTCACGTAGCATCAGCTGTGGCTACTCAAGCTGAGCAGCTGGCAACACTCACCCAACAAGTTTAAACCCTTATGGCGATGATCCATGGACTCCGAGAGCAGCAGTTTGTGGCCACTCAGCATCAGCCTGCTCCACCTGCACCATCACTTGCTGCGCTGGCCAGTCAACAACCTGCACGGGGAAGATCCTTCCATCGAGAGGCTGGCCACCATCGTGCTTCTCCCAGGGGGCATCGCTGGGAGCCCCTCAAGAGGTTGCGCTCCCCTGATCATGGCTCGGGCAGGTCCTCTCTAAAGCCCCGGCACCAAGAAGAGCCAAAGCGGAGGCACCACCTCCCGCATTCTTCCTCTTCTTATTCTTCATCATCTTCCGAGCCATCTAGAAAGATGCCAACTATCAGCCACCAGGCGGAGAAGCATCTGAATGAGTACCACCGATGACTGGAAGAGCTTACCAGAAAAATTAATAACTAGTCGAAGGAAGAGTACGACACCCATCCTCCCTACACCTGCAAAATACTAGAAAAAGCATGTCCCCTCCAGATTCTGCCTCTTTCAGCTGGATCCGTATGATGGTACAACTGATCCCCTCAATCACCTCGAAAGCTTACAAACCCTCATGCAAGTTCAAGGGGCTACGGATGACCTCTTGTGCAAGGCTTTTCTCGCCACTCTACGGAAAGCCGCCCATGCCTGGCACTACTACTTGTCCCCACACAGTATTGATTCTGTTGGCCCAGATGGCAACCCAAGAGAGGGGGTGAATTGGGTTCTTAAAAAAAAATTAACTCTTTTTAAAATTAAATCAATTGATATCAAAGTATATAAGCGAATGGAGTTAATTGAAGCTAAGCACAAACAATTAAAGAAGAGAGAGAGATCAAAACAACCACAAACACAAGATTTTATAGTGGTTCCTACATCCACTCTTAAGCTCCACTTGGGTCCACGTTATAATCCTCTTGATTACAGTCGAGTTATTTTACAAGCTCCCAACTCAAACTTGTTGTTTTACCCGGGATCACAATGAACCCAGCCGGTTTTCCAGGCTTACCAGCATAAAACTCAACCTCAAGCTATATCTAGCTTAACCCGAGGTATACCACCTCCACTAATTTAATCCCCCGATTGAATTAGCAAACAAATGAAATCAATTAATGTTTACAATGATAAACAGCTCCTCAAATGAGCGAATATGCAATATAAATAGACAAGGAATCCTGTTTGAAGCGATTTGAATGTAGGCTTGGCTTCTTTTCTTCTTTTCCTCTTCTCCTTGAAAGGTTGAATCAAGCTCCAGCTCAGATTTCACCCAGGAATTTATTGTTGAGAAGATGGGAAAAAATAGGTTTTGGCTTCTTCTTTTCCTTCTTTGAAATCCTCCGAAATTGAACTTTGTACGCCTTGGATTTCGTTTGAATCTTTCTTTAGAAGATGGGCGAGCTCACAGAGATTTCTCTTTTTGAAATGGCTCTCTTGAATATCTCGATTTTTTGATCTTTCTCCCGTTTTTTGTTTCTTTCTCTGTCCTTCTTTTAAACAGTTCGTTCTTCCCTTTTTATAGATTTTCTTTAATCCGAGATTAGGTGAAAAACTAGCCGTTATTTCTGTCCTTGGATTGCTCCTACACACAAGAAAAATAGCCGTTAGAGATTAGGTGAGAAAATGTTACCGTTGGAGGCCGTTCTGACACTTTGAAAATCCGTTCCTGTCAGGTTGGAGTTGGCTCCAATTTTTCATGTGTCGGCTCCACTTCGTGTATCCAAAAATAGTAATAAAAGTTTTTGTTGAGGGGTCGGCTCCCGATAAGTTATGTGTCAGCTCCCCGCATCCAGGTGTCGGCTCCTGAAACAGAGGGTGTCGACTCTAAATATGGCTCAAAATATGCTCTCTGTTCTTAGGTTAGAGTCGGCTCCACTTATTCTAGGTGTCGGCTCCCAAATCTTAGGTGTCGACTCCCGAATTCTATGTGTTGGCTCCAGAAACTGACGCAGAAAAGCATACTTCTGTCTCTCAGTTGGAGTCGGCTCCCGACATCCATGTGTCGACTCCAGACCGTGCCGAATTTTGAGAACTATTCTAATACACCCATGTGTCGACTCCTGACTTATAAGTGTCAACTCTAAGGTCTGAACTTTTGAAAATTACAATCTGAAACTCATCTTAAAATCAATTTTGAGTGATATTTGAATTGTTAAACTTTCTTAATACCTGAAACATTCCATAAATTTGTCAGAAACAATGTGAATATACTCATGGCTTTTGTTAATCATCAAAATCAATAATTGGGTCAACAATCTCCCCTTTTTGATGATGACAAAAACATTGAGTATATGCATGATTAAGTTATCATAGTTAAGCTCCCCCTAAATGAGGTAGCTCCCCCTATGAAACTCAAAATAAAATTTTCTCTCCTTATATACCGTTTCATTTTGAAATTTCATTTCTCTCCCCTTAATTTCATTTCTCTCCCTTTGAAAATCAAAAACTCATGCAATAATCAACTTAATCAAATTACTTAAGTGTTTTTAATGCATATACGATTTCTTCTCTCCCCCTTTTTTGTTGTCAACAAAAAGGTTAAGATAGATACAAAAAGGTTAACATTCAATCACAAGTGAACTCATTGAATAAGACAATATTAATTCAAAGAAATTTCATGCATCAAAAGATTTCAATACATAAGCTTCATTACATCAAAACATTCTATTAACACATTACATCAAAACATTCTATTACATCAAAGTGTAAAGCAAACTAAAACTTTAAAAACTGAAGCGTTTCTTCAGTCCTTCTAAGATCTTTTCCATTCCTTCCTTTTGAATCTTCATAAAATCATTTAAGCTCCTTTCAACCAATCAGCTGCAATTCTTATTTTCTCTTGTAGCTCTATATTGCTTCTAGAATATGTGTCAGAATCACCAGCAATGTCCTTGATCTTATCAAAAATATTATTAAATCATATTTTAGGGCTTCAGAAGAAGTTCCAAGAGAGGATCCTATTTTGTTCACTTTATCTTCTAAGGAGTAAAATGAATCTTTTAAACTCAAAAGTCTATTTTCAAAACTATTATTCATCTTCTCTTCATGTTCAGCCAACAAAGTCTTCAATTGCTCTAATTATAACTTAGAAAAACCAGAAGCACTCGGAACTGAAGCAGGCATAGGTGTCGGTGAAGGCTCTGTCTGCTAGGCTCCGGTGAAGGATGTCTCATGGATGGTCCAGCTTCTGATGGTGCTGAAGCTCCAATCTCAGCTGTCCTCTGAATGACCTTTCCTTTCCCAGTTCCCATTGACCTTAATGAACCCCATGCGATGAACAGTAGCGATGCTGTAGTAATCTGTGTGCCTTAGGTTCTTTTTAGGTTCATTTTCTAAGATAACTACACCCTGACTTCGGAATGCTAAGGTTAGGATCATGCCATAGGGTAAGGAATATCTCTTCTTGCCACCAGCCTCTGCCATGTACCAAATCATCATGCCAGGAAGATTAATAGGCTATCCAGTCAAAACACTATCCATGATCACAATGTCTCGCTCTGAGACATACTCGAATCTACCAGTCTTAGGGAATAAAATCCGACTACAAATATTATGTAACAATCTAAGCTCAAGAGGCAACTGATTTGCCCTGATTTCCTTAAAATCAACAACATCTCTTCCTAACATCCTTGACAAAGCTCCTGACCTATCACTGTGAAAGTTTGCAATAGGTCCAAGAGTAGGAATCTCAAGAAGGTTTCCAAGAATCTCGGAAGTAAGATGTATCCTTTTTCCTCTTACAATACTTACTATGCCACCGTCTCCTCTTGACAAATCTTGATAAAATTCTTTAACTAAAGTAGGATATGTAGGAATGTCTAAAGAACACACCTTTTCCCAACCAATTTCCTTTAGTTGTTGTCCAATAGCGAATCCCTCATCTTCAAAAAATCCAAAATTGACCTTTCTTCCCATTGTAATCATCCGTCCGGCTAGAGTGTCAATGTATGGTGAAGGAGGTGAGGAAGGATCTGGAATCACACTAGGAGTAGAGACAAGGATGAAGAATCCGAAGATTGCGATGTTGACGAATCGGGCGTCTCACCGTCCGCTTCCTTGTTACCACCGGACCACCATAGATCGTTCCCCTTCTCTTAGGTGCCATGGAATCCTAGGAATGATTAATTGAAGGAATCTCAAGTTTTGATAGGGTTTAGAGAGGATTTGGAGATGATTTGAGTAAGATTAGGTCGAAGAGGTGTCGACTCGGCCCTAAATAGTCGAAAAGGGTCCACTAGGTGTCGACTCCCGCAAAGTCGGGTGTCGACTCAACTCGCTAAAATGGTTAGCACCCGAACTGGAGTCGGCTCCGCTAAAGCGTGTCGGCTCCAAGGTCCTGACCGAGAGCGACACAGAAATAAGGTGTCGACTCCAAAGATTGAGGTGTCGACTCCAAGACAGATTCAAAAACAGATAAGAGTTTCAGAAATCCAAAACTCATCAAAATAAAAATCAATAAATATGATAAAAATCCTTGGAATATGGAGAACCAATTGGTTCAACAATCTAGATGAATTTTCCTTAAAATCATGAAGAAATTTTAAGATATTGAATGAAATCTAGATAATTGAACTTAAGGGTTTCGAGTCATTCCAACGGATTACAAATCCCTAACTCTCCTCTAAGATAATAAAATCTCTCTTCACTCAAAGGTTTTGTAAATATATCGGCTAATGTTCCTCAGTATTAACATATTCTAGACAAATGCCATTATTAGCTACATGTTCTCTAATGAAATGATATCTAATTTCAATATGCTTAGTTCTTGAATGTTGAATTGGATTTTTAGTTAGGTTTATTGCACTAGTATTATCACATCTAATAGGAGTTCTATCAAGTGTTATTCCATAATCTTCAAGTTGTCGCTTAATCCAAAGGATTTGAGCACAGCAACTTCCAGCTGCAACATATTCTGCTTCAGCAGTTGATAATGCAACCGAATTTTACTTTTTGCTAAACCAAGAGATTAAGTTACTTCCTAAAAATTGCTCCACTTGTACTCTTTCTATCTAGTTTACAACCAGCATAATCAGAATCAGAATAAGCAATCAAATTTAGTGTTGAGTCTCTAGAATACCATAAACCTACATTTTTGTTCCACTCAAGTATCTTAGTATTCTTTTTACAGCAATTAAATGTGATTCTTTAGGTTCAGATTAATATCTAGCACATAAGCAAACAGCAAACATGATATCAGGTCTACTTACCGTTAAGTAAAGTAGTGATCCGATCATACATCTATAATATTTTTGATTAATTGGCTTACCGTCTTCATCTTTGTCTAGTTTGCATGAAGGACTCATTGGTGTTCCAAGGGGTTTGATTGATTCCATCCCAAACTTTTTGAGGATTTCCTTTGTGTACTTTGTTTGGTTGATGAAGATTCCCTCTCTTTCTTGTTTGATTTGAAGTCCCAGGAAGAAATTGAGTTCTCCCATCATGCTCATCTCGAATTCACCCTGCATTAACTTAGCAAATTCTTGACACAAGAGATTGTTAGTAGCACCGAATACAATATCATCAACATATATTTGTATACTAATAAATCCTTATCTTTTCTTTTCAAAAATAGTGTTTTATCAACATTTCCTCTAGAAAAATTATTTTCGATTAGAAATTTGCTTAACCTATCGTACCAAGCTCTAGGTACTTGTTTTAAACCATAAAGTGCTTTGTGCAATTTAAAAACATGATTTAAAAATTTATGATCTTCAAAACCAGGTGGTTGTTCAACAAAAACTTCCTCATTTATAAATCCATTTAAAAATGCACTTTTAACATCCATTTGAAATAAATTGATATTCATATGACATGCAAATGCAAGTAATAATCTAATTGCTTCTAATCTAGCTACAGGTGCAAAAGTTTCATCAAAATCAATTCCTTCTTCTTGATTATATCCTTTTGCGACTAATCTAGCTTTGTTTCTAATTACTATGCCATTTTCATCTAATTTATTTCTAATACCCATTTTGATCCTATAACTGAATGATCTTTAGGTCTATCTACAAGGGTCCAGACATTGTTCCTAGTAAATTGATTTAATTCCTTTTGCATAGCTAACATCCAATTATTATCTTTTTAGCTTTTCAATAGTTTTAGGTTCAATTTGAGATACAAATGCAAGATGATTATTGATGTTTCTCATTGATGATCTAGTTCTTACTCCTTGAGATGGATCACCTATAATTAATTCCTTTGGATGACCATAGGCATATCTCCAATCTCTAGGAAGATCTACATCATTATGATTAGTATCAACAATATCAACACTAGGAGATTCATCATCTTTAGCTTCTTGTTCATGATCTGAAGATACATCTATATTCAATTTTTTAATATCTCTCTCAAGTAAATTTGTATCTTCCTCATCATCAATCTTTTCCGAACTCGATGCTAAAGATTCATCAAAAACTACATGAATAGATTCTTCTACAATTAAGTTTCTCTTGTTAAACACTCTATAGGCTTTACTAGATGTTGAATATCCTAAGAATATGCCTTCATCTGATTTTGCATCAAATTTTCAAGATTATCTTTACCATTATTATGAATGAAACATTTACAACCAAATGCATGAAAGTAACTAATGTTTGGTTTTCTATTGTTCCATAGTTCATAAGGAGTTTTCTTAAGGATTGGCCTAATTAAAGCTCTATTAAGAATGTAACATGCCGTGTTTATAGCTTCCGCCCAAAGTACTTTGGGAGTTGGCTTTCACATAGCATGGTATGGGCCATGTCTTCTAAGGTTCTATTCTTTCTTTCTACAACTCCATTTTGCTGAGGTGTTCTAGGTGCAGAGAAATTATGATGATGTCATTTTCAATGCAAAAGTTTTTAAATAAATGATTTTCAAATTCTGTGTCATGATCACTTCTAAGAGACACTATGGTGTTGTTTTTCTCATTTGTGACCTTCTTAAAAAATTTCAAAAAAATTGGGAAGGTCTCACCCTTATGAGCTAAAAACAATACCCAAGTGAATCTAGAATAATTATCTACTATCACAAGACCATATTTCTTTCCTCCTAGACTAGTGGTTCTAGTAGGTCCAAAGAGATCCATGTGAAGTAGTTCAAGTGGCCTAGAAGTGGAAACAATGTTTTTAGTTTTGAAAGAGTTTCTAGTTTGTTTTCCAAATTGACATGCATCAAAAACTTTATTATTTTCAAAATCTAGTTGTGGAAGGCCTTTTACTAAATCCATTCTAATTAATTTTGAAATTAGGTGTGTGCTTGCATGACCTAATCTACGATGCCACAGCCATCCAATCTTATTCATACTAGCATTATCAGCAACTAAGCAATGATTACTAGTAGACAAATTGTCTAAATCAATCAAGTATACATTGCCATTTCTATTTCCAATAAATACAATGCTATTATCAATGGGATTAGAAACAGTGCAAATAGAAGCTTCAAATGATACTTTGAAACCTTTATCACACAATTGGCTAATACTAATTAGATTATGCTTTAAACCATTAACATATAAGACATTTTCAATAAATGTGGAGGGAGTTATTTGAATTTTACCAAACCCCATGATTTGGCCTTTGCCATTGTCACCAAACGTAACAACTCCTCCTCTTTTGCTTTCAAGGGTGATGAATTGATCCTTGTCACCCGTCATGTGTCTTGAGCAGCCACTATCGAGATACCACTTTCGCTTTGATCTTTTGGCCACAAGACACTCCTGCAAAATGATCAAGTCTTATATTTAGGTACCCAAGCCTTCTTGGGTCCTTCATGGTTAGTAGCAAAAAAGATTGTTCCTTTTGGAACCCATATTTTCTTTCCTTCAATATTTAATTTCTTGTTACTTTTTCTTGCATTACATTCATAAGATTTATGACCTTTCTTGTTGCAATTGTAACATGTAACATCATTTGTTTTCTTAACAAAGAAATTGTTTACAAATTTTTGTTTCATGTTTGGTCTATATCCTAATCCAGCTCTATCAAAAATAGCCCGTTGATTACTTAAAGTAAATTCAGTTTTTCAGAGCTATATGTAAATTTATCGACTATGTTCTTGTATTTTTCAACTTCTTTCTTTAAGTTAAGGTTTTCATTCATGATCGATTCTTTTTCTTTTAGAAATCTCTCCTTTTCATCTTTTAAGTCCTTAACTTCAAGTGTTAATTCATTTTTCTCTTTACACAGATTTAAGTTTTCATTTTTCAAAAACTTATTTTTCTTTTTCAGAATTTTAAAATCATTGACTAATTCATTGAAAGCTTCATATAATTCATCAAATGTAAAATCATCATTGAGGGTTTCGGTACTTACCTCATCGTCATTGTTTGCCATGAAGCAAATGTTTGCAACTTCTTTTTGTTCCTCCTCGAAAGAGGATTCTTCGCTATCTCCATGTTGCAACATAAGCCTTCTTCTTCTTCTTGTAGGCTTTCTTCAATTGAGGACAGTCATATCTGAAATGCCCGGTTGCACTCATAACATATTAAGGGCTCTTTTTCTTTTTCTTTGTCTTTGTCCTCTTTCTCTTTCTTCCTTCCATTTTTGTTCCAGACTTTTTCTTGTGGAAGGGTCTCCTTCTTTGCATGAATCTTTTAAATTTCTTTGCAAGGAGTGCAGTCTCCTCATCATCATCATTATCACTGCAGCTTTCCTCACTTTCTGCAGCCTTAAGAGCAATAGTTTTCTTCTTCTTGACTTCTTCCTCTTGATGTTGTTTCATAGTCAGCTCATGGGTCATTAAGGATCCAAGTAGCTCCTCCAAAGGTAAAATTTAAATCCTTGGCTTCTTGGATTGCAGTCATTTCGCTTCCCATGATCTTGGAAGAGACCTAAGAATTTTACGCACAAGTTCAGAATTAGTATAAGTCTTACCAAGACTTTTCAAGCCATTTACAATATCAGTGAATCTTGTGTACATGCATGTAATTGTTTCAGTTTGATCCATGCTAAATAGTTCATATTTATGTACCAAAATATTAATTTTTGATTCTTTTACTTGATTAGTACCCTCATGGGTAACTTCTAATCTATCCCAAATTTCTTTTGCGGAAATACATGTAGAAATTTGATTAAATTCATTTGCATCTAATGAACAATACAAAACATTCATGGCTTTAGCATTGAGCTGAGCCAACTTCTTATCATGTTCATCCCATTCCGTTTCTGGTTTAGGAATCACCATGTTGTCTACTCTAATTGTGTGTGTGTGGACCATTAACTATGATTCCCCATAAGTCATAGTCAAGTGCTTGAATAAAAATCTTCATCCTAGCTTTCCAATAACCATAATTAGTTCCATTGAATAAAGGAGGTCGATTAGTGGATTGACCTTCTAAATAAGATGAACTAGCTTGAGCTGCCATTTGGATCTTTTGCTCTTGATCGTTAGACCAAATTCAAATGAGCACTTGCTCTGATACCAATTGTTGGCCCAGATGGCAACCCAAGAGGGGGGGTGAATTGGGTTCTTGAAAAAAAATTTAACTCTTTTTAAAATTAAATCAATTGATATCAAAGTATGCAAGCGAATGGAGTTAATTGAAGCTAAGCACAAGCAATTAAAGAAGAGAGAGAGAGATCAAAACACTACAAACACAAAGATTTTATAGTGGTTCGTGTAACCAACACCTACGTCCACTCCCAAGCTCCACTTGGGTCCACACTATAATCCTCTTGATTACAGTCGAGTTGTTTTACAAGCTCACAACTCAAACTTGTTGTTTTACTCAGGGATCACAATGAACCCAGCCGGTTTTTCGGGCTTACCAGCATAAAACCCAACCTCAAGCTATATCTAGCTTGACCCGAGGTATACCACCTCCACTAATTCAATCCCCTGATTGAATTAGCAAACAAATGAAATTAATTAATGTTTACAATGACAAACAGCTCCTCAAATGAGCAAATATGAAATATAAATAGACAAGGAATAGAAAAGTTTGTTTGAAGCGATTTGAATGTAGGCTTGGCTTCTTTTCTTCTTTTCCTCTTCTCCTTTGAAAGGTTGAATCAAGCTCCAGCTCAGATTTCACCCAGGAATTTGTTGTTGAGAAGATGGAAAAAATAGGTTTTGGCTTCTTCTTTTCCTTCTTTGAAATCCTCTGAAATTGAACTTTGTACGCCTTGGATTTCATTTGAATCTTTCTTTAGAAGATGGGCGAGCTCACAGAGATTTCTCTTTTTGAAATGGCTCTCTTGAATATCTCAATTTTTTGATCTTTCTTCCATTTTTTGTTTCTTTCTCTGTCCTTCTTTTAAACGATCTGTTCTTCCCTTTTTATAGATTTTCTTTAATCTAAGATTAGGTGAAAACTAGCCGTTATTTCTGTCCTTGGATTGCTCCTACACACAAGAAAAATAGCCGTTAGAGATTAGGTAAGAAAATGTTACCGTTGGAGGCCGTTCTGACACTTTGAAAATCCGTTCCTGTCAGGTTGGAGTCGGCTCCAACTTTTCATGTGCCGGCTCCACTTGGTATCCAAAAATAGTAATAAAAGTTTTCATTGAGGGTCGGCCCCCGATAAGTTATGTGTCGGCTCCCCGCATCCAGGTGTCGGCTCCCAAAACAGAGGGTGTCGACTCTAAATATGGCTCAAAATATGCTCTCTGTTCTCAGGTTAGAGTCGGCTCCACTCATTTAGGTGTCGGCTCCCAAATCTTAGGTGTCGACTCCGATTCGATATGTCGGCTCCAGAAACTAACGCAGAAAAGCATACTTCTGTCTCTCAGGTTGGAGTCAGCTCCTGACATCCATGTGTCGACTCAAACCATGCTGAATTTTGAGAACTATTCTGATACGCCCATGTGTCGACTCCTAACTTATAGGTGTCGACTCTACGGTTTGAACTTTTAAAAATTACAATCTGAAACTCATCTTAAAATCAATTTTGAGTGATATTTGAATTGTTAAACTTTATTAATACTGAAACATTCCATAAATTTGTCAGAAACAATGTGAATATACTCATGGTTTTTGTTAATCATCAAAATCAATAATTGGGTCAACATATTCCTTCCAAGAGCTAGAAAGGGCGTTCCTAGCGCACTTCGATGCTTGCCGAAGGATCCCATGGATCGCGGATAGCCTCTTCTTTGTGCGTCAGAAGGAAGGGGAGTCACTTCGGGACTTCATGGCCCGGTTCAAAACTACCATCCTCGAAGTCTACCATCTAGACGATGTGGTGGCGGCTCTAGCACTAAAGCGAGGACTTCTCCCTTCCTGTTTCACTTTTTCTCTGGACAAGAAGCTCCCTAGCTCCTATGCCAACCTCCTTCGCGCGTAGAAATATATTCGTGCGGACAAGGCTGACTTCACCCGCTGGGAGTCCGCGAGAGGATCCAGTCGGAAGTCTGCCCGTCCTGAGCCAAGCGAATCCTCTCACCCTAGGAAGCCTGAGCAGCCGCACCGATCGGACAGCAGGCGTCGAAGTCTCGCCCCCTTGGAAAGCGAGCTTACGCCTCTCCTCGCCCCCTGCTCTTACATTCTCATGAAGATTGAGGGTGAGCCCTACCTTCAACGACCCCCTCCTATGAAGAAAGACATTCCCCATGACAAAAGTCGTTACTGCCACTTCTATCGGGACTATGGCCACGATATCGACAACTACTACCGCCTGAAGCATGCTATTGAGGAACTCATTCAACATGGATACCTTGGGAAGTATATCCAAAAAGTGCCCCCAATGGTGCCGGTGCTCATGGGGCCTCCACCTGCTCAGGCTGCTATCGACAACGCTCCTACGAAGAGGATGATGGGAATGGTGTCTTGGAGGGCAGCCTCCTTATCTAAGCGTTCGAGGAAGAGTGTAGATTTAGATGATGTAATCCTCAGAGGGGAATCAGCCAGGGTAGAAAATGTAAATAATGAAGGCATCATCGTTTCAATGACGATTGCCAAACATCCTGTAAAGAGGATCATGGTTGATAGTGGTAGCTCGGCTGACATCATTACTTACGATGCATTTGTTAGGATGAATTTATCTATTGATTCTCTTCAGCCAGTGATGGCTCCCCTAGTTGGATTCATGGGAGACTCGATAGGGGTAGAAGGTAAAATCTCCTTACCAGTGACGGTCGGAACACCGCCGTGTCAGAGCATAGTTATGATAAGATTCCTAGTCGTCCGGGTACCTTTGGCATACAATGCCATTCTCAGACGACCTGGCCTTAACCTTCTTGATGTGGTTATTACCTCCACCAAGCAGCTGCTCGTACAGTTCTCCACCGGTAATGGAGTCGGTGAGATGCGAGGAGAGATCAGCCTAGTCTTACCCTGCTATCACATGGCTTTGAGTCCCTAGGAGGTCGAGCCAGCCTTAGAAGCACCGGACCCCAGGGAATCTAGCAAGGGAGGAGAGCCGGCTGAGCGGCTACTGTCCTTTCCACTAGAGGATAATTCGGCAAAGACGGTGCGAGTCAATGAACTTCTCCCTCTAAAAGACCGTGATCGCCTCTTGACTTTCTTGCAAGCCAACTCGGATATCTTCGCCTAGTCGGCGTTTGACATGCCCGGCATTTCACCAGAGGTAATCACCCATAAGCTCAACATCGACTCAAAGCACCGTCCGATCCGCCAAAGGAAGAGAAGTTTTGCTCCCGAGAGATAGAGAGCCATTGACGAGGAGGTCAACAAGCTACTTGCTGCTGGCTATATTCGGGAAGCACACTATCCAAGTTGGTTAGCCAACGTAATCATGGTCCGAAAGGCAAATGGGAGCTAGAGGATCTGCATCGACTTCATCAACCTCAATAAGGTGTGCCCAAAGGATAGCTTCCCCTTGTCCCAGATTGATCAGCTGGTAGACTCAACATCCGGCCATGAGCTTCTCAACTTCATGGATGCCTTCTCCAGTTACAATCAAATAAAAATGGACCCATGCAACAAGGAGCACACCTCCTTCATGACCGAGAAGGGTATTTACTGTTATAAGGTAATGCCTTTTGGCCTCAAGAATGCAGGAGCAACTTATTAAAGGTTGATGAATAAAGTCTTTCAAGACCAGCTGGGCCAGAACATGGAGGTCTACGTAGACAATATGCTGACAAAGAGCGTCCGCACCTCCGACCATGTTTTCGATTTGGAGGAGACCTTCAACAACCTTCGCCATTTTCAAGTCAAGCTAAACCCAAAGAAGTGTGCCTTTGTGGTCATGGTAGGCAAATTTTTAGGCTTTATGATGACCCAGCAAGGTATCGAGGCAAACCCGAAGAAGATCAGCACCATCCTTGACATGAGGCCGCCGACTAACAAGAAGGAAGTGCAGCGGCTTACAAGAAGGGTGGTGGCCCTCAGTCGATTTCTTTCTAAGTTGGTCGAGAGGTGCCTGCCTTTCTTCAAAGCCCTACGCAAAGTGAATGGGTTCGAATGGACGAAAGACTGCCAGAAAGCTTTCAAAGGACTGAAGGTGTTCTATCTTCCCCGCCATTCCTATCAAAACCAAGGGATGGGGAGAGTCTCTTCCTTTACCTTACCGCCTTCTCAGAAGTTGTCAGCTCTGTCTTGGTGTGCTTCGACATTGACAGAACCCAGAAGCCTGTCTACTATGTGAGCAGGGTACTCCATGATGCTGAGGTCAAATACTTTAGGACAGAGAAGATTATTTTTGCTCTGATCATCTTTGCCCAGCGTCTTCGTCCATACTTCCAGGCTCACCCTATTGTGTTGCTCACGGACCAACCCCTTAGAGCCATCTTGGCTCACCCTGGCACCTTAGGCCGACTTGCTAAATGGGTGATCAAGCTGGAAGAGTTCAACCTCTCATTTTAGGCAAGGCCGGCCCTAAAATCCTAAGTCTTGGCTGATTTTCTGGTTGAGTGCACTTGGATAGAGGGGCAAGCGGAAGAAACTCCCATGGAACAACCCGATGTTGAGCTTGATGACGTAGGGGAATTTTGGATCCTCCACGTGGACGGTGCATCAAACTCCTAAGAGAGCGGTGTCGGCCTCATCCTCGCGGGTCCGGGGGACGAGAAGGTGGAGTATGCCCTTCGACTCTACTTCAAAGCTATGAATAACCAAGCCGAGTATGAAGCCCTGCTGGTTGGAGTGAGACTTGCCCAGGAGCTTGGGATAAAGCATCTTAGGGCCTTTACTGATTTCCAACTAGTCTCCGGATAGATTAATGGAGAGTACGAGGCATGGGACCCCACCATGGCTCAATACCTAGATAAGGTCCGACTCCTAGCTTCTTCATTGGCCTACTTCAGCCTGACTATATCCCTCAGAGCGAGAATGCCAAGGCCGACACTCTTTCCCACCTGGCCACCTCGATCGGTGGTGTCACGGGGGACGCCTACATCGAGCACCTGGAGAGGCCTAGTATCGAAGACAAAGAAGAGGTCCTCCCACTAACCCAAGAGCCAACTTGGATGGATGCCCACATCTATTACCTTACGAATGACACCCTTCCGGCTAACCATGAGGAGGCTAGGCTGCTCAAATGGAGAGCTTCCAAGTTCACCCTTCTGGACGGACATCTATACAGAAGGTCTTTCTCTTAGCCCCTTCTCAAATGTGTTGGACATGTAGACGCCGACTACATTCTCAGGGAAATCCATGAAGGCATCTATGAAAATCACCTAGGGGGCAGATCGCTGGCCCAAAAGGCCCTTCGTCAAGGCTACTTCTAGCTCACCATGAGGGAGGACGCTATCAAGCTAGTTCAAAAGTGCGACGGCTATCAACGGCACACACATATCTAGCATCAGTCGTCTGCCTCATTGAGTCTGCCCTCGACCCCATGGTCCTTCGCCTAGTGGGGAATGGACATCCTCGGACCGTTTTCTCTGACTTTAGGCCAGCGGAGGTTTTTTCTTATCGCCATCGACTACTTCACCAAATGGGTTGAGGTCGAAGCGCTAACCAAGATTACCAAGAGTAAAGTTAAAGCCTTCTTTTGAAAATCCATCATATGTCGTTTCGACCTGCCTCACACCATCATCACCGATAACAATCGACAGTTTGACAATGCCACATTCAAGACTTTCTATATTGAGTTGAACATCTGCACCGGTTTACCTCCGTCGACCACCCGTAGACCAATGGGGAGGCCGAGGTTATGAATTGCACCATCCTCTAGAGACTCAGAACTCAGCTGGATGGATCCAAAGGCCGATGGGTGGAGGAGCTTCCCAGCATGCTGTGGGCATATCATACAACTCCAAGGGCTCCGATGGGTGAGACCCCCTTTAGTCTCATCTTTGGGTCTGAAGCAGACATCCCCGTCGAAATTAGCTTGCCGAGTCCTCGGGTGGAGTCCTACAATGAAGAAGACAACCCCACATTGTTGAGAGCCAACCTTGATTTCATCGACGAGGTGTACGACCGAGCGTTGCTCTGGATGGCAACCTTTCGCCAGCATGCAGCCAAATACTACAATGCTCGGATGCATCCCAAGGTGTTCCGTCCTGGAGATCTAGTCCTTAGGAAGGCCGAGGTGTCTAAACTAACGGAGGGAGACAAACTATCTCCTAACTGGGAAGGTCCCTACCACGTTACCAAGGCGCTTCATCAGAGGGCATACCGGATCGAAGAGCTCAGTGGGTGACCCATCCCACGTACTTAGAATGTGGATAACCTTATCAATACTATCAATATTCTATCCCCTTCATGATGGCAATAAAGGGTTTTCTCAACACTACACCCGGCTTACCCCCCAAATCTGAGAACTTGTTGTCTAAAGGAGCTCATCGGCATCGCGGCTAATGGGACACCACTTGGTCCGACGAGGAGATGCTCCCGAGTCAGTTCAAATCCCTAACAGCTCCATACCCGATCAAGTCACCCCTCGGACTAGCACACAAACCCCCGAGATGGTTCTAAAGAAGCTCATCGGCATCGCGACTAATGGGACACCACTCGGTCCGGCAAGGAGATGCCCCCGAGTCGGTTCAAGTCCCTAACAGCTCCGTATCCAATTGAGTTACCCCTCGGACTAGCACACAAACCCCCGAGATAGTTCTAAAGGAACTCGTCGGTATCGCAGCTAACGGGACACCACTCGGTCCGGTAAGGAGACCCCTGAGTCGGTTCAAGTCCCTAACAGCTCTGTACCCGATCAAGTTGCCCCTCAGGCTGGCACACAAACCTCTGAGATGGTTCTAAAGGAGCTCGTCGGCATCGTAGCTAATGGAACACCACTCGGTCCGCCGAGAAGATGCCCTCGAGTCGGTTCAAGTCCCTAACAGCTTCATACTCGATCGAGTCACCCCTCGGACCGGCACACAACCTTCAAGACGGTTCTAAAAGAGCTCGTCAGCATCGCGGCTAATGGGACACTACTTGGTCCGGCGAGGAGACGCCCCCGAGTCGGTTCAAGTCCCTAATAGCTCCATACCCGATCGAGTCACCCCTCAAGCCAGCACACAAATCCCCAAGGTGGTTCTAAAGGAGCTCGTTGGCATAGCAGCTAATGGGACACCACTCAGTTCGGCGAGGAGATGCTCCTGAGTTGGTTCAAGTCCCTAACAGCTTCGTACCCGATCGAGTTGCCCCTTGGGCTAGTACATAAACCTTCGAGGCGGTTCTAAAGGAGCTCATTGGCATTGGGGCTAACAGGACACTACTTGGTCCGGTGAGAAGATGCCCCTAAATTGGTTCAAGTTCCTAACAGCTCCATACCCGATCGAGTCGCCTCTTGGACCAGCACACAAACCCTCGAGATGGTTCTAAAGGAGCTTGTTAGCATCGTGGCTAACGGAACACCACTCGGTTCGGCGAGGAGACGCCTCTGAGTCGGTTCAAGTCCCTAACACCTCCGTACTCGATTGAGTCACCCCTTGGGCCAGCACACAAAATTGCGAGGTGGTTCTAAAGGAGCTCATCAGCATCGCAGCTAACGGAACACCACTCAGTCCAGCAAGGAGACGCCCCTGAGTCAGTTCAAGTCCCTAACAGTTCCGTACCCAATCGAGTTGCCCCTCAGGCCGGCACATAAAACCCCAAGATGGTTCTAAAGGAGCTCGTCAGCATCGCGGCTAATGGGACACCACTCAATCTGGCAAGGAGATGCCCCCGAGTCAGTTCAAGTCCCTAATAGCTCCATACTCAATTGAGTCGCCCTTCGGGCCGGCACACAAACCTCCGAGGTGGTTTTAAAGGAGCTCGTCGGCATCATGGCTAACGAAACACCACTCGGTCCAGTTAGAAGACAACCCCGAGTCGGTTCAAGTCCCTAACAGCTCCGTAACGAGTCGAGTCACCCCTTGGTACAGCACACAAATCTTCGAGATGGTTCTAAAGGAGCTCGTCAGCATCGCAGCTAATGAGACACCACTCGATCTGGCGAGAAGATGCCCCCAAGTCGGTTCAAATCCCTAATAGTCGCGTACCCTACCGAGTCGTCGCTTGGATCGACACATAAACCCTCTGTTGGTCCAGATAGCAACCCAAGAGGGGGGGTGAATTGGGTTTTTCAAAAATTTAAACTCTTTTGAAAGATAACCCCCAGCGGAAATAAAAACTTAGATTCACAAATTAAAACTGAACAACCACAAATAGAGAGTTGAAGATAAAGAGATAATCACGACAAACACAGGAGATTTTATAGTGGTTCGGTGTACCTACACCTACTTCCACTCCCAAATACCTCTTGGATCCACACTATAATCAAACTGATTACAGCAGAGTTATTTTGCAAGCTCACAACTCGAACTTGTTGTTTTCCTGGGTGCACAATGAACCCAGCTGGTTTTCAAGGCTCACCAGCACAAAACCTATCACCACAAGCTAATGCTTGCACAAGGCTAACAGCCTCAACTGAATCAATCACCAGATTGACCCAGCAAACAATATTTGTTTTTACAAGATAAACAGCTCCTTCAATGAATAAATATACAATAATGAAACAATAATAAGAGGGTAGGAATCAAAGCCTGATTCGCAGATCTTGGTGGCTTCTTCCTTCTCTTCCTTTGAATAGATCTTCCTTCAAGATACTCCTGAGACTCAGAAGATCAGAAAACTAGGGCTTCTTCCTTCTCTTGATATTTCTTCGAAATAGAACAGCAAAAGCTTGGAATCTCTCTCTCTTCTTTTGGGGAATCAGTATGATCTTTCCTTACAAGTTTTCCCTCTTTTCTTTTCTGATAGATCTCAAAGATTTGTCTCTATTCTTTTCTTTTTGCCTCTCTTCTCTTGTTTTGGGATGCAACAAACCCTCTTCTTATAGATCCCGATTAATCCATAAATAGTTTGAAACTATCCATTAGAAACAAGTGTAAGAAGGATTAGATCCATAAATAATAATAGCCGTTGGGATTAAAATAGATAAAGATAAAGTTTAGAGTCGTTCTGACAGTTCTGGAGCCGTGTCTGACATTCTGGAGTCGGCTCTAACTTTTCTGGGGTTGGCTCTAACTCGAAATTCTTTAATCCGCTCGATCTGGAGTCGTCTCTGACTTTTCTGGGGTCGACACAAAATTCTTCTGGAGTCGACTCTAACAGTCTGGGAGTCGACTCTAAGTCGTGGCCTGAAAAACCATTGTTCTGTCTTTTCTGTTGGAGTCGGCTCTAACAGTCCCGGAGTCGACTCTAAGTCTGTGCCATTTTTTGGAGTCGACTCTGCGATTCCATGTGTCGACTCTAATGTCTACAATCTTACCTTGACATTAGATTCAAACCAGAACTTGATTTGACTCTTGATTTTGATTATCAATTTGACTTATAATCTGAAAAACTTAATCAAAATCATTAGTAACTTTAAATGTTATACTCAAATAGTTTTGTTAATCATCAAAATCCTCAATTGGGTCAACAATCTCCCCTTTTTGATGATGACAAAAACTTTGAGTATATGCATTAAAAATTCATTTGAATTGAGAATTATAGACATTGTTAAAGCTTTGAGACTTCCTAACAGAGAATTTGATGCCAATATTCAAAATGAATAAAAATAAACAAAACTTGATATCAATCAAGATGATTTAACTTTTATATGGAGAAATTTATTAAGCTCCCCCTGCATTGAATAGCTCCCCCTATGTAGATAAACTGAATTTTTTAAATAAAAAAAATTTCTCTCTCCATCTCAAAATTGTTCTTCATTTTCTTTCTCTTCCTCTTATATGTTCTTTCTCTTTTTCTTATATACATATACAATTATCTCTCCCCCTTTTTTGTTATCAACAATAAGGTGAATTTAAAAGCAATAAAGAATGTTATCAGAGCGAGGTTGTTGGTTCAATTAATCATAAAGATAGTAAACTCATTCATTGAAATTCAATCAAACAGTCATAGATAAATTTGAAATAAAAGTGTAATTGTATTCCAAAGCAAGATTCATTACATGTATTTTAAAATGACAAATTCAAGTATGTAATTCCTAGATACATGCTAAGAAAGCAAGAAAGCAAGAAATCCTAAGATACAACCTAGGATAGGATATCAAAATCAAATATGCTTATACATAATTTTCTTTAAATGTCCAATCATTTCCATAACATCATCTTTTTGAGTCTTCTTAAAACTTTCAAGACAAGCTTCAATTTGAGAGACGGTGAGGTCGATATCTTTCTTTAGTTGACTGGTAGCATGAAGATAAGTTCCAGAACCGTCTGCAATGCCTTCCATCCTTTCAAAAATCTTATGAAGATCAGTGCTAAAGGATTCTACGGAATTGCTAATGGAAAAAGAAATCATGTCAAGTCTTGAATTGATCTCATCCTTCAACTGATTGAACTCCTCTCTCAATTTACACATATCATTTGTCCTTTGACTATCATACTCAGCTAAAGCTCTGAGCTGACCTATTTGCTCCTCAGAAAATCTTCCAGATGCCAATGCTGACTGATGTGGAGGGTGAGAGCTAGGTCCAGCCTCTGAGGGTCCAGCAGATGGTCCAGCAGAAGAAGGTCCAGCAGATGGTTCAGGAATATCCTCTCCTTTGACTTCCTCAACTCTAACCTCTTCAGCTCTGGCCTCATGTCCTCTTTTTATCCAATTTCTATTTTCTTTTCTGAAGCCCATCCGGTGAATTGTAGACACTATAGTAATCTGTATGCCTTAATTTTCTTAGTGGCTCATTATCCATTATAAGTACACCTTGGCTTCTGAATACCAATGTCAAAATCATACCATATGGCAATGTAGATCTCTTCTTAGTAGCTGCCTCCGCCATATAGCCTATCATCATACCAGCAAGATTGACAGGTCTTCCAGTGAGAATGCAGTCCATCAATAAGATGTCTCGCTCCGAGACATATTCAAACCTTCCGATTTTAGGAAATAAAATTCTTCCACAAATATTGTGAAGTAATCTGAGTTCCAAATTAAGTTGATTGGCCAAGATTTCCTCAAACTCAAAACTTCTCTCCCTAACATCCTTGATAGGGCACCTCCTCTGTCTTCATGTTGATATTCAACTAAACCAACGGTAGGCATCTCCAATAGATTTCCAAGGGTTTCAGCCATGATGATTACTTTAGTTCCTCTTACAACACTCACTAAGCCTCCCTCTCCTCTACATAAATCATTATAAAATTCTCTCACTAGGCAGGGTAAGTAGGGACATCCAAAGAACAGACCTTCTCCATCCCATTTCTTTCAACAACGTCCAATAGCAAAGCCCTCCGAAACAAAAAAGTCAAAATCTACTTTTCTTCCGGTAGTAATGGCCTTACCGCTAATTGGTTAACTCGTGGAGAAGATGGTGAGGGTGGAGAGTCATCCTGAGTGGCAGATGAAGAAGATGACGAAGGTTGCCTCCGATTTGAATGGTGCTTCGTCGGAACAGTCGAACCACCAATGATAGCATGCCTTTTGGGAGCCATGGGATTCGATTGGAATGAGTAATCAAGGGATTTAAAGGATTTGGAGGGGTTGGAATCAGTTTGGAACAGTTTTAGAAAGGTTTGGAGGCGATGGGTTTCGTTTGGGGTCGACTCCGCCCTTTTTATTTTGACCTAGTTCCACTTAGAGTCGACTCCCGAAAACGAGGTGTCGGCTCCGAACCAGAGAATCTGTCAGCGCCCGAATTAGAGTCGGCTCTACAGAAGCCAGAGTCGGCTCTAATTGCCCAGACAAAATATCAAAATATGAAGGTGTCGACTCCACAAACTGCAGGTGTCGACTCCACAATAGTTTCAGGAAAAATTAAATTTCAAGGATTGAAACTGATCAAATTAATCATCAAACTCTAGATAAGTGTTCCTTAACAATTGGGAAAACAATGAATCAAATTACTAGATAGATTTCCTTATTGGACATAGAGGATTTTCAAGAAATTATTGAAGTCTAGATAGTTGTTGTCCTTAAGAGTTTCAAAAAATTATTCTAAAGGATCACAAACTCCTAATTCTCCTCTAAGATAACAAAATCTTTCCTCACATAAAGGTTTGGTAAAAATATCAGCTAATTGATCATTAGTATTAACATATTCAAGACAAACATCTTTGTTAGTTACATGTTCTCTAATAAAGTGATGTCTAATTTCAATGTGTTTAGTTCTTGAATGTTGAATTGGATTTTTAGTTAGATTAATAGCACTAGTATTATCACATTTAATAGGAATTTTATCAAGTGTGATACCATAATCTTCAAGTTGTCGCTTAATCCAAAGGATTTGAGCACAGCAACTTCCAGCTGCAACATACTCTGCCTTAGCAGTGGATAATGCAACCGAATTTTGCTTTTTGCTAAACCAAAAGATTAAGTTACTTCCTAAAAGTTGGCATGCCCCACTTGTACTCTTTCTATCTAATTTACAACCAGCATAGTCAGAATCAGAATAAGCAATCAATTTTAAGGTTGAGTCTCTAGAATACCATAATCCTACATTTTTAGTTCCATTTAAGTATCTAAAGATTCTTTTAACAGCAAATAAATGTGATTCCTTAGGATTAGATTGATATCTTGCACATAAGCAGACAGAAAACATGATATCTGGCCTACTTGCAGTTAGGTAAAGAAGTGATCCAATCATACCTCTGTAATGCTTCTGATCTACTTTCTTACCTACTTCATCCTTGTCCAGCTTGCATGAGGGACTCATTGGCGTACCAAGAGGTTTAGCAGATTCCATACCAAATTTCTTGAGTATTTCCTTTGTGTACTTTGTTTGGTTAATGAAAATTCCCGCTTTCTCTTGTTTGATTTGAAGTCCAAGGAAGAAGTTTAGTTCTCCCATCATGCTCATCTCGAATTCTCCCTACATTAGCTTAGCAAATTCTTGACAAAGGAGATTGTTAGTAGCACCAAATATAATGTCATCAACATAAATTTGAACGATTAATAAATCCTTTTCTTTTCTTTTCAAAAGCAAGGTTTTATCAACATTTCCTCTAGAAAAGTTATTTTCAATTAAAAATTTACTTAATCTATCATACCAAGCTCTAGGTGCTTGCTTTAAACCATAAAGTGCTTTGTGTAGTTTGAAGACGTGGTTTGGAAATTCATGATCTTCAAAACCAGGAGGTTGTTCAACATAAACTTCCTCATTTATAAAACCATTTAGAAACGCACTTTTAACATCCATTTGAAATAAGTTGAAATTCATATGACATGCAAATGCAAGTAGTAGCCTAATGGCTTCTAATCTAGCAACAGATGCAAAAGTTTCATCAAAATCTATACCTTCTTCTTGATTATATCCTTTTGCAACTAATCTAGCCTTATTTCTAATTACCAATCCATTTTCATCCAATTTATTTCTAAAAACCCATTTAGATCCTATTATAGGGTGGTTTTTAGGTCTATCTACTAGGGTCCAGACTTGGTTCCTAGTGAATTGGTTTAACTCTTCCTGCATTGCTAACATCCAATAACTATCTTTCTCAGCTTCCTCTATAGTTTTAGGTTCTATATGAGATACAAATGCAAGATGATTATTGATATCTCTCATTGATGATCTAGTCCTTACACCTTGAGATGGATCACTTATGATTAGGTCCTTAGGATGATCATAAGCATATCTCCAATCTCTAGGTAGATCTTTATCATTCTGAGCACTATCAATACCATCATCCTTAGGTGAGTCATCATCCTTAACTTCAGGTTCTTGATCTGAAGATATATTTAATTTTTCAATATCTCTTTCAATCAAAGATGTATCTTCCTCATCATCAATTTTATCTGAACTTGATGCTAAAGACTCATCAAACACTATATGAATGGATTCTTCTACAACTAAGCTCTTCTTATTAAATACTCTATATGCTTTGCTAGATGTAGAATATCCTAGGAAGATACCTTCATCAGACTTTGCATCAAGCTTCCCAAGATTATCCTTACCATTGTTATGAATAAAACATTTACAACCAAATGCATGAAAATAACTTAAATTTGGTTTCCTATTGTGCCATAGTTCATAGGGAGTTTTCTTAAGGATAGGTCTAATCAGGGCTCTATTTAGAATGTAACATGCTGTGTTTATAGCTTCCGTCCAAAAATATTTTGGAAGTTGGCTTTCACATAGCATGGTACGGGCCATGTCTTCTAAAGTCCTATTCTTCCTTTCTACAACTCCATTTTGTTGCGGTATTCTAGGTGCAGAAAAGTTATGATGTATGCCTTTTTCAAAATAGAATTTTTCAAATAAGTGATTTTCAAATTCAGTTCCATGGTCACTTCTAATAGACACTATGGTAGTGTTTTTCTTATTAGTGATTTTCTTAACGAATTTCATGAATATTGAGAAAGTCTCATCTTTGTGAGCCAAAAACATTACCCAAGTGAATCTAGAGTAATCATCTACTATCACTAGACCATATTTCTTTCCTCCTACACTTATGGTTCTAGTCGGTCCAAAAAGGTCCATGTGCAGTAGCTCTAGTGGCCTAGTAGTTGAAACAACATTCTTAGATTTGAAAGAAGTTCTTGTCTGTTTTTCAAATTGACATGCATCACATATTCGATTATTTTCAAAATTTAAGCTAGGAATACCTTTAACTAAATCTATTTTCAATAATTTAGAAATTAGGTGTGTGCTTGCATGACCTAATCTACGGTGCCATAGCCAACCAATCTCATTCATCTTAGCATTATTAGCAACTAAGCAATGATTACTTGAAGATAAATTACTCAAATCAATTAAGTACACATTGCATAGCGTTTACAACAAGAATAATGTTGTTATCAATGGATTAGTAACAGTGCAAACAGAAGCTTCAAAGGAAACCTTGAAACCTTTGTCACACAGTTGGCTAATACTTATCAGATTATGTTTAAGTCCATCGACATATAAAACATTATCAATATGAGTAGATGGAGTAATTTGAATCTTACCAATACCCATGATATGGCCTTGACCATTATCACCAAAAGTAACTACTCTGCCTCTTTTTGATTCAAGGGTGATGAATTGATCTTTGTCACCCGTCATGTGTCTTGAGCAACCACTATCCAGGTATCATTTTCTTTTCAGTCTGATGGCTGCAAGACACTCCTCATCATTGTCCGCCATGAAGCATAGATTGGCCATTTCACTCTTTTCTTTCTCTTCGAAACTTGAGCTTTCCGAATCGCTCCATATGGCCATCATTGCCTTCTTTTTGAACTTTCGGATGCCTTTCTTTAGTTGAGGGCATTCAGATTTAAAGTGACCCGGCTTTTTACATTCAAAGCAAATAACTTCTTTTCTTTGCCCTTGTCCTCATCTTTTCTTGCAAAGGGCTTTTTCTTTTCAAACTTCTTCTTCTTCATGAATCTTTTAAATTTTCTTATGATGAGTGCCATGTCCTCATCATCACTTTCATCTTCAGATTCATGAGGCTCTTCCATATATTCAGAAATCTTAAGAGCCATAGTTCTCTTCTTCTTTGACTCATCATCATCAACATGTTGCTTAATTTGAAGCTCATGAGTTATCAAGGATCCCAATAGTTCTTCTAGGGGTAAGGTACTTAGATCCTTTGCCTCTTGTATTGCAGTCACTTTAGCTTCCCAAGTCCTAGGCAAGGAACGCAAAACCTTTCTCACAAGATCAGAATTATCATAAGATTTACCAAGACTTTTTAAACTATTAACTATATCAGTAAATCTTGTAAACATATCAGCAATAGATTCACATGCATCCATTTTAAACAATTCATATTTATGAACTAGCATGTTAATCTTGGATTCCTTGACTTGATTTGTTCCCTCATGGGTAACCTCAAGTCTATCCCAGATTTTCTTAGCAGAAATGCAAATAGATATGCGATTGAATTCATTTGCATCTAATTAGCAGTATAAAACATTCATTGCTTTGGCATTGAGTTGTGCCAATTTTTTATCATGTTCATCCCATTCTATTTCCGGTTTAGGAATCTCCATGCTATTAACTCTAGCAATGGGTGTGTGTGGTTCATTGACTATAATACTCCATAGATCATAGTCAAGTGCTTGAATGAATATTTTCATTCTAGCCTTCCAATAACCATAGTTTGAACCATTAAATAGGAGTGGTCTATTAGTAGATTGGCCTTCGGAAAAAGATGAACCAGCTTGAGTTGCCATGTGGATCTTTGACTCTTGATCGTTAGATCAAATCAAATGAGCACTAGCTCTAATACCAATTGTTGGTCCAGATAGCAACCCAAGAGAGAGGGTGAATTAGGTTTTTCAAAAATTTAAACTCTTTTGAAAGATAACCCCCAGCGAAAATAAAAACTTAGATTCACAAATTAAAACTGAACAACCACAAATAGAGAGTTGAAGATAAAGAGACAATCACGGTCAACACAGGAGATTTTATAGTGGTTTGGTGTACCTACACCTACGTTCACTCCCAAGTACCTCTTGGGTCCACACTATAATCAAACTGATTACAGCAGAGTTGTTTTGCAAGCTCACAACTCGAACTTGTTGTTTTCCCGGGTGCACAACGAACCCAGCTGGTTTTCAAGGCTCACCAACACAAAACCTATCACCACAAGCTAATGCTTGCACAAGGCTAACAGCCTCAACTGAATCAATCACCAAATTGACCCAGCAAACAATATTTTTTTTTACAAGATAAACAGCTCATTCAATGAGCAAATATACAATAATGAAACAATAATAAAAGGGTAGGAATCAAAGCCTGATTCGCAGATCTTGGTGGCTTCTTCCTTCTCTTCCTTTGAATAGATCTTCCTTCAAGATACTCCTGAGACTCAGAAGATCAGAAAACTAGGGCTTCTTCCTTCTCTTGAGATTTCTTCGAAATGGAACAGCAAAAGCTTGGAATCTCTCTCTCTTCTTTTGGGGAATCAATGATCTTTCCTTACAAGTTTTCCCTCTTTTCTTTTCTGATAGATCTCAAAGATTTGTCTCTATTCTTTTCTTTTTGCCTCTCTTCTCTTGTTTTGGGATGCAACAAACCCTCTTCTTATAGATCCCGATTAATCCATAAATAGTTTGAAACTATCCGTTAGAAACAAGTGTAAGAAGGATTAGATCCATAAATAACAATAGCCGTTGGGATTAAAATAGATAAAGATAAAGTTTAGAGTCGTTCTGACAGTTCTGGAGCCGTGTCTGACATTCTGGAGTTGGCTCTAACTTTTCTGGGGTTGGCTCTAACTCGAAATTCTTTAATTTGCTCGATCTAGAGTCGTCTCTGACTTTTCTGTGGTCGACACAAAATTCTTCTGGAGTCGACTCTAACAGTCTGGGAGTCGACTCTAAGTCGTGGCCTGAAAAATCATCGTTCTGTCTTTTCTGTTGGAGTCGGCTCTAACAGTTCCGGAGTCGACTCTAAGTCTGTGCCATTTTTCGGAGTCGACTCTGTGATTCCATGTGTCGACTCTAATGTCTGCAATCTTACCTTGACATTAGATTCGAACCAGAACTTGATTTGACTCTTGATTTTGATTATCAAGTTGACTTATAATCTAAAAAACTTAATCAAAATCATTAGTAACTTCAAATATTATACTCAAATAGTTTTGTTAATCATCAAAATCCTTAATTGGGTCAATACCCTCGTGGCGGTTCAAGAACCTGGCAGCCTCGTACCCATTGACGCCATTTCTCGGGTTAGTTTACAAGCCCCTAAGGCGATCCTAAAAAGCCCCCTAGGCGTGTTTAGGTCTTCTTTGGCTAGCAGTTCCTCACTATGTCCGCTCAGCCGAATGCCTGAAGAGCGAGGGATTTAGCTGGCGACGTAGGCCCCTATGGGCCCGGTTTGGACTGCAAGGATAGCAATGGCCATTTTCTACCGAGCCTATGTATTCGGAATTATGGTGGCACTACACATGCGTGGATCCGTTGAGAAGGATGAGAAGAAACTCTTTAAGCCAAATACTTTCCTTTTTTATTGATATTTTTGGTAATTACAAAGTCCTACTTGAAGTCGGTTACAAAAAGAAAAGAAAAATGATACAAAAGAGTTCCTAGTCTAGGGTTCGCTAGGCCCCGACTCTCTGCCGGCCATGTCCCTGTCCAACCCTGTTGACCCAATTGATGATTTGATGATTAACAAAACTATTTGAGTATAACTATTGGAGGCTCTAATGATTTTGATTTAGTGTTTCAGATTATAAATCGATTGAATGATCAAAATCAGAAGTTACATAGTGTTCTGGATCGAATCTAATGTCTAGGTAAGAATTGCAGACATTAGAGTCGACTCCGAGAATCACAGAGCCGACTCCGAAACTGGCACGGAAGTTAGAGTCGACTCCGAGACTGTTAGAGTCGACTCTCACAGAAGAAGCAGAACGTCGATTTTTCTGGCCCCAACCTAGAGTCGACTCCGGGTAAGTTAGAGTCGACTCCGGAAAAGTTTCTTGTCGACCCCAGAAAAGTCAGAGACGACTCCAGAAATATCGTTTTGAGATGCCTCGAGCTAGAGCCGACTCCAGAAAAGTTAGAGTCGACTCCAACCCACCTGGAACGAAAAATCAAATTGCCAGATCAGCTCTAACGGTAATATTTCTATTTTACCTTATTTCTAACGGATATATTTTGCTGCAAGGTACACTCCAACGGATAGTTTTCTTCCAAAAATGGTTTGAAAGAAATCTATAAAAAGGGAAGACTATTGTTCAAAAAGAGAATGGAAAAATAGAAAGGAAAATCGGAAATAGACAAATCCCATTTCAAAAATCCGAAAAAGAGAGAGCCTGAATCTCAAGAGGAAAACCTTCTAGCTCAAATCCACTCCACTCCAAAAAGCTCAAGAGGAATCCAAGGCATTCAAATCAAGTTTTGTGGATTTCCCAACTTGGAGAAAGAAGTTCAGTTCTTGCTTTTCAACTCTTCTCAACTGCTTCAACTGTGAAGAATCGGAGCTGAGGCTTGATTCAACCTAGCAAGGAGAAGAAGAAAAGAAGAAAAGCTCAAAAGCCAACCATCTACAAATCAGGCTTTTCTAAACTTGTTATATTATTTGATTATTGCTCATTAAGGAGCTTTGTATTTGAAAAACATATTTCATTTGTTTGTATCTAGTTCAATCTGGGGGATTGAACTAGTGGAGGTAGTCTTACCTCGGTACAAGCTTGGTAAAGCTTGTGTTAGGGTTTTTGTGCTGGTGAGCCCTTGAAAACCAGCTGGGTTCGTTGTGCGCCCGGGAAAACAACAAGTTTGAGTTGTGAGCTTGTAAAACAACTCTGCTGTAATCTAGGGTGATTATAGTGTGGACCCAAGTGAATCTTGGGAGTGGACGTAGGTGTTGGATACACCGAACCACTATAAAATCTTTTGTGTTTGCCGTGTTCTATTGACTCTATCTCTATCTCTATTCTATTCACTGCACTTTATAGTTACTTTGCATTTGCCCTTCATTAATCTCAAGCAAACTATTTTAAAAAGGGCTAATTTTTTAAAGAACCCAATTCACCCCCCCCCCCTCTTGGGTTGTCATCTGGGCCAACAATTGGTATCAGAGCTAGTGCTCATTAGATTTTGATCACACGATCAAGAGCTAAAGTTCCAAATGGCAACACAAGTTGGTTCTTTTGCTGAAGGTCATTCTACGAATAGACCTCCACTTTTTAATGGCTCAAATTATTCTTATTGGAAAGCTAGAATGAGGATATTCATTCAAGCTTCTGATTATGAGCTTTGGGGTGTTATAATTAATGGACCTAGTACACCCACACATGTTATTGATGGCACTATTGTTCCTAAGCCCGAAAGGGACTGGAATGATAATGATAGGAAAATGGCACAGCTTAACGCTAAAGCCATGAATGTACTTATATTGCTCATTAGACGCTAATGAATTTAATAGAATCTCCACTTGTAATTCCGCAAAGGAGATTTGGGATAGATTAGAGGTTACCCATGAGGGTACCAACCAAGTAAAGAATCCAAAATAAATATTCTTGTTCACAAATATGAGTTATTTAGCATGGAACAATCTGAAACCATTGCATGCATGTACACTAGATTTACAGATATTGTAAATGGTTTGAAAAGTCTTGGTAAGACATATACTAACTCCGAACTTGTTCGAAAAATTCTTAGGTCATTACCAAGATCATGGGAAGCAAAAATGACTGCAATCCAAGAAGCTAAGGACCTCAACACTTTACCCTTAGAGGAGCTTCTAGGATCTCTAATGACCCATGAGCTGACTATGAGGCAGCATGTTGAGGAGGACACAAAGAAAAAGAAAATGATTGCCCTCAAAGCTGCAAAAGATGAAGAGAGCAGCAGCAATGATGATGATGATGATGATGAGACTGCTCTCTTAGCCAAAAATTTAAAAGATTTATGAGGAGAAAGAAACCCTTCCACAAGAAAAAATTTGGAGCAAGTGGGAAGGAGAAAAGGATAAGAACAAGGACAAGGACAAAGAAAAAGAGAAAGACCCCTTGACTTGCTATGAATGTAATAAACCGGGGCACTTTAGGAATGAATGTCCTAAATTGAAGAAAGCCTACAAAAAGAAAAAGAAGGCTTATGTGGCGACTTGGAGTGATAGCGAGGAATCTTCTTCCGAAGAAGAAGAACAAAAGGAAGTCGCAAACGTATGTTTTATGGCGGACGACAACGATGAGGTAAGTTCCGATAACCCTTGCGATGAATTTGCTTTGATGAACTTTTTGATGCTTTTAATGAACTTGTTGGCGATTTCAAGGTTTTGAAAAAGAAATACAAGTTTTTGAAAAATGAAAATTAACTTTCATTAAAGAAAAGGAAAATCTTAATAATGAAGTTAAGAAACTTAAATCTGAAAATGAAATTTTAATGAAAAAGAATCAATCTCAAATGAAAATGATAAACTAAGAAAGAGGTTGAAAATATAAAACATAGTTGATAAGTTTACTTAAGCTCAACTAAATTAATGTTATTAAATAGTCAAAAAGCTTTTTGACAAAGCCGGATTAGGATATAACACTTTGAAACAAAAATCACTGAAAAATTTTTGGCAAAAGTAATTTACATGCTTTAAATGTAATCAAAAAGGACATAAATCTTTGAATGTAAAATTCTAAAACCTAATAAAAACTTAAATATTAAAGGAAAGAAAATATGGGTTCCGAAAGGAACAATTTTGTTGCTACTAACCATGAAGGACCCAAGAAAGCTTGGGTACCTAAACATAAAGTCTGATTTCATTGCAGGAATGTCTTGTGGCCAAGAGATCAAAGCGAAAGTGGTATCTTGATAGTGGCTGCTCAAGACATATGACGGGTGACAAAGAAGAATTCATCACCCTTGAAGAAAAGAGAGGAGGAGTTGTTACATTTGGCGACAATGGCAAAGGCCAAATCTTGGGGTTTGGTAACATTCAAATAACTCCCTCCACATATATTGAAAATGTACTTTATGTTGATGGTTTAAAGCATAACTTAATTAGTATAAGTCAATTATGTGACAAAGGTTTTAAAGTATCTTTTGAATCTTCTATATGCACAGTAGCTAATCCCATTGATAATAGCATTGTTTTTATTGGAAATAGAAATGGCAATGTATACTGATTGACTTAGACAATTTGTCTACTAATAATCATTGCTTAGTTGCTAATAATGCTAATATGAATGAGATTGGTTGGTTGTGGCATCGAAGATTAGGTCACGCAAGCACACACCTGATTTCAAAACTAATTAGAATGGATTTAGTAAAAGGACTACCTAAATTAGATTTTGAAAATAACAAAATATGTGATGCATGTCAGTTTGGAAAACAAACGAGAAGTTCTTTTAAATCTAAAAATATTGTTTCAACTTCTAGGCCATTAGAGCTACTTCACATGGACCTTTTTGGACCAACTAGAACCACAAGTCTAGGAGGAAAGAAATATGGTCTTGTGATAGTAGATGATTACTCTAGATTCACTTGGGTAATGTTTTTAGCTCACAAAGATGAGACTTTCTCGATATTCATGAAATTCTTCAAGAAAGTAACAAATGAGAAAAACACTACCATAGTGTCTCTAAGAAGTGATCATGGAACTGAATTTGAAAATCACTTATTTGAAAGTTTTTGCAATGAAAATGGTATTAATCATAATTTTTCTGCACCAGACCCCTCAACAAAATGGAGTAGTTGAAAGGAAAAATAGAACTCTAGAAGACATGGCCCGTACCATGCTATGTGAAAGTAAACTCCCGAAATACTTTTGGGCGGAAGCTATTAACACAGCATGTTACATCCTAAATAGAGCATTAATAAGACCTATTTTAAAGAAAACACCTTATGAATTATGGCATGATAGAAAACCCAACATTAAATATTTTCATGCATTTGGTTGTAAATGTTTTATTCATAATAATGGTAAAAATAACTTAGGTAAATTTGATGCAAAATCTGATGAAGGAATATTCTTAGGTTATTCAACAACTAGTAAAGCATATAGAGTGTTCAATAAAGGAAGTTTAATTGTTGAAGAATCTATTCATGTAATTTTTGATGAATCTTTAGCATCAAGTTCCAAAGGATTGATGATGAGGAAGATACAAACATTCTCGAAAACAATCTTGAAAAACTTAATATTGATGTATCTTCAGATCATGAACAAGAAGCTAAAGATAATGATTCGCCTAATGCTGATGATATTAATACTAATCATAATGATATAGATCTACCAAGAGATTGGAGATACGCTTATAGTCATCCCAAGGAATTGATTATAGGTGATCCATCTCAAGGAATAAGAACTAGATCATCTATGAGAAATATTAGTAATCACCTTGCATTTGTTTCTCAAATTGAACCTAAAACCATTGAAGAAGCTGAAAAAGATAATAATTGGATGTTAGCTATGCAAGAAGAATTAAACCAATTCACTAGAAATAATGTATGGACATTAGTGGAAAGACCTAAAGATCATTCTGTTATAGGATCAAAATGGGTTTTTAGAAATAAACTAGATGAAAATGGCATAGTAATTAGAAACAAAGCTAGATTAGTTGCAAAAGGATATAATCAAGAAGAAGGTATTGATTTTGATGAAACCTTTGCACCTGTAGCTAGATTAGAAGCCATTAGGCTATTACTTGCATTTGCATGTCACATGAACATTAATTTATTTCAAATGGATGTCAAAAGTGCATTTTTAAATGGATTAATAAATGAAGAAGTATTTGTAGAACAACCACCGGTTTTGAAGATCATGAATTTCAAATCACGTTTTTAAATTGCACAAAGCTTTATATGGTTTGAAACAAGCACCTAGAGCTTGGTATGATAGACTAAGTAAATTTTTGATTGAAAATGATTTTACAAGAGGAAATGTTGATAAAACATTGTTTTTGAAAAGAAAAGATAAAGATTTACTTGTAGTTCAAATTTATGTTGATGACATTGTATTTGGTGCTACTAACAATCTTCTATGTCAAGAGTTTGCTAAGTTAATGCAGGGAGAATTTGAAATGAGCATGATGGGAGAACTCAATTTCTTCCTTGGACTCCAAATCAAACAAAGCAAAGAGGGAATCTTTATCAACCAAACAAAGTACACAAGAGAAATTCTAAAGAAGTTTGGTATGGAATCAATCAAACCCCTCGGAACACCAATGAGTCCTTCATGCAAGCTGGACAAAGATGAAGAAGGTAAGAAGGTTGATCAAAAATATTATCGAGGTATAATCGGATCCCTACTTTACTTAACTGCAAGTAGACCAGACATAATGTTTGCTGTTTGCTTATGTGCTAGATTTCAGTCTGAACCTAAAGAATCACATTTAATTGCTGTTAAAAGAATACTAAGATACTTAAGTGGAACAAAAAATGTAGGTTTATGGTATTCTAGAGACTCAACATTAAATCTGATTGCTTATTCTGATTCTGATTATGCTGGATGTAAGTTAGATAGAAAAAGCACAAGTGGTGCATGCCAATTTTTAGGAAGTAACTTAATCTCATGGTTTAGCAAAAAGCAAAATTCGGTTGCATTATCTACTGCTGAAGCAGAATATGTTGCAGCTGGAAGTTGCTGTGCTCAAATCCTATGGATTAAGAGACAACTTGAAGACTATGGTATCACACTTGATAAGACACCTATAAGATGTGATAATACAAGTGCAATCAATCTAACTAAAAATCCAATTCAACACTCAAGAACAAAGCATATTGAAATAAGATATCACTTTATAAGAGAACATGTTGCCAATAATGAAATTTGTCTTGATTATGTGAATACTGAAGAACAACTGGCAGATATATTAACAAAACCCTTAAGTGAAGAGAGATTTTGTTATCTTAGAGGAGAATTAGGAGTTTGTGATCCTTTGGAATAGTTTTCTGAAACTCTTAAGGACATCTATCTAGATTTCATCAATTTCTTGAAAAATCTCGATATTCAATAAGGAAATCTATCTAGATCTTGATTCATTGTTTCCCCAATTGCTAAGGAACATTTATCTAGAATTTGATGATTAATTTGAATAGTTTCAGATCCTTGAAACTTGATTTTTTATCTCTGAAACTGTTAGAGTCGACTCTACAGTTTGTGGAGTCGACACCTTAGTTTTTGATGTTCTGTCTAAGCAATTAGAGCCGACTCTGGCTTTTGTAGAGCCGACTCTAATTCGAGCGCTGACAGACTTTCTGGTTCGGAGCCGACACCCAGTTTTCGGGAGTCGACTCTAAGTCGAGCTAGGTCAAAAATAAAAAGGCGGAGTCGACCCCAAATCATTCCATCCGTCTCCCAAAACCTCTCCAAAAAGTCCAAAGCCTTTCCAACTTCCCCAATCTTCTCAAAACCTTTGATTAACTTCCAATCTTCTCAATGGCACCTAAGAGGCGCGGTTTCGTCGGTGGAGCGTCCGTTCCCACGAGGCGACGCACGTTCGGAGGCAACCCTCGCCATCCTCCTCTTCGGCCACTCAAGAAGATTCCCCTCCTTCACCCTCTTCACCCAAAGTTGATCATTTAGCCGGTAAGACTATTACAACTGGAAGAAAGGTCAATTTTGATTTCTTTGAGTCGGAAGGATTCACATAGGAAGATGTTTGAAAGAAATGGGGTGGGAAAAGATTTGTTCATTAGATATCCCCACTTATCCAGCCTTAGTGAGAGAGTTTTACAATGGTTTAAGTAGAGGAGAAGGCGGTTTAATCAGTATAGTAAGAGGAACAAGAGTTACAATAACTCTGAAATCTTGGAAATTATTGGAAATGCCCACAATCGGTATTATGGAATATCAACATGATGATAGAAGTGGAGCATTGACAAGAATGTTAGGGAGGGATGTAACCGAGTTTGAGGAAATCCTTGCAAATCAATTAAATCTGGAACTCAGGTTACTACACAACATTGTGGAAGAATTTTTTCCAAAATTGGTAGATTTGAGTACGTCTCGGAGCGAGACATTCTTTTGATGGATTGTATAATTACTGGAAGGCCAGTCAACTTAGCTGGCATGATGATTGGATATATGGCAGAGGCTGCTACAAAGAAAAGATCTACACTGCCATATGGTATGATTCTGACATTAATCTTTAGAAGCCAAGGTGTGCTATTATGGAGAATGAACCCCTAAGAAAATTAGGCACACTGACTATTATATATCTACTATTCATCGGATGGGCTTCAAGAAGTTAAATGGTATCTGGATGAAAGGAGGAAGAGAAGAAAGAGCTGAAAGAGATAGAGCTGAAGAGGCCAGAGTAGAAGATATCCCTGGACCATCCACTGCGGGACCATCAGTCCCTGATCCATTATTGCGGGACCATCTTCAGCTGGACCTTCAGAGGCCGGACCTAGCACAGTTCCCTCTCCTCCACATCAGTCTATTACTGCTTCTGGGAGATTCTCTGATGAACAGATTGGTCAGTTGAGAGCTTTGCTTGCTGAATATGATAGTCAGAGATCTCATGAGATTAATCAATTAAAAGAAGACTTTAATCAGTTGAAAAGAAGAACTTAATTCGAGACTGGACATGATCTCCTTTTCCATAAGCAATTCTGTTGAATCCTTTGGTGCTGAACTTCACAAAATCTTTGAAAGGATGGAAGGCATTGCTGATGGCTCGGGATCTTATGTTCATGCAACTGGTCAACTGAAGAAGGACATTGACCTTGCAGTCTCACAGATTGAAGCTTGCCTTGAAAATTTTAAGAAATCTCAAAAAGATGATGTAATGGAAATCATAGGTCACTTGAAGAAAATTGTATTCAAACATATCTGACCTTGATTTTGATTTTGATAGTTTGTACTTAGGAAGTTTTTGAGTATCTAATGTATTTCATTTTGGAATGTACATGAATCAACTTATGTAATGTTTCTTACTTATGAAATGCAATTTCACATTTTCAAATATTGACTGCTTGAATCCCTATGTCTTATTGAACTTTCTTTATCTTTAAATACTCTCCTTATTGCTGATAACAAAAAAGGGGGAGAGATGGTTGAATATGCAAAGAAAGAAAGATTGAAAATGATTTGAATATGACAAAAAGAAAGACAAAAGAAAGGGGGGGAGAAATGATTGTTTATGCAAGAAACTTGAAATTTTAATCAGTTAAAATTCGATTTTATATATAGGGGGAGCTATTCAATGCAGGGGGAGCTTAACAACAAGCTCAATTGCAATTTTCTGTACATTTAGTTTAAATGTTCATAATTGATGGCTTATATTGAACTCATGCACAATTTTAAAAGTTTACTTTGAATATTGGCATCAAATCCTTCATTAAAAATGTTTTAAGCTTTAAAATGACTATAATCTTTAGTTCGAATGAATTTTTGAATGCATATACTCAAAGTTTTTGTTATCATCAAAAAGGGGGAGATTGTTGACCCAATTGATGATTTTGATGATTAACAAAACTATTTGAGTATAACTAATTGGAGGCTCTAATGATTTTGATTAAGTGTTTCAGATTATAAGTCTATTGAATGATCAAAATCAGGAGTTACATCGTGTTCTGGATCGAATCTAATGTCTAGGTAAGATTGCAGACATTAGAGTCGACTCCGAGAATCACAGAGCCGACTCCGGATCTGGCACGGAAGTTAGAGTCGACTCCGAGACTGTTAGAGCCGACTCTCACAGAAGAAGCAGAACGTTGATTTTTCTGGCCCCGACCTAGAGTCGACTCCGGGTAAGTTAGAGTCGACTCCAGAAAAGTTTCTTGTCGACCCCAGAAAAGTCAGAGACGACTCCAGAAATAACGTTTTAAGTGTTTCGAGTTAGAGCCGACTCCAGAAAAGTTAGAGTCGACTCCAACCCACCTGGAACGAAAAATCAAATTGCCAGATCAGCTCTAACGGTAATATTTCTATTTTACTTATTTCTAACGGATATATTTTGTTGCAAGGTACACTCCAACGGATAGTTTTCTTCCAAAAATGGTTTGAAAGAAATCTATAAAAAGGGAAGACTATCATTCAAAAAAAGAACGGAAAAAAGAAAGGAAAAACGGAAATAGAGAAATCCCATTTCAAAAATCCGAAAAAGAGAGAGCCTGAATCTCAAGAGGAAAACCTTCTAGCTCAAATCCACTCCACTCCAAAAAGCTCAAGAGGAATCCAAGGCATTCAAATCAAAGTTTTGGTGGATTTCCCAACTTGGAGAAAGAGGATCAGTTTCTTGCTTTTCAACCCTTCTCAACTGCTTCAACTGTGAAGAATCGGAGCTGAGGCTTGATTCAACCTAGCAAGGAGAAGAAGAAAAGAAGAAAAGAAGAAAAGCTCAAAAGCCAACCAACTACAAATCAGGCTTTTCTAAACCTTGTTATTTATTTGATTATTTGCTCATTGAGGAGCTTTGTATTTGAAAAACATATTTCTTTTGTTTGTGTCTAGTTCAATCTGGGGGATTGAACTAGTGGAGGTAGTCTTACCTCGGTACAAGCTTGGTATAGCTTGTGTTAGGGTTTTTGTGCTGGTGAGCCCGAAAACCAGCTGGGTTCGTTGTGCGCCCGGGAAAACAACAAGTTTGAGTTGTGAGCTTGTAAAACAACTCGGCTGTAATCAAGGAAGATTATAGTGTGGACCCAAGTGAATCTTGGGAGTGGACGTAGGTGTTGGATACACCGAACCACTATAAAATCTTTGTGTTTGCCGTGTTCTTTACTCTATCTCTATCTCTATCTTATTCACTGCACTTTATATTTTTGCATTTGCCTTCATTAATCTAAGCAAACTATTTTAAAAAGGTTAATTTTTTAAAGAACCCAATTCACCCCCCCCCCCCCCCCTCTTGGGTTGTCATCTGGGCCAACAAACCCTTCGTCGTCCAGGTCCCCGAGCTGGTTGGCTTCAAGATTGGAGTTATTGATTCTAAAGACCTCGGACACCTTTGCCTTGCATTGGTTGAAGCCTTGTGCATAAGCGTCGATGCTGGCCTCGGTCACTTCTTGCTCAAATTCTAACAACCCTCAAAACTCTGCGATGACATTTTGAGCCTGGGCCTCAGCTTCCCGGACTCGTATTTCAGCTCCCCAGGCCCGGCTCTCAGCCTCTTCAGTTCAGGCCCCGACATCCCAGGCTTGGGCTACAACTTCGGCCCACCTTTGTTCTACCTCACACACCATCAACTCAACCGTGGCGGCCCTCCCCAAAGTGGCCTGGGTTTCAACCATCACCATGTCAACCTGGTCCTTGGCATTCTTGAGCTGGTGGGCTATCTCCTCCATCCTCTCTTCGACGACTCCAACCTAGCCGAAACTACGGCCACCTTGGCCTCAAATGTGAAGGCTCAGCCATGCTCAACCGCTGCCTTGCTCTCTACCTCCTTGAAGCCTGCCACTCATCTCGATCGGCTTTGGCTATGAGGAGTTTTTTGCCCAAGTCATTCTCCTGGGCCTTGGCTTCCTCCAGTTTTTGGGTAAACTTTTCGGTTAATTTATTACATCGATCCTGGAACTTCTCCATCCTCTCCTTAGAACGTACGATCGTGCTGCACGTCCAAACCATTGAGTCATGGAGGGCGAGGACTCCATTGGCCATCTGCATGAATCGACTCATCAGCTATGTGACATATCAAGTAAAGCGTAAAATGAAATGTAAACGACAATTACCTGGAGCACCGACACGTAAGTCATGTTGAGGACCCCAGCGATGGTTTGTTGATGCAGCTACACATGAAATGGCGGTAGCTGCAACCTCCCCAGTAGGCGCTCTGCCTGCCCGATGTCCTCCATAGAAGAAAGCCTCGGTGCTGGCCACTCTGCCAGTTCTGCCTCGGCATCTCCCACCTTCACCTGCTGGCTCTGCCTCGGCGTCTCCCACCATTGTCGTCGCCTCCCCCTCTCCGGCCATTGGGGGAGTCTCTTCCGATCCGCCCTCATTTCCTGCCTGCCTCGCCTTGGTAGGCTTCGTGGCGGCAGAGGTCCCAACCTCGGGATCCAGCTCCACTATTGTCGGCTCAACAGTGACCCGGGCCTCTCCCTCGGCATTAATAGGTGCGGCCGGCTGGCCCCCCTCCTCTGCTCCCATCCCGGCCAGATCAGGGGCCACTCCACCCATCGGCGCCTCTTTCGGTGTCTTCCTACTCGGCTCCTCCATGGGAGCTACTGTTGCTGTTGAAGGCACCTCAATAGGAGTCTCTGAGGCCTAGGCCGGCTCAACTTGTGTTTTGCTTCATGCCCTCTTCGCCGGCCTCACCTTCTCGCCGGCCTCCCGCCTTCTCTTGTGCAAGGCCGCCTTCAGCTTCTCGACAGGCACCTTCATCGCTGCACAGAATCAATAGTCAGTAAAAGAAAGCACCAAGCCAGAGACGAGAAGAATAGGTCTCGCGCTCACCAACTGCCGGAGCCAGCTCGGCCTCATAGAGATTCTCCTCAGCTAGTAACTCTTTGTAGGAGGGGATCTCAGAGGACATCAGGCGGTCGAAGAGCTCTTGATCCCTCTCGTCTATGGTAGAGTTTTTGTTGGGGCCGACATCGGGTTCTCTCCAATCGGCCCTCACTCCTTCCACATGAGCATACAAAAAGCGAGATTTTCATCCCTTGACTTTAGAGGGAAGGGAAAAGGTAGGGCCTGGCCTGGCCTAGCAGTAAATACCCACCATGCATTCTCGCTGTGGTGGCAGAGCTTGTAGAAGGCTCGGAATAAGGAAAGCCTAGCCTTTGAGCCCTAAAAAAAGCTAAGGACGAGGAATGCACAAATGATCCGAATCGAGTTTGGAGTCAACTGCGCAGGAACTAACCTATACCTATCTAGCAGGTTTAAAAAGAAAGGATAGAAGGGAAGGCACAGTCCACACTTGAAGAATTCCTCGTACATAACAACCCGACCGGAAAGATCAGAGGTTACTCTGTCCTTGGGTCCTGGCATAGATAGCCGAATGAAGATGGGAACCCTATACCTACTCCTAAGGTCTTCTATCTCTTCGAGGGTCATGGTGGAAGCCACCCCCCTGGCCCTACCAAATCGAGATAGGCTGCCAAAGGAGGGGCCGAACGGGCTAAAGCTGGAGGATCTACCCTAATCGAGGACACTCTAGAAGATGGCTGGGCATCCACCATCGGACAGTCGCGAATGGTGATTCCGCCAACTGGTCGGGGCACACGGTGGACCAGAGGGACATTGTCTTCATCAGAAGAGCAAGGGGAGCTCACCATGGGTCTCTTACCCTCCCTAATGGTGTGACGGTCCATGGGTTTCGAGAGAAGAAGCAAAAAGGGGGAACTGATCTGTTGTTTAGGAGGAAGACGAAGACTGAAGGTTTCGGGCTTTGAGGACTCAGAGCTCAGAGGAGGAAGAATAGTGAAGAAGATAGTGATGGCATAAAGGTCCTCATCAGGCGAGAAGGATGGTTTTATACCCCGTTTTTGAATCGCCTCACCCGAGACCTCGCCACATGGCCTGTTGCCATTGCCCAAAGTATCCGGCTATCGACAATCCTGCCAGCACCCAAGGTACAATGCCTTGGTTCTGCCCAGGGAGCGAGATTTTCGGCCAATGACAAGGCATGGTGACCGTAAAATAATGATGGCACATGCCTTTTTCCCATCCCTCGAGGGGCACTCTCTCGATGCGCCCAGAGCTGACATCATCCTCCATCTTTTCACTTGATTACAAAAGATTTTCGATGCAACATCGCTTCGAAAGAGCGTGCCGCACTTTTGGCAATTAAGGGCGCGCGACAGCTTGCCATTATTTTCAATTTTTGCGCTCCTTTCGCCCGAAAGTCAACGGGCGCATGGCCCCTTGCGTTCAGGAGCGGGAGGGCATCTAATATGGCCGACGGTGTCATGTGGACAATAATGGCAAAGTTGACCAATGGCATGAGTGGAAGCTAATGGACGCACTTGCCTTGACTTCTTCAAGTCGGCCGAGGCGGCCCCGACATCTCCAAGTTGGCCTCCTGCGGTCCCGACTTCTCCCAGTCGGCCGAGGCAGCCCCAACTTCTCCAAGTCGGTCCCCTGTGGTTCTGACTTCTCCAAGTCGGCCGAGACAACCCCGACTTCTTCAAGTTGGCCCCCTGCGGTCCCGACTTCTCTAAGTCGGCCCCCTATGGCCCTGATTCCTCCAAGTCGTCCAAGGCTGCCCTGACTTCTTCAAGTCGACCGAGGCAGCCCTAACTTCTTCAAATCGGCCCCCTGCGGCTCCGACTTCTCCAAGTCAGCCGAGACGGTCCCAACTTCTCTAAGTCAGCCCCCTGCGGCCCCGACTTCTTCAAGTCAGCCCTCTGCAGCCCCGACTTCTTCAAGTAGGCCCCATGCGGCCTCGACTTCTCCAAGTCGACTGAGGTGGTCCTGACTTCTCTAAGTCGGCCTCCTGCAGCCCTGACTCCTCCAAGTCGGCCCCCTGCAGCTCCGACTTCTTCAAGTTGGCCCCTTGCGGCCCCAACTTCTCCAAGTCGATCGAGGCAGCCCCGACTTTTCCAAGTAGGCCCACCTACCGCCTGACATAGCCAGGCCTACCTACCGCCTGACACAGCCAGACTCATCTACCGCCTGACCATCGTCAGGCCCACCTACTACCTAACCTATGCAGCCTAACATAGCCAGGCCCACCTACCGCCTGACTCGCGTAGTTGATGGGACCAAGCCCACTAACTGCCAGGCTCATGTCTTCGATGGGATGGAGCCCATCGACCAGCCCCTACTCATGTAATTACCATGTGCCCCGCATACATTCTTTCTCACTGAACTTCACGTGGTTAATCCCGAGACGGATGTCGAAGGCCTATAAAAGGTAAGAGAATTCAGAATCAAGGTACGTGAGCACAAGAATCCACATATTCACACTCATATTCCCTTACACATTCCTAAACCCTGGAGGATACTCTGGCCCCCGAGGTCTTCTTTCTTTTAGGAGTCTTCTTCAAATTCCCTCCCTGCTGTAACCTCGGTTACTGACTTGACCGTTGGAGGGTTCCTATCGAAGTTTCCTCTGGTATTGGGGCTTCTTGCAGGTCGCTCTTCCCTGGAGAAGACACCACCAACTAACGGAGTCTCTTCCCGACATCCAGTTTCAGTGATCGCATCAACAATGAGTAATAGATATTTTCTTCCATACGATAACAAATTAATACATCAATTGATTTCATGTCGAAATAAATGTGTAAACTATATCAACAAAATCACTTGCTTAAACATCCTTCTTTTGAATTTCACTAGCATTAACATTTTTTCCTCTAATATGTTTGAGTATAGCAAACTCTCTCGTAGCAGCAGCGATTGATATCATCTTATTTTTAGTGAGTGAGAATTTTTTCAATGGAAGATATGATATACACATTTTCCTCAACATGACATCAAATTCTATGGCCACATCATGCTTGGGTAATGAAAATTTGATGATACATCAGTTTTTCTCTAAACTTAGCCCATTTAAGATAGATTTAGAGGTGAATTAGTGCTATATTTATTGTGCTCTTCAACATGATATTAAATTGAAAATTGGGTTGATATGATGTTGATGAAAATGTAAATTACGAATTAGCCATTCCAACCTAGACATAGCTTTTGTGTTTAGCTTATATAAATGTGAAACCTAGTCTTTTTGGCTAGCTTACTTTAAAATAACATATAATTTGACTAGATTGATGTTAAAATATAAAAAAATAATATGATTAAAAGTTAATTTTGATTGAATTTATATTCATATTGTTCAGTATTGAGTTAACTTTTTTATGCATCTTGAATCACTTAATTCAAAAGTCAATTAAAAAATTAGGAGCAATTTAATAAATAGGCATCAGTGTTGATGCACTTTAACTAAATTATAAAAATATTATTGATGATAGTTAAGAATGATTTTTGGTATTTTTAAATTTTTATATTTTAAAAATTATGTTGGATAAGTCAGAAGTTGGTTTTGAGTTAAAAAATATATTTTAATATTTAATGAATATTTATCTCTTTAGTTTTTTAAAACAAATCAGAATCTTATTAAAATTGAAAAGTTTACTTAAAATTAGTATCTTATAAAAAGTAAAAAAATTATTTACTTTAAAAGTCAAATTAATTAATCCTATTAAATTAAAAAGTTTATTTGAGCTTAGTATCTTATAAAAAGTAGGAAATCTATTTGCTTTAAAAGTCAAATTTTATTTTAAATATTTAATAAATATCTATATCTTTGGTTTTCTCAAAGAAATCAATATTCTATTAAAATTGAAAAGTTTTTTTGAAATTGATATTTTATAGAGAGTAGAAAGTCCATTTATTTTAGGAGTTAAGAATTTATTTAAAACATTTAATGGATATCTATCTCTTTGTTTTCTTAAAGAAATCAATATCATACTAAAATTAAGAAGTTTATTTATTTTATGGGATTGATATCTTATGAAGAATAAGAAACATATTTGCTTTAAAAAATTTTCTATAAATAGGGTTCAATTGAGTCTTTTGATAATAAATCAGCCGGTCAAAATGTGAAGAACATGAAGGTTGAAGGATCAAGAAGGTTGATGAAGGATTTTAGCATTAGAAATTAAGAATTAATTTCTAGTGATTTTACCTAGAGAAGTAACTAATTTTAACATATGCTAGAGTATGTTATAAATTATTCATATATTTTACAAATTATTTATGCTTGTTAAAAGGATTTTAAACTTTGGTAAGTAATCTAATCATAAGATAGAATATTTTATAAATTGTTCATATTTATTAAAAGGGATTTCAAACTTTTGTAAAAATATTCAGAACAGCAAACTTTGTTTTATAGTTAATAATAATTATTTGAATTGAAATATTTATCAAATTTTCATATGATTAATTATTTTGAAATAATGAGATTTGGTAATTATTTTTGAAAAGTTATTAAAGGCTTAAATTCTGTATAGCATGTTTATTACAAATCTGGATCAAGTACCATTATTTTTGCATTATTATTTATTGCAAATTCTAAAGAATTATTATTAATATGAGAATTTTATGATATGAATAAGTAAATATTAATAAATGTAGACTTATTGATAATAAAATATGTTTGAAAATATATAGCTTGTGGTTCACTATGTAGATACCATGTTCTGTTACCTCCATAAGGGAGATATGTCATGGTAATGTAGTGCTACGACTCCCATCCAAATGGTTAAATGTGGTTCTATAACTCCTATCTACATGATTAATTATGGTGTTATACCCCTTTCATAGGGATACATATGACCATAGTCTATGAACGTGGAGTATAAACTTCTAATAATATGAATTACTGATAACATGTATTATTGACAACATGAATTATCGATAACATAAAATTTTGACGACATAAAATTTTGAATATGATAGCATAAAAGATATTACATGAAAAGCTTTATGTATTAGTTAAAGATACCTTAAAATTTATAGGTATTAGTATATCGATGATATATAAATTATGAATTGAAATTTTTTAATTTTTAGTTAATGATATACTTTGTTTTATAAAAAGTTTTATAAATCTTTATTTGCTTGGTCCATTAATTTATGCTTCGTGTTGCTTACTGAGCAAAGGCTCATAAAACTCATATAATTATTTAGAGACTGAGATAAAAGTAGGAGTTTGGTAGAAGTTGGCCCTTTATCTTAAGTAATTATGTGCAATTATTTTGCATATAATGCCTTGCATGCTGAGAGTTTATTTCTTAGTGTGTAGTGAACACTTTAGATACATCCCACATCTGGGATGTTACATATAGTATTAGAGCTTAGGTTATGATTCTTGGGGATAAGTTTAGGTTTAACGCTAATTATATGAGTAAAAATTAGATTTTAGATGAAACATTTTCTTAATATAAAGGTTTATATCAGAGTTGAATAGCAAAGTGTGATGGATCTAATGTCATAATTTAAAGTATTATGATTGGAAGAGGACGTAAATATAAGTATATATAATTTGAGAATAATATTTACAAGTCCAATTGAAATTTCAAGGATGAATTTCTTTTCTTTTTTAAGAGGGGGAGAATATGAGACCGAACCTTTTTGGCTAGCTTACTTTAAATTATGATGCAATTTGACAGGATTAAATTTAAAAAATTTATAATAAATTTTTTTTATTAAATTCATATTCATAATGTTTGGTATTGAGTTAGCTTTCTAACACATATTAAATCACTCAAATAAAAAGTTAATTGAGAAAGTAAGGAGCAATTCAATGGACAGGTATCAGTGCCGATGAACTTTAAATAAATTATAAAAATGCTATTGATGACAATTAAGGATATTTTTTTATATTTCTATCCAATTTTTTATATTTCAAAAATTATGTTGGATAAGTCAAAAGTTAGTTTTGAGTCAAAATATATTTTCTTATGATTAATGTATATTTATCTCTTTATTTTTCTTAAAGAAATTAGAATCTTACTAAAAATGCAATTAATTGTAAGTTAAAACTATAGTGAAATGCATTAGAATGTAAAGATTTTAAATTAAGTAAGATAAAGATAAAATATATGGAATGCAATTTTAATATAATTAAAAACAAAGATGAATGTAGAGTATAAATTGGGATTACATAATATAATTAAAAATAAATATTTTGGTATTTAGGATCGATTATTCATATAGAAGGAGAGATTAAGGATGATGTTTTTTATAGGATTAAAGTAGGTTGGATAAAAGAGAAAAGTGTAATTATATATTATGTGATTATAGAATACTTATCAAGTTAAAAAAAAAAAGTTTTATAGGATAACCATAAAACCATCTATGCTTTATGACTTGAAGTATTAGATGGTTAGAAAAATGCACATACATAAGAGAAATACAGTGAAAATAAAAATGTTAAGATGAATGCATGGTAATAAAAAAAAGATAAAATAATAAATAAAATTATTCATAAAAAGATAAAGATAGCTTCAATTAAGGATAAATTAAGAAAAAATGACTTAAATGGTTTGGATATGTGCAATATAAACCTAAAGATGCACTTATGTAGAAAGTAACTTGATACATGTAAAAGAAGAAGAAGATAGAGGCATACCAAAAATTATATCATAAAAAGTGATAAAGAAAGATTTAGAATTTTTATCTTTTATAAAAAATATGACTCAGAATAGAGATGAATGAAAAAAAGAATTCATGAAGCCGACTCCGACTAGTTTGGAATTAAGGCTTTATTGTTGTTGTTGTAGTAGTATTTTAAAAAGAGATTTTATATTAATATCCCTGTATAAATATCAAATTACACATTTATCCCTATAAGTTCAACCTCCAATGATAATTTATTCTACAAATCTATCCTTGTCATGATGTTATACTCGACGTTGTTAGAAATCATTTGTTTAAAAAAAATAGTTGAACTAACTTTTGGCACAAATACATCTAAAAAATTGTTCGAATAGTTGATTGACTTTATCTTCTAGTTTTTTTTTTTTGCAATAATACTTCTAAGAAACATCTTTAGTAGTCATATGAGTGAATTTTACAGCCAGTAGATAAATTTTTTTGTTGGTAGAATCCTCTATTTTTTTTCTGTTTAAACTTAGAGCTTTCGTTTTTTCCTTATGCTTATCATGGGCACTTCTTTCTCTATTTTTGTCTCCATTTGCCATCTCTATTTATCTACCTCTTTGTTCCTTTCTTGCTTTAATCTATTCGTCCTTCAAAATATATCAAATTAATACTTTGAAATGAGGAAATCCAATAATGTATTTCTATACTACAAATATCTAATTATTTGCATGAATTTCATTTCAAATTAATATAAACCTTTTAAAAACATTATAATCTTTGCTATTGTTTGATGTTCAAAAAGAAAAAGATATGTTTAGGTTCTAATAATCTAATATGCAATGTAACATAAGGCATCTCGATAACAACTTTATGATAGCACAAGCGTCTGAAAAAAAAAAAATAAAGGTTTTTGGTTGTTTGATAGCTAAATTTTAAGTCATGAGAATGAAGAAGCAAGTTTAAATAAGATGATGAAAATCTAAAATATATTGTCATTAGAAACAAGAATTGAATGATATATGCTGATGATATTTGGAACAAATAAACCATCAAGAAAGGCTTAAATGCAATTCAAAGTTGGTAAGCTATGTAGAAGCAGCAATGCTTCCCAATTATTTAATTATTTTTACCATGTCAATGATACAATTCTAAAAGCAATTTAGCTGAGTGAAAATTGAAATTCTTTCATTCAATTGTAAGTATGCTTGGCAATTAAAAATGAAAACATTGATTAATACTTAATCATTTAATCATATATGTCCTTTTAATTATAAATACCTGAAAAAAGAAAGAAAATAAGACAAGTCAAATTAAAACTTAACACACTTGTAAAAAAGGTAAGAACAATCTCAAACTAGTATCCAAGTAATCTACATATTTAATCTAAATCTGAATTACATATACATGTGTGTGTGCATGCGCGCGCACATGCATACATGTGTACGTATGCACATAGATGTGTGTATGTATAAAAATATACTCTTTGATTGAGTAATACAAATAAATACACGTATACATATACATGTATGCATGCATCTATGCATGTATATATCTATGTGTGCATTGATCATTGAACCTAAGCACAAACAAAAGTGTCAAAATACACTCTTAGATCGACAAGAATGAGCAAGTAACAATATAGCAATGTATAATACCTAGCAATATAAATAATCTGAATTGAGATAAAGATTACTTAAATTGACATAAAACTTGCAAGGGGATAGAGCATATAACCCAACAATGCAATCACATTTGTGTTACATTTCATTCTAATTTTATATAAAGTTAATATAGAACTATAGTCACCATTTGAATGCAATCCGTGACGTCTCAACGACTACAGGGACTTGAAAAAGGAAAATAAAGCTGTTAGCATATTTGATAAATTGGAAATCAAATGATATTCTCAAAATAAGAAAGCTATATCCATATCCTTTCTCATAGTTATAATTCGATTCTAGCTTAATTTTAATATTCATGGTTAAAAAAAAAAGACTAGGTGAAATCAGAAATCATAACAAAGTCTTAGTATCTTGAGAAAACATATAAAGAAATTTAAAATCAACAAGCTGAAACATGTGTATAATGTTGTGCATGGTAACTATGAACTTTGTTTAGCCTTTGAAATAATAAGCTATGAACTAGTTTTTATACCTTTCAAATAACAAATGATTGATGGAACACTACAATCAAATGTTAGAATGGAGAAAACTACACATGAAAGGAGGTAAAATTTCATGAAAAATAACTCCATGTTTAAGGAAAATATTATAAGCTAAAGAACTAAATCAATCTACAATTACTATTAGAGGATAATTATATTCCATCCTTTGGCCTTGGTCTAAACTAAAGGTATGGCAATATATGAGATAAATTTGATCATAATCTACCATTGATCCTTTTATGGAAAGTAAATAAATTTAAAGGTACAATGGAGATGAAATTACAATTACAAACAATGTTGCATTTGCAGGCAACTCAACTCAACTCAACTCATCTAAGCCTTTTCCCAACTACATGGGTCGGCTATATGAATCTGTTTTCTCCACTTTGCTCTATTCAAGACTAAATCGATATTTAAATTATAAATTATTATATTTTTTTAATTATTTTTATCCATGTTAGTTTAGGTCTACCTCTACCTCTATTCTTACTATGAATTGTTAAAAGATCACTCTTTCTAATTGGAGCATCTAAAGGTCTACGTTATATATGTTCAAACCACCATAATCGATTTTCTCTTATTTTATCTTTAATTTCGGCTACTCCTATCATTTCTCTTATATGTTTATTTCTAATTCTATCTTTTAAAGTTTTACCACATATCCATCTTAATATACGCATTTCTATTACACTTAGTTTATTCATATGTTGTTTCAGTATTGTTGAACACTCTATTTCATATAATATAGCTGGCCTAATAGCGATTTTATAGAATTTTCTTTTTAATTTTAATGGAATGCACTGATCATACAATACTTTTGAAGCACTCCTCCACTTAATCCATCTTGCTTTTAACTCTATAATTCATATCTTCACCTATTTTACCTTTTGCTAGATAATTAATCTCAAATATCTAAATTTTTACTTCTTGGTATCTCTTGGCTCACAATTTTACTATTTCTTCATTTGTATTTCTACTTTCATTAAAATTATATTTCATATATTCAATTTTAGTTTTAGTAATATGAAAACCTTTAGATTCTAAAGTAGACATCTTCAAATCTCTAGCTTAGCATTTACTCTAGATTTAGTTTTATTAATCAACACTATATCATCTGTAAATAACATATACTATGGGATATCATTTTGAATATATTTAGTTAATTCATCAATAACTAATACAAAAAGATACGGATTTAAGGCATATATTTGATGTAAACCTACAATAATTGAAAACTTACTAGTTTCTCCTATTGTTGTTTTAACAATAGATATTACTCTATCATACATATCTTTTATCAATTCTATGTACCTTTTGGTAACTTCTTTTTTTCTTCTAAAATTCTTCATATTATTTTTCTAGATACTCCATCATATGCTTTCTCTAAATCAATAAAGACCATATAAAGGTATTTTTTTCTTTTTCTTATACCTCTTCATCAATCTTCTTAATAAATAAATAGCTTTCATGGTTGATCTTCTAGTATAAATCCAAATTAATTATTTGATACTAAAGTTTTAGTTCTTATTTGATTTTCTATTACTCTGTCCCATAATTTCATTGTATGATTGATCAGCTTAATCCCTCTATAATTTGCACAGTTTTAAATAGCTTCTTTATTTTTGTATATAGGGATTAATATACTTTTTCTTCAATCATCTGGCATTCTTTTAGTTGCTACAATCATGTTAAATAAATTGGTTAACCATATGACTCCAATTTTTGGCTCTAATGCCTTTGCATATTTTATTTTACTCAAAGTCTTTTTAACCTCAAGCTTGCTAAATCTATGAAAAAATTTATGTTCATTTGTTACTCTTAGGTTATCACATTTACTACCCTTAAATTTACTAAATTATTTTTATTTAATAATTTTTTAAAATATATTTTTTATCATTCTTTTATCTTTCTTCTTTTACTAAGACTCTTTCATCTTCATCCTTAATACATTTAATTTAGTCCAAATCTTTTGTTTTCTTTTTTCTTAGTTTTGCTAGTTTATATATAGCATTTTCACCTTCTTTCGTATCTAGTCTATTATAAAATCATCATAGGCTTTAAGTTTAGCATTACTTATCACTTTTTTAGCTCCTTTCTTTGCATCCCTATACTTTTTAAGACTTTCTTCATCCTTAACTTCTTGCCAAATTTTATAGTTTGTCCTTTTAATCATGATAGCAGCTTAAACTTTCTCATTCCATACCAAATTTTCTTTCTTACTAGTCCTACTCCTTTTAATTCTCATAGAACTTCTTTTGCTATATTTTTTATGCATTTAGTTACCTTTTTCCACATTAAGTTGGGATTACTATCTATATTCATAATCATTACTCTTACAATTTTTATTTAAATAATTATAGTTTTCTCCTTTCAAATTTTATCATTTAATTTTTTGAATTAATAGTTTTATATTTTACTCTAATTTTTTTATTCATATGTCAGCTACCATTATCTTATGTTATAAAATTAAACTTTCTCCTGAAATAACTTTATAATTTTTGTATGTTATTTTATCTACCTTTTAGTTAAGAAAAATGTTATTTGACTTTTATTACATCCACTTTTAAATGTTGTTAAATATTTATCTCACTTTTTGAAATAACTATTTACTATTGTTCTAAGTTCACACCGATTTCATTCTTATCTCCAAATCCATATCCTCCATTTGTAGGCAATCATAACAAAATTGACTCCCACCATATCTCAAACACTAAGATGGAGTTCTTAGATTGATTAGCTCCAACAAAAAGAAAAGAAGATTGATCTACGTAATGTTACATCAATATATGAAATAATAAAAATTGATAGTTGGAAGATCCTTAAAAATGGGTTAAATTTATCTCTAATTACTACAAACCCAATGTTTTGTGTTTGTCTATAAAACAATGAGATTGGGAGCAATAACAACGAAAGTACTATATGATTTAGAGCACCTTCATGGTGCTCAACAATAATCTTAATCATTGGAAAGATCAATAAAGAGACAAGTGAAGGAGAAAGTGTTCTTTAGTAGATCGATTAAAATGGCATGAGATACAGTAGAGAGAAGGATGAGGAGGTGGTGGTAATTTTCAATAGCTTCTATAATGGTAGGGGAAGTTAAAAGAGAGGAAAAGGGAGGACACAATGGTGACACTAGGCAGTAATGGCTATAGGATATGGAGGGAATGTAGAAGATGGAAAGAGATGGTGGAGCCTTACCAAGAGAAGTGGAGGTGAAAGAAAAGGCTTGGCATCTTGAAGCAACAATTATAAATTAACAATAACTAATATTATATTAATATCCAAGGGAGATCTTGAGGATAATTAGAAGATCATCCTCTGTTAAGATCATCAACATGGGTCAAAAGCAGAGGGAAAAGTGATGAAAAGAGTTTCAAGTGGGTTGGAGATCTTTGAATTGGGAGAAGAGGAAGAGAACTAGTGAAGTAAAACTTTGGAATTTGTTCTTTCCATAAAACTAGCTTATATGTTTAAGCCGTGAGGGGCAAAAATTCTTTCTCATGATGCCAGAAGCTATTTAACAATTGGCATTGATATGGCTGACGTAGCCACGAGGGCAATTATAGCAAAATCAAAATCTTAAGGTGGTCCCGCTCCGGCATCTTCAAGTCGGCCAAGTCGGTCCCGACCTTCCCTGGTCGGCCTCGCTCGGCCCGGCATCTCCAAGTCGGCCAAGTCGGCCCCGACCTTCCCTGATCAGCCCCACTCGGCCCCGGCATCTCCAAGTCGGCCAAGTCAGCCCCGACCTTCCCTGGTCGGCCCCGCTCGGCCTCGGCATCTCCAAGTCAGCCAAGTCGGCCCCAACCTTCCTGGTCGGCCCCGCTCGGCCCCGGCATCTCCAAGTCGGCCAAGTCGGCCCCGACCTTCCCTGGTCGGCCCCGTCCGCATCTTCAGGTCGGTCGAGTCAGTCCTGCACGGCTCGGCACCCTCAGGAGGGTCGAGGCTGTCTCAAGTCGGCCCCAGAATAGTCCTGGCTGTTCACGCCGCCGTCCTTCTGACCCGCACCGCCTAGCATCCCCAGGCCCAACTACCCACTGGCCACGCCGCTGATGGGACTGGACCTAACTACCTGTTGCCCCACTGACTGATGGGACGTAGCTCACCAATCGCCGTTTTCCCCTCTCTGATGGGACAGGACCCACCAACCAGTCCAAATTCACGCAACCCCATGAACCCCGCGAACATTCCTTTCTTACGGAACTCCACGTGGTTGTGCAGGTGTCAACCCCCTATAAAAGGGTAAGTTCACTCAGGAATAAGGTACAAAAACTCATACACTCGCTACCCTGATACCCAAAAAGGGATTCCCCCTTTTTGAGGACTCATTTTTTCTCCCAGAGCTCGTCTGAGCTCTCCCTTAGTTGTGACCCCGGTTACTAACTTGAGCATCGGAGGGTCCCCACCGAAGCATCCCTCCGGTCTTGGCACTTTTTGCAGGCCATCCGATCAGGCATGGGACCGCGGATTAAGCAGCTCTCTTCTCCCGACGTTCAAGACTGGTGATCAGGTGTCATCAGATTGGTGCGCCAGGTAGGGGGAAGGCAAGCAAAGAAGGCCCAAACCCTACAGTATACTTCTCTTCTCTCTCTCTCTCTCCCAACAATGGTGATGACACGAGCTCAGGATGCCTCAGTCAGTCACCCCGAGAGGCATTTTCCCCTAGCTAAGTAGTAGGAGACCAACCTCCCTGTCGCTGATCCTCCCATCATTTCCCCTTAACCGAAAGCGCTGCTCCGGCTGCGGAGCAGCTGGCAACTCTCACTCGGCAAGTTCAGACCCTCACCGCCATGGTCCATAGACTTTAGCAGCAGCAGTCCATGGCCACCCGCATCAGACCGCTCCCCTGCTAGCCAGCAGTCTGCGAGGGGAGGTTCTCCTCAGTGAGAGGCCGGTCGTCGCTGGGCTTCTCAAGGAAGCCTCACCGTGAGCCCCCCAAGCGGCCGCAATCTCCAGATTGTGGCCCGAGCAAGTTTCCTCTAGAGCCGCACTGTCAGGAGGAACCAAAGCGGAATTTCCACCTTCCGCGTCCTTCTCCTTCTTCGTCTTCCTCTTCTTCATCCTCGAGCTGCCTCGGAGGGCCCCAACGATCAGCCGTCAGGTGGAGGAGTGCCTGGACGAGTAGAACCGGCGACTAGATGAGCTCGCCAGGAAGATCAACAATCAACCAAAGGAGGAATATGACACCCGTCCTCCTTATACTCGTTGAATACTAGAGGAGCCTGTCCCTTCTAGATTCTGATTCCCCCAGATAGATCCGTACGATGGTACGACGGATCCTCTCGACCACCTCGAGAGCTCCATGATGCAAGTCCAGGGTGCCTCAGATGCCCTTCTCTGCAAGGCTTTCCCTGCCACTTTATGGAAAGCCGCTCGTGCCTGGCACTCGTGCATATCCCCTCATAGCATCGACTCTTTTCAAGAGCTGGAAAGGGCCTTTCTGGCACATTTTGATGCTTGTCGGCGGATCCCGAGTGTCGCGGATAGCCTCTTCTCCGTGCATCAGAAGGAGGAGGAATCGCTGCGGGACTTCGTGTCTGAGTTCAAGACCGCCGCCCTCGAAGTTTACCACCTCGACGACATGGTGGCAACGCTGGCGCTGAAGCGGGGACTCCTCCCGTCCCTCTTCACCTTCCCTCTGGACAAGAAACCCCCGAGTTCTTATTCCGACCTCCTCCTCCAGGCCCAGAAGTATCCACACGGATAAGGCCGACCTCACCCGCCGGAATCATTAAGGAGCTCCAGCCGCAAGCCTACTCGCCCCGAGCCGAATGGGCCCCCTCATCGCCGATGGTCTGACCCACCTCATCGATCCAACAATAGGTGTCGAAGCCCCATCCCCGATGAGAGCAAGCTCACACCTCTTCTCGCTCCTCGATCTCACATCCTGATGGAAATCGAGGGTGAGCCTTATCTCCAGCGCCCTCCTCCTATGAAGAAAGGTCTTTTCTGCGACAAGAGCCGTTACTTCCGATTCCATTGGGATTATGGCTGCGACACCGACAGCTGCTTCAGCCTGAAGCGAGCCATCGAGGAGCTCATCCAGCAGGGCTACCTCGGCAAGTATATTCAGAAGACCGCAACCGCTACCGGCACTCATGGGACCCCCACCCGCTCAGGCCACTGTCGACAACACCCCCACGGAGCGGACAGTTGGAATGGTGTCCTGAGGAGCGGCTTCCGCATCTAAGCGACCGAGAGGGGAGGAGGCACCGAGTAATGTAGTTCTTGTGGGGGGATCAGCAAACATTGAGAATGTAAACAATGAAGGCATCGCCATCTCCATGACGATCGCCAAGCACCCTGTAAAAAGGATATTGGTTGATAGTGGCAGCTCAGCTGATATCCTTACTTATGATGCTTTTGTTCGGATGGGATTGTCTCTAGACTCTCTTCAGCCTGTGGCAACCCCTTTGGTCGGATTCACCAGGGATTCGGTAAGGGTTGAGGGTGAGATACCCTTGCCTGTGACAGCCAGAACACTGCCATGCCAAAGCATGGTGATCATGAAGTTCCTGATCGTGCGGGTCCCCTTGGCATACAACGCCATTCTCGGGCGCCCAGGCTTAAATCTACTGGATGCGGTTATCTCCACCCGGCGCCTATTGGTGCAGTTCCCTACTAGCGAGGAGTTGGGGAGATGAAAGGCGAGATCGGCTCAGTTCTGCCCTGCTATCACACGGCGTCAAGCCCCTTGGAGGCCGAGCCGATCCCAGAAGCACCTGACCTCAGGGAGTCTGGCAGGAGAGGGGAGCTGGCCGAGCACCTCCTGACCTTTCCCCTCGGGGATGATCCGATGAAGACCGTGTGCATCGGTGGACTCCTCCCCCGGAGGATCGCGATCGCCTCCTAACTTTCCTACGGGCCAACTCAGACATTTTTGCTTGGTCAGCATCTGACATGCCCGGCATTCCCCTAGAAGTAATCACCCACAAGCTCAACATCGATCCGAAGCACCGTCCAATCCGCCAGAGGAAGAAGAGCTTTGCTCCCGAGCGGAAAAGGCCATCGATGAGGAGGTTAACAAACTACTCAGTGCCGGCCACATCCGAGAGGCGCATTACCCTAGCTGGTTGGCCAATGTGGTCATGGTACGAAAGGCAAACGAAGCTAGAGAATTTGCATCAACTTCACCGACCTCAACAAGCATGTCCGAAAGACAGTTTCTCCCTGCCAAGGATAGACCAGCTGGTAGATTCCACTTCCGGCCATGAGCTCTTCAGCTTCATGGACGCCTTCTCTGGATATAATCAAATAAGGATGGACCCCAGCGATGAAGAGCACACATCCTTTGTGACAGAAAAGGGATTTATTGCTACAAAGTGATGCCCTTCGGTCTCAAGAACGCGGGGGCACCTATCAAAGATTGATGAACAGGGTGTTTCAGGATCAGTTAGGCCAGAAAATGGAAGTCTGCGTGGATGACATGCTAACCAAGAGCATCCACGCTTCTGATCATGTCTTCGATCTAGAAGAAACCTTTAACAACCTCCGCCGCTTCCAGGTCAAGCTGAACCCCAAGAAATGTGCCTTCGGGGTCACGGCAGGCAAGTTTCTGGGTTTTATGGTAACTCAGCGAGGGATCGAGGCAAACCCAGAGAAGATCAGCGCCATCCTCGACATAAGGCCATCATCCAACAAGAAGGAAGTGCAGCGGCTAACGGGGAGGGTGGCGGCTCTAAGTCGTTTCCTCTCCAAATCAGTCGAGAAATGCTTGCCCTTCTTCAAGGCCCTGCATAAAGTAAACAGCTTCGAGTGGACGGACGACTGCCAGAAAGCCTTTGACGGGCTGAAGGTGTTTTGTCTTCTCTGCCGCTCCTGTCTAAGCCAAGAGATGGGGAAAGTCTCTTCCTCTACCTAGCTGCTTCTTCGGAGGCCGTTAGCTCAGTCTTGGTGCGTCTCGACGCTGATGAGACCCAAAGGTCTGTTTATTATGTGAGCAAGGTGCTTCATGATGCGGAGGTCAGATACTCCAAGACAGAGAAAATCATTTTCGCCCTGATCGTCTCCGCCCAGCGTCTCCGCCCAACGTCTCCGCCCATATTTTCAAGCCCATCCTATTGTGGTGCTCACGGACCAGTCTCTCGAGCCATCCTGACCCGTTCGGACACCTCAAGCCGACTCGCCAAGTAGGCCATCAAGCTAGGAGAATTTGACCTCTCCTTCCAAGTGCGGCCGGCCTTGAAGTCCCAAGTCCTGGCCGATTTCCTAGTCGAGTGCACTTGGGCGGATGAGGAGACCAGGGAGGTTTCCGTGGAGCAGCATGAGCCCAAGCAAGCAGCGATGGAAACCTAGATCCTCCATGTAGACAGCGCGTCAAACTCTCAGGGAAGCGGCGCCGGTCTCATTCTCACCGGACCGGGTGGAGAGAGAGCAGAATGCGCCCTGCGGTTTCTATTCAAAGCCACCAACAACCAGGCCGAGTATGAGGCCTTGCTAGCAGGATTAAGGCTAGCCCAGGAGTTGGAAATAAGGCGTCTCAGAGCTTTCACTGACTCGCAACTCGTCTCCGGACAAATCAACGGGGAGTACGAGGCGCATGACCCCGCTATGACTCAATACCTGGGCAAGGTTTGGCTCTTGGTTCCCCGTTAGCTTATTTCAGCATCAGTTACATTCCCCAGAGTGAGAATGCCAAGGCCGACATCCTTTCTCGCCTGGCTACCACCGCCGATGGCATCGCAAGGGACGCCTACGTCGAGTACCTAGAATGGCCCAGCATAGAAGATGGCGAGGAAGTCCTCCCGCTCACCCAAGAGCCTACATGGATGAATGCCTACATCCGCTATCTCACTGATGGAACCCTCCCTGATGACCGCAATGAAGCCAAACTGCTCAAGTGGAGGGCTCAAAATTTGTCCTCTTAGACGGCGTCTATACAGGAGGTCGTTCTCCTACCCCTGCTCAAATGTAGGACCCGCCGACGCCGACTACATTCTCAGAGAAATTCATGAAGGCATCTGAGAAATCACCTGGGGGCAGTTCCCTAGCCCAGAAGGCCCTTCGTCAGGGATACTTCTGGCTCACTATGAGGGAGGACGCTGCCAAGTTAGTTCAGAAGTGCGATGGTTGCCAGCGCCACGCACATCCAACATCATCCGTCCACCCCGCTAAGCCCGCTCTCGGCCCCCTGGCCCTTCGCTCAGTAGGGAATGGACATCCTCGGGCCATTCCCCCCAGCCTCGGGACAGCGGAGGTTCTTGCTAGTACCATCGACTACTTCACCAAGTGGTCGAGGTCGAGGCATTGGCTAAGATCACCGAAGGTAAGGTCAAAGCCTTCTTCTGGAAGTCGATCATATGCCGCTTTGGCCTACCTCACACCCTCGTCATGGACAACGGTCGCCAGTTCAACAATGAAGCATTCAAGACTTTCTGTGGCGAGCTAGGCATTCACCATCGATTCACCTCTGTCGGCCACCCCCAGACCAACGGGGAGGCCGAGGTCATGAACCGCACCATTCTCAGAGGGCTCAGGACTCGGCTAGATGGATCAAAGGGTCAATGGGTGGAGGATCTCCCCAGTGTGATATGGGCTTACCACACGACCCCCAAAGCCTGACGGGCGAGACTCCCTTCAGTCTCGTCTTCGGATCCGAAGCCGTCATCCCTGTTGAGATCGGACTGCCCAGTCCATGCGTGGAGTCCTTCAACGAGGAAGACAATTCACATTGATACGAGCTAACCTGGACTTTATCGATAAAGCACATGACCGGGCAAGGCTGCGTATGGTGACTTTCGTCAATGGCAACCAAGTACTACAACGCCCGAGTTTGTCCTAAGGTCTTTTGCCACGGAGATCTGGTTTTAAGAAAGGCTGAGGTATCTAAGCCTACGGAGGGGGAAAAACTATCCCCCAATTGGGAGGGTCCTTATCGTATCGCCGAGACTCCACCCGGGGCATACAGACTAGAAGAGCTCAATGGACAACCCATTCCGCGTACCTGGAACGCGGATAATCTCCGCCGATATTATCAATGATGTATCCCCCAGAATACGAGCAATAAAAGGGTCCCTTCCAATGCCACAGCCTGCTCTCCCTTGCATTCAAGGACCAGATCTCGCAAAAGGAGCTTGCCGACATCGCGGCCTACGGGACACCACTCGGCCCCGGCACGGAGGTGCTTCAGAGGCGGTTAAGACCCTAAAGGCTCCGTACCCGCCAAGTTGCCCCTCAGCGGCACACAAACCCCCGAGGTGATTCTAAAGGAGCTCGCCGGCATCGCGGCCTATGAGACACCACTCGGCCCCGGCACGGAGGTGCCCCCGAGGCGGTTAAGACCCTAAAGGCTCCGTACCCGCTAAGTCACCCCTCGGGCGGCACACAAACCCCCGAGGTGGTTTTAAAGGAGCCCGCCAGCATTGCAGCCTACGGGACACCACTCGGCCCCGGCACGGAGGTGCCCCCGAGGTGGTTAAGACCCTAAAGGCTCCGTACCTACCGAGTCGCCCCTCAAGCGGCACACAAACCCCGAGGTGGTTCTAAAGGAGCTCGACGGCATCGCAGCCTACGGGACACCACTCGGCCACGGCACGGAGGTGCCCCCGAGGCGGTTAAGACCCTAAAGGCTTCGTACCCGCCGAGTCCCCTCGACGGCACACAGACCCCTGAAGTGATTCTAAAGGAGCTCGCCAGCATCGCGGCCTACGGGACACCACTCGGCCCCAGCACGGAGGTGCCCCCGAGGTGGTTAAGACCCTAAAGGCTCCGTACCTGCCGAGTTGCCCCTCAGGCGGCACACATACCCTCGAGATAGTTCTAAAGGAGCTCGCCGGCATCGCAGCCTATGGGACACCACTTGGCCCCGGCACGGAGGTGCCCCCGAGGCGGTTAAGACCTAAAGGCTCCGTACCCGCCGAATCGCCCCTCGGGCGCACACAAACCCCCGAGGTGGTTCTAAAGGAGCTCGCCGGCATTGCGACCTACGGGACACCACTCGGCCTCGGCATGGAGGTGCCCCCGAGGCGGTTAAGACCCTAAAGGCTTCGTACCCACCGAGTCGCCCCTCGGACGGTACACAAACCCCCGAGGTAGTTCTAAAGGAGTTCGCCGGCATTGTAGCTTACGGGACACCGCTCGGCCCCAGCACGGAGGTGCCCCCGAGGTGGTTAAGACCTAAAGGCTATGTACCCGAGTCGCCCCTCGGGCGGTACACAAACCCCCGAGGTGTTCTAAAAGAGCTCACCAGCATCGCAGCCTACGAGACACCACTTGGCCTTGGTATGAAAGTGCCCCCGAGGTGGTTAAGACTCTAAAGGCTCCATACCCGCCGAGTTGCCCCTCGGGCGGCACACAGACCCCCGAGGTGGTTCTAAGGAGCTTGCCGGCATCGCGGCCTACGGGACACCACTCGGCCCCGCACGGAGGTGCTCCCGAGACGGTTAAGACCCTAAAGGCTCCGTACCCGTCGAGTCATCTCTCGGGTGGCACACAAACCCCTGAGGTAGTTCTAAAGGAGCTCACCGGCATCGCAGCCTACGGAACACCTCGGCCCGGCACAGAGGTGCCCTCGAGGCGGTTAAGACCCTAGAGGCTCTGTACCTACCGAGTCGCCCCTCGGGCGACACACAAACCTCCGAGATGGTTCTAAAGGAGCTCGCCAGCATCGCAGCCTACGGAACACCACTCGGCCCCAGCACGGAGGTGCCCCCAAGGCGGTTAAGACCCTAAAGGCTCCATACCAGCCGAGTCGCCCCTCGGACGGCACACAAACCCCCGAGGTGGTTCTAAAGGAGCTCACCAGCATCGCAGCCTACGGAACGCCACTGGGCCCCCGACACAGAGGTGCCCCCAAGTCAGTTGAGACCCTAAAGGCTTCGTACCCATCAAATCGCCCCTCGGACGGCAAACAAACCCCCGAGATGGTTCTAAAAGAGCTCTCCGCCCCTTATGGTCTCCAAGTCTGCCGAGTTGGCCCTGACCACCCCTGGTCGGTCCCACTCGGCCCTTACATCTCCAAGGTCAGCCGAGTCGGCCCAGACCTTCTTCGGTCAAACCCTACTCGGCCTCTGGTGCTCTCAAGCTGATCTCGGTGCTAAGTTGCCCTCGGATCGTTCCAAGTCCTTAGAAGATTCAAGCACAGATGAATTCCCCTTCAAACGGCCGGCGATAGCTCAAGGCATCTTAAGTAACCTCCTACGCGGCCGACTTATACCTAGAAGACTCATCTCAACATTGGCCAACCTGATGCAACGGTTTGGCCATGGCATTGTCAACATGCGCAACACTCAGAGTTAAGGAGCACCTCAGAAGAAAGGTCCCCTCTCATCAATAGGTACGGGGCCCGTCTTATTGTTAGTTGCACAACGAAATGTTCAGCCCAGAGGAAAGAAGAAACAGGCAAGACAAAGTACAAAAGCATCTTCATAAAAAGCTTTCTTCATTGATAATGAAAATGAAGTACAAAATTTGGCCCGAGGCCGGTTACAAAAAGGAAAAGGAAAAAGAAACGGCAACTCTTCAGGGCTCGCTTGGGCCCGGCTCTCCCTCGTCGTCCTCTTCCCCCGCTGGCTCCTCATCAGATTCCTTGGGGCGGATCCCCTCGAGCTCTGTGATGTCGATTTTGAGAGCCGCGAACACCTTAGTTTTGCACATGTCAAAGCCCTTGACATAGGCATCGAGACTGGCTTCGAGGACCTCCTTCCCGAACTCCGGCGAGGACTTGTAGCTAGAGATGGCCTGCCCCGCCTCGGCCTCGGCTCGCTATGCCCTGGCCTTGGCCTCCTGGGCTTGTGCCCTGGCCTCCTTGGCTCGGCCCTCGGCTTCTTCGGCTCGTGCGTTGGCCTCGTCTGCGTAGGCCACAGCCCCAGCCTTCTCGTGGCCCGCCTCAACCACCGCCTTCTCCGCAGTGGCTGCTCTCTCTGCAGCAGCCCGAGCCTTATTTTGTGCTACCTTGGCCTCCTCCTCGGCGCATTGAAGCTGGCGGACCAGCTCTTCATTCTGTGCCGCAGCGGCCTTCAGCCGATCCGAGACCAGCTCCAATTTGGCCTCGGCTGCGGATGCCCGGCCACTCTCGGCTTTGGCCTGGCATTCTACCTCCCTTATTCGGCCGCCCAGGTTTTCCTCCCGGGCCTTGGCCTCCTAACGAAGTCGAGCAAGGCTCTGGGACTATGCTATGCTCTCCTTCTTGTACTTATCGGCTCGTGCCATGGACTTTATAAGCGTGTCCGTGGAATGAGACATCGCTGACGTAGGGCGATTGCACCGTTGGCCATCTGCAGGAAAGGAATATGTTAACCACAAGAAGACTGAGATATCGGAAGACACGTCCAAAAAAAAAGGAATTCAAAAGATTACCTGGACAACGGAGACCATCACCATATCTAGGAGCACGGAGTGGCTCATCCCCGTGTCTCCTCCTCGGACTCGGCAGTCCGAAACTTCGACAAGAGACAAACGGCCCGCCCGACATCATCGAGCTGAGCACGGGTGCTGGCCGCGCCGTCTTCTCCTGTGGCCCTTTAGCCCGAGGGCGAGTCGGGCGGCGCGCTGATTGTTAGGATGAGCTCCCCGGCTCATCCTCTGCTTCTCGGTCGCCTCCATCCCAGCTCTGGACCTTCTGGCGACTAGCTCTCCTTCTCCGGTAATTGGGGGAACACTCTCCATCTCCGGCTCGGCGGCAGCCGGAGGGCTGATGGCAACTGTAACCTGCCCCACCTCGGGCACGTCGACGGCGGCAGGAGCTTCCTCTTCAAGATCCACAATCACCATGGCGGCTTTGGTGGTGACCAGAATCTCTCCTTCCTCTATCTCGGTCCCGGCCGGCCTCGGGACCACTTCTCCAACTGGCGCTTCCTCAGCTGGCTCCTCTGCAGGTGTTGGAGCCTTAGGACTTCAGCGGCTTGAGCAGCTCGACCTGCTCCTTCCTTCGAGCTTTCTTCGCCGGCCTTGACGTTTTCCCAGCTGCCGGCCTCTTTTGCTTCAAGGCGGCTTCAAACGCACTGGTGGAGAACTTCATCGCTGCATCCAAAAACGAGGAATGTTAGCAACAGCGTATAGCAATCTTCCGATCGAGATAGAAGGAATCGGGCGTCGTGCTCACCAACTGCCAGGGCCAACTCGGCTTCTATCAGGTTCTCCTCGGACAGGAGTTCCTTGTAACCAGGGATTTGGCAATTGGACAATTGGGTGAAGAGTTCCCTATCTCTCTCCCCCACGGTGGCATTATCATTGGAGCTGGTGTCCGGCTCCATCCAATCGGTCCTCACCCCCTCGACATGGGCAAAAAGGAAGCGGGATTTCATCCCCTAATCTTGGACGGAAGACCTAGGGGGAAGGCCCTACCCGGCCTGGCGATGAAAGCCCACTAGGCCCCCTCACCTTGGCGGCGGAGCTTGTAGAAATCCCGGAACAGTGATACCCCGGGCCGAGCCTCCTGGAAATAACAAAGAATGACAAAGGTGCAAATGATCCGAATCGAGTTCAGAGTCAACTGCGCTGGCACTAGCCTATACCTGTCTAAAAGGTTCAAAAAAAAGGGTGGAGAGGAAGGCGCAGCCCGCACCGAAATAATTCCTCATACAAAGCGACCCGACCAGGGTAGGTGGAGGTCACTCTATCTTCGGGCCCCGGCGTGGACAGATGAATGAAGCTGGGAACCATGTACTTAGCCCTAATGGCCTCTACGTCTTCGGGGGTCACAGTTGAGGCTACTCCTGACGGACCTGCTGGATCAAGACTCACCGCCGGAGGTTATCCCGGATGGCGGGAGGACACGGGAACTGCCCTAATAGGGGAGGCCGAGGAAGACGGAGTTCCGGTTGTTGTTGGTCGATCACGGATGGTAACGCCACCCATTGACCGGGGCATTTGGCTAACTGAAGGGGTCTGGTCTTCACTATTGGAATGGAAAGTTTCTACTATAGGCCTCTTACCCTCCCTAATGGCACGGCGGTCCATGGATGAAAATGAAAGATGAAACTAACCTGAAAATTAAAGAGAATTTGAAGACAAAAAGGGGCTCAGGTTGCAGAAGAATTCTGGAGAAGGAAAGCTGGAAGAAGGCGATGGCAATGTAAAAGCTTTCCCCAAGCCCTTGGGGCGCTTTTATACCCCTATCTCCAGACAACGATAATCGAGACCTCGCCATGTGGCACTCTCGCCATGAGCTGTCCACCGGAAATCTCGCCTGCGCCCAAGACATGCCGCCTCGATTCGCCCTGAGGAGCGTGATCCCCGACCAATTGCGGGGCATAGAAAACGGAGAGGCGATGATGACCTTTACCTTTTTCCATTCCCCCAATAGGCTTCCTCTTCGAGGCATCCGGCTCTAACATCAGCTCCCACCTACCGCATGATTGTGGAAGATTTTCAAAGCGACACTGCCTCGAGATGATGCGCCAGCTCACCAAGCTATTAAAGGCGCACTAAAGAGCAATCATTTTTTGAATTTTTACGCCCCTCTCGCCCAAAGGGCAGCGGGCACGTGGCCCTTCACGCTCAGGGGCTGGGGGACATCTGATGTGGCTGACGTAGCCATGAGGGCAATTATGAAAAAATCAAAATCTTAAGGCGGCCACACCCCGGCATCTCCAAGTCGGTCCCGACCTTCCTTGGTTGGCCCCTCTCGGCCCCGGCATCTTCAAGTCGGCCAAGTCGGCCCCGACCTTCCTTGGTCGGCCCCGCTCGGCCCCGGCATCTCCAAGTCGACCAAGTTGGCCCCGACCTTCCCTGGTCGGCCCCGCTCGGCCCCGGCATCTCCAGGTCGACCAAGTCGGCCCCGACCTTCCCTGGTCGGCCCTGTCCCGGCATCTTCAGGTCGGCCGAGTCGGTCCTGCACGGCCTCGGCGCCCTCAGGAGGGTCGAGGCTATCTCAAGTCAGCCCCAGAACGGTCCTGGCTATTCACGCCGCCGTCCTTTTGACCCGCGCCGCCTGGCATCCCCAGGCCCAACTACCCACTGGCCACGCCGTTGATGGGACTGGACCTAACTACCTGTCAGCCCCACTTACTGATGGGACGTAGCTCATCAACCATCGTTTTCCCCTCTCCGATGGGACAGGACCCACCAACCAGCCCAAATTCATGCAACCCCACGAACCCCGTAGACATTCCTTTCTTACGGAACTCCACGTGGTTGGCAGGTGTCAACCCCCTATAAAAGGGTAAGTCCACTCAGGAATAAGGTACAAAAACTCATACACTCGCTACCCTGATACCCAAAAAGGGATTCCCCCTTTTTGAGGACTCATTTTTTCTCCCCAGAGCTCGTCTGAGCTCTCCCTCAGCTATGACTCTGGTTACTGACTTGAGCGTCGGAGGGTCCCCACTGAAGCATCCCTTCAGTCTTGAAATTTTTTGCAGGCCATTCGATCAGGCATGGGACCGCGATTAAGCAGCTCTCTTCTCTCGATGTTCAAGATCGGTGATCAGGCGTCATCAGACATTGAACATTCATGATAATGAGAAACGAAAGGTGATGATGGGATAAATTGGCAAAACAGATTGGTGGTGGGGTAAATTTGCAAATTAAATCTTTTTAAGGTATATATATATATACCTTAAAAATAGACAAGATATTAGGGCAACTTCAAGGTGAAAAAATATTTGTCTTATGCTCATCTAAGAAAGTAGAACATACTGTGAGTATTACAAAGGTAGCCTTCAAGTAGTAAATAGCAAAGTTTATTTTCACATCTTTCAACGAAGCTTCTTGACCGAGGTAGCCTTCAACGAAGCTTCTTAACCGACGAAGTCTTTTACATATTAAGAATACATTGGGGCTGCCGGACGGGGGACGGGGACCGCTGAAGTCAGAAGCGAAGCGTCGGACGGAAACGAGGAAGAATACGGGAGAAGAGACCCCGCCGACACGCCCCACGCTCCGTGATTGGGAGCTAAAAAATATAAACAGCGGCCGCGGTGGAAAGGGGAAGAAAGAAAACCAAAGGAAGCAAAAGGCCGAAGGAAAACCTCGCCTCGCGCCCAAAACCCTCGGCCCCCGTCATTTGAAACCCCTCCTGAGCCTCTTCAGGCGCCATCGCCATGGCTTCTCTCCCTCGGCCAGCCTCCCTCCTCCAATGTGAGCTTCCAATCCCTTGCTGTTTTCCTTCGTTGTTTTTGAGCGCCATGGCTTCTCTCCCTCGGCTCGCCTCCCTCCTCCAATCTGAGCTTGCAATCCGTTGCTGTTTTCCTTCGTTGTTTTTGAGGAATTATTTTTGATTTTTAGATATCTGCATGAGCTCTAGCGCTGTGGGTCAATTTTTTTTGGCTATTTTTAAATTTCAATTTGTATTTTCTGGTATTTATGTCCTTTTCGTTTCTTCTGTTTTTATTTAGCTTTGAATGGAAGCTGTTCGATAGTTTTCTCGTTGGGAAGACCTGGTATTTCTGGTTTTTCTCATTCAGGCTCTAATCCATTTTTTTTTTTAAAGTTCTGGTAGTATCAATAAAATTTGACTGTTATGATCTGAATTCAAGATTGAATATTTGGGAAAGTACAATAAGAAATAATTATTTTTATTTTTGTTAATCGACACTGGGTAACGAAACACCTAAATTATCTGGGTGCAAGGATCAAATTAGTCTTTTGATCATGATGCCAGTGAATGTAGTTATTATTCTGCTTGTATTCCAAATTTTAGATCTAACTCTGAGTTCTTAAGTCTTGATTTTGGCTCTATTTCCTGGTATAAGAATCGATTTTCTGTATCATTTTTTTTTTCTTTTCTTTCTGTTTTCTGTTTTTTCCAGAAACAGAACTAGGAAGGGCTTATTGAATGGCATGGACGGAGATGAATGGCGGTGATGGGAGAGAGAGCAATGGTGTGGCATCAGAGCATGAGTGCTTAAAAGGTTCGAGGTCTTCCTCCAATGTAGTTGCACCCCCTACCCAACTTCCTCCCCTTAAGAAGAGGTTTGAAGGGAAAGATTCGCTCTCATATGCCAACATCCTTCGATCGAGGAGTAAGTTCCCAGATGCGCTTGTGCTGTATGACTGTATCCTCGAGAAGGACAGCACCAACGTGGAGGCCCTCATAGGCAAGGGAGTATGCCTCCAGATGCAGAATATGATGCGGCAAGCATTTGAGGGCTTCATGGAAGTCATTAGGCTCGATCCTCAGAATGCATGCGCCTTTACTCACTGTGGAATTATTTACAAGGATGAAGGTCACCTGATGGAGGCTGCTGAGGTAAAGCACCTGTCACATGCTGTCGTTCCCCTGCTATGGATGTCTGTTGTAGATATGATGATTCCTCATGACTCATGGACATAAATAAATTTTACGTTCTTTCTCCATTTAAGATGCACTTTGGACTTAGTGTTTGCAACTCTAGTTCTCAACAGAATACGATTACCATTAGTTGAATTATTGCATCATTCTTTCTTCCTTTCTTTTGCCCATCTAATTGAATAGGTGATGAGTTTGAACACTAATTAAGAATTTACAGGTTAAGCTTATAGAAAATAATGTTCATGGGAATTTCAAAACTTGTGATGAATCAAGAATTTATCAATGATTGCTGAATTCAAGGTGATTTATACTTATTACTTTTTTTTTAATATAGATAAGAGGTGACTAGGGTAACAATCTCATGGCTCAATGTGCAAGCCAGGACTATTTATCCTAAGTAGCATGTCCTAATAAACTTTTGGGCTAAAATGTGCATTTTTGGCCACTAATCTTTTTCTTCTTGCAAAGGGTAAGACTCAATTTTGATATTTAGGTTTAATTATTAATTAGGATGAAAAGGTTGAGAAGAATGTTATCTATGGATTAAAGCAGGGTGGATAAAATGAAGAAGTGCAGGTGGGATATGATGTGGTCGTAGGATACCTATTAGGAAGGTTTTAAATCTTATAGGATAGAGGCATCCTGATTTTTTCATAAAAAAATGGTTGCCATCCTATCCCATCCTGATTTTTAACCCAATTAGGTTTTCTGATACTTATTCAGAATATTTTTTTTAAAAAAATATTTATGAAGCTTTAATATTTTATTTAATTTTGAAATATATTTGTATTGCAAAAGTTATATTTTATGGTAAAGTAGATCTATTCAAAATTGACATAATGTATTATGGTCAAGATAGGATAAGATGTGATGGTCAAATCTGGTCCTGAAATGAAATCTTTCTGAGATGAAAATGGATAGCTGAGATGGCCTCCATCCATTTGACATTTGAATAACTGCATGTTAAATTGAAGGAAAAATTTTATAAGATGGCCATAAAACTGATTTTGCTTTATAGTACAAAATATTGGATAGTTATAGAATAACACATACAACATTAGTATGATTGAAATTAGAATGTTGAAATGAATGCATGATACAACAACAATAAAGCCTTAATTCCAAACTAGTTAGGGTCAACTATATGAATTATTTTCCTTTGTTTAGCTTAATTTTGAGTTTTTTTTTTCAAGATGCAAATATTCCAAGTCTTTCTTTATTACTTTCTTTTCTATAATTTTTTATCTAACTCTATTTTCTTTTTCTTTTATATGTATCAAGTCACTTCTTCGCACAGATGTATCTTTAGGTTTGTGTTGCGCATGTTCAAATCATCTAAGTCATTCTTTCTTTAATTTGTCCTTAATTTGGAGCTATCTCTATCTTTTTACGAATGATTTTATGTATTATTATTATTATTTTATATTACTACATGTTCATCGGAACATTCTCATATTTGCCATATTTATCTTAGGTATGTATATTTTTCTAATTGCCCAATATTCTGTACTATAAAGCATAGTTAGTCTTATGGCTATTGTATAAAATATTTATTTTAACTTGGTAGGTATTTTATGATCACATAATATTATAGTTATACTTCTCCATTTCATCAAACCTACTTTAATCCTATAGGCAACATCATCCTTAATCTTTTCTAAGGAATAATTGGCCCTGAATATTGAAAATGATCAATTTTAGAAACTTCATGGTTCTCAATTTTTACTCTACATTCATCTTTATTTTTAATTATACTAAAATTATATTTCATGTATTTTATTTTTATCCTACTTAATTTAAAACCTTTACATTTTAATGCATTTCTTCATAGTTCTAATTTACTATTAACCTCAGGCTTAGTTTCATCCACTAGTTTTATATCATCCGTAAATAACATATAGTATGAAATATTATCATGAATATGTTTAGTAAGCTCGTCTATAAATAAAACAAAAAATAAGAACTAAAAGTAGACTCCTAATGTAAACCTATTGTAATAGGGAATTCATTAGTGTTGTCATCAGTAATTCTTATACTAGTAACTGCTTTATTATACATATTTTTTTGTTATATTAATATATCTAATAGGTACTCATTTCTTTTTTAGCACCTACCATAAGTGTCTTCTAAGCATTCTATTATATGCTTTTTTGAAATTAACAAAACCGTGGGAAGATCTCGTCGCTTTACTTTATATTTTTTCATTCATCTTCTAAGGAAAAAAATAGCTTCTATAGTTGACATTCCTAACATAAAGCCAAATTAATTTTTTGATTTTTTTAGTACATCTTAACCTATTCAATAACTTGCTCCTAAAGTTTCATAGTATGATCATGAGCTTGATACTACAATAGTTAGAGCAGTTTTGATATCTTCTTCATTCTTATAAATTGGTACTATAGTGTTCTTTCTTTATTTATTAGGCCTTTTTTAATTTTTAAAATTTTATTAAATAAATTATTTACTCAAGTTACTCCAGCATCATTAAAATATTTTCAAACATTTATAAAAATCTTATCGGGTTGCACATCTTTTCCTACTTTTATTTTTTTTAGTTTCTTTTACCTTAGATGTTCTAATTCTATGAGTATGCGCTGTAACTTTATCTTAATGAAGCTAGTAAGGCATCTTAAATTATTTATATACTTTTTATTTAATAATTTATTAAAATATCTTCTTCATTTTTTTGATCTCTTCTTTCTTAACCAAAACTTTATGACCATTATCTTTAATGTGTTTAACTTAAACATATCTCTAGTTTTTTTTTTGTTTATTACTCTTGTAATTATATATTTTTTTCTTTATTTTTAGTTTCTAGCTTGGGATATAATTCCTTATATACCTTATAATATAACATCTCATACCACATTTTTAACTTCTTTTTTAACTATCTTATAGTTTTAATGAATTTTTTCATCCTTATATTTGGGTAGTTTTTTATAACACTCTTTTTTAATTTTAACTGCTAATTAAACTTTTTCATTCAACTATCAAGTTTCTTACTATATAGCCTTTTCCTTTTTGACCTTCATAACACCTATATGACTACTTTCTTAATATTATTAGCTATCTCTTCCCATATGGTATTGATCTTTCCATTTATACTCTATTTTTTTCATCACTTTATCTTTAAAAGTGATTAGTTTCTCTCTTTTCAAATTCTATAACCTAATTTTTGAATCCTTGTACTTGTTAATGCTCCATTTTTGAATACATACATTTATAACCATCAATCTATGTTATGTAATTAGACTCTCACATGATATAATCTTATAATTTTTACAAAATTCTTGATCAGTATTTGACTAGCATTATATTTTCTTTTAAAATTTATTAAATGAAAGTCCCTCTTTTTAAAATGTGTTAACTAATATTAAGTCATATGTCATTGCAAACTGTAAAATAGCATTTTCTTCTTCATTTCTATCTTTGAATTCATAACATTCATGTATTCTTTCAAAACCTAGATTATATCTTCCATGTCCATTCAAATTTTCTTGGATAAATATATTTTTTTCAACAAGAATTTCTTGAATTAATCCATTCATATCCTTCTAAAAACTTTACTTTTTTTCACCATCTAAACCTACTTGAGAGTATAAGCACTAATAGTATTAATTGATTTCTTATTATGCACTAATTTAATTAAAATTATTCTATCTCTTCTCCTCTTAATGTTTATAATCTCATCTTTTATCTACAATAATTTCTGCTTCATTTTTATACATATCTTTACCTGTATACAAAAGTTTAAAACATTAATCTCTTTTATTTTTTCTTCTATCTACTTAGTCTTTTGCAAGCAAGCTATATTAATTCTCTTTCTAGCCATTGCATTTGTTAGTTCTATTAATTATTAATTCTCCTTCTAGTCATTACATTTATTAGTTCTATTAATTCTTCAATTAATAACCCTATGTTTCATGTTGCTAAAAATATTTTATTTTATTTTATTTTATTTTTACTTAATTTTCTTAAACTAACTTCTTTACTTTCAACCGTGCATGAGGGTTTCAAAATCCATGCTTACTTTTTGTCACACCCCTGGTGTTACATGTTGTCTTTGGGGACTGTTCTAGCTATCCTTGCATTTTTTACTCCACTCGGAGTCCGATGTAGCGTGACATTTTCAAAAAACACCCTTGCATTAATGATTTTCTCTATTGAATTCATGTTCATGGCGTGTGACTATAGTTTAATGTTGGCCATCAACCTGCCCAACCCTTTTCCTTTGTCTGGGCTTAAAATTGAGTATGTCTAAAAAAGCTTTATACATAAGCAGAGTTTGAGATAAATATATGGTACCACTAAAAAAGATAAAATAAGAAATAAAGCCATTATAAAAAGTTGGAGGTGGTATCAATTGAGAGCAAATTGGGAGAAAAATGAATTAAATGGTTTGGGCATGTATAACATAAATTGAAAGATGTGTTAATATGGAATAATTTGGGTATATATAGAAGGTAAGAGTGGTAGACGTAGCCTAAAAATTATATGAGAGAAAGTTGTTAAGAAAAAAAAAAGTATGGCTTTAAATTGAGCATAATGGAGAAAAATTATTCTTATGGCCAATTTCAACTGATTTGGGTTTAAAACTTTGTTGTTATTGTTTGTAATACAAAGGGCAGCACTTAGGAGTGCTTTTATTAATAACATGTGCTTGCAGGATGATTAATATTTGAAGCCTTGAGCTTAAATTCACATTTTATGTTGTAGTGTTATTGATCCATGTGCTTTTAGATACATTTCCGTTAGTTTGATGTGGATGGGCCTTCTTTCATGGTTGGTCTGCTAGGCATCCATCCTGACCTTTGAGGAATCCCTCCATTAAACTATAAATGTTTGCTGATTTGTGGGACACACAAGCCTTCATTGCGGTGTCCATCCTATTGTGGGTCTGCTGTGTCTCCTCAATTCCTTGCTGTTATACAGATATGTGCATCAAACATGCTTGTTAATATTCAATTTAATCTTATTGTCATGGAGATACCTTCCTGTGTAAAAATACTATCCTGTGAAAATATGCCTTTTAAAGAAGCATTGCTGGAATTCGCACTGTAGTTTGCAATAACTTTCCCAGCTTTTACTGTTTGAGTCCATTTGTGTTGATCATGATTTTGATCAGAATCTGGATGAGCTGAGTTGTTTCTGCTCGAGGAAGTTTGATCTAGTTGAATAATTATATTTCCTGATTCTAGATGAAAAGTGCATGTTGTTATATATTATAACTTTAGTCTTACCTGGCATGTGCAGGATGGAGTAGATTGCTTCTCATCTTTGTATGTGTGCTTGTATGCATGCACACCTCTTTAGAAATGTGCTTTACCTATGACCTTTAGAGGAAGAAAACTTCTATCTAGGGTAGCATTCCTACTTTGGAATCTTTCCAAAAACTCAAACTGGCTCCAAGCTAGAACCCAGAACCAATCCAATTAGGATCTTGGAATTGAACCAACCTTATCTTGAAACTAACCCAGAATCGGCCTGATTAAATTGGTTCAGTTCTAGATCGGGTACAACATAGAACCAATACTCTTCTTTCCCATTTGATACATGTATAATGTCTAATGACTATTTTTTTTTTCTTAGTTATGTTTAACGTAAACCTTTAAATGCTCCGGTTAGAAAGAGTGATCTTTTAACAATCCATAGTAAGGATAGAGGTAGAGGTAGACCTAAACTAATATGGACATAAATAATTAGAAAAGATATAATTATTTGTAATTTAAATGTCGACTTGGTCTTGAATAGAGCAGAGTGGAGGAAGCAGATTCATGTAGCCGACCCCATGTAGTTGGGAAAAGGCTTAGATGAGTTGAGTTGAGTTATATTTAATAAAAATAATATATAGTATTTATTGACTAATCTAGTACTTAAGATCTCTTAGTAGAGATAGTAAACAACTTATAGGCTGTACTTGATGTCTCAGGTTTGATCTTTGGAGTACTTCAATTTTTTTTTCCCAATTCTGTTAAAAAAAGGGTGGTCCGTTAGATCAAAACTGAAGAACCGACCTCCAAAGCTGAAAACTAATCCAAAGGAAGTTAGTATCAGGGTTCTGGACTTAAAACTGATCCTATTAACATTCAAAACCGAACCAACCTAATCCTATCGATTGGGTTGGTATTAATCCTTGGGTTATCCTAACCTGTTGCTGACCCCTAAAATCAGCACTTCCTAGGCATTTCTTTATTTTAAGTGTTCTTAGGTATCCACTTCCCCTGCACCTGCACCCATACCTGACCCTCTTCTGATTCTAGCCATGAAGCTATTGCCTTACATTTGTTTCATCCTTGTTCCATTCTCATGCTTTAATTAGTTTACTTTCTGGAGATATTATTGATAAGTCAGTCCTCTGTGTTTCATGAATATGGGACCTTAAGTTTTTCTTTACTCATCAACTTTACATAACAAATTCAATGCAGTCATTTCAGAAGGCTCTAAAGGCAGATCCTTCATACAAACCTGCTGCAGAATTCCTGGCCATTGCCTTAACAGATCTCGGCACCAGTTTAAAACTTGCTGGTAACACGGAGGAAGGAATTCAGAAATATTGTGAAGCTTTAAAAGCAGACAGCCACTATGCAGTAAAGTCATGATCACTGCCATTTTTGCCTTTTCATTCTCTTTCTTTTTTCCTTTCCAACGTTACGATTGTAACCCCCAGTCAATCATACTCATTGTTATCATATATGCCAATCTTTTGTAGCCTGCATATTATAACCTTGGAGTCGTTTACTCTGAGATGATGCAATATGATTTAGCTCTTAGTTGCTATGAGAAGGCTGCTGTGGAGAGGCCCTTGTATGCAGAAGCATACTGCAACATGGGAGTTATATATAAGAACCGTGGGGACTTGGAAGCAGCCATTAATTGTTATGAAAGGTACTTCTTTTAGTTTTTGTCATCTATTAGCATTTGTATTTGATATTATTTTGGTGCAGTTGGTAGACTTTGCATGTATTGATTCTCCATTTTCCTGGATTTTGTTCTGCATCAGGTGTTTGACTGTTTCTCCGAACTTTGATATTGCTAAAAACAACATGGCAATAGCTTTGACAGATTTGGGAACAAAGGTGTGTACATATTGATGACTTGTCTGATATATATCTGATGCACTATTATTTCTCGGTTGGAGTATGCAGATCTTATTCAGAGTCTAAGTGGCTCAATGATGTCATGGCTATGTTTCTTTTGCCAGTTTAATTGCATAATTTTTAAGAATAATATTTTGTCAACATATTTGCCATAATATTTATCTAAACAATCTGAAATTGTGCTTGTACTGTTGCACACATTCCATGTAGTGTGAAAAAAATGAACATAGTTATTTCTTTCGATTAAACATCATTAAATTTGCCGGGAAATTGTGTTCTCACTTCTAACAATCTTAGCAATCATCATAGCTGTTTGCCCAATGTCTGATGGAAATAATTATTATCCAGTAATTTAAGTTGTTAATTTTTCTTTTTGCAAAAAACTACAAATTCATATGAATCATGGGGAATATTGATAGCTAGGTTCCCACTTTGTGAATTGCTCTTCCAGCATCCAAGTTATGTGATCAAGTTTTCTTTTTTCCCCTCAACTACTTCATTGAGTTGTAGAGTCTTTGGTTCATTATTTCTGGCAAACTTATGATCTCAAATTCTGAATTACACCTGTCATGTTCATATTCATTCAGGATTTCTCCAAATCTGGAGGAATTTTCATGGTTTGTTTCCTTGCTTAGGCTTAAACTTGCAACAAATGAGCAAGATCTCCCTACCTCCAACTGGTGTTATAGATCTCATGTCAGGCTCACTTTCATGAAACCTTCTCAACTTAAAATGTTGCTACATTGTTGGTCCCAATTTGATAAAAATGACCGCACCAATGCTTCTAGACTTCGTTATAAATATGAAATGCAAAGTGTAGACATCTTAATTTTCAGACTCTTCATTTTCTTTCAAATATGGAATGCAAAGAAGACTTAAGAACAATGCAAATATTAATAAATGTATGAAAATTGAAGATGTTAGAATATATTGAATAATTTACTGCTCCATGATATTTCTTAGTAAAACTTGCTCTATATTGCTCTAAAAAGAAAATAAGGAAAGTGGTTTGATAATGTTTGTCTTATTTCTAGCTAATATTGTTTAACACTTTAAACGTTTGAGTATTGTATAGTCTCTTTGGACAAAACATACCAAGAAATTTTGCTGAGTGCTGACCCTTTTAGCATATGCAAGCAAGACTTTTTATTGTTTTGTCATGTCCATATGATCTAAAGTAGCTAATGGTCCAGAAATCCTTGAAACCAAAGCCTGTAAACTGAAAAGTCAGTACTTCAGAAATGATTTTAACCTCTGTTTCTTTTTACTATTTTTTTTTTAAATAATTCTCACAAGATGAAATGGACAATCATCTCTCTATATTGTTATCTCTTGCGATGGCTTTCTGTTGTTGGATGATCCACAAAAAGAGTTCATACTACAATGTGGTGCTAGTTTTCGTAATCTGATATCCTGTTTTTTTGGGGCAGCTTGAAGTCTCTTTTCCCTGTTTTGTACAACCCTTGTTTCTCTCACACTGTAAGATCTTTTTAGTGTGTGTGTGTGTGTGTATGTGTGTGTGTGTGTGAGAGAGAGAGAGAGAGAGAAAAGTAAAAGGGGATTAAACAGGAGAGAATTGGATTTAGAACTATTAGCTTTAGCAGGAACCTCATTTTCTTTGTTGAGATTAAAGTTTTGTATTCAATACCTTCCAGTATTCTGATAAAATATTGCAGTGAGATTTAGATGTGCCAACATTCTTTTTTTTTTTTCCCCTTTCCTTTATAGCATTTCAAGATGTCATTATGAACTATTGTACCCTTGTTATTGTCTTTTCCCTGTTTCTTCTTTCTGAAATTACCTCTCCTACAGTGACAAATTTGTCACTGATATTGTGTCCTCTAGAATGAAAATTCTAGTTCTTTAATTTTTTCAATTGAATTTCTTTTGTCCGGATCTTCCTATATTCCAATCTAGGAGATTGCTGTTGGTTTTTTTCATCCATGTTGAATAAATCCATGTTCTCTTCAGTAACGGTGTGCCTCTTATTACTTTTGCTATCATGGTTCCACCACGCCAAGTGCCACATTGTTTCTTCCTTGGAAGCCACCCATCAATATGTGACCCTTTTAAAGTTTTGGTGGTGCCCTAGAATCAAACTTCTTAGAATGAGAATTTGTTATGGTATGAAAAATGGGGACCCTTGACCTAATGTAACTGTGGACCTGAACATTATTCTAAAATATTATAAAGCAAATAATGCAACATTCCTGACTTTATTCTAGCTATCTGAAGACACCCATGTTGTTATCTTTTTCCAATTAAGTAGCTTGCTGCAGAATCAGTTAAGCTTAATAACTGGATGGTTTTGGATCCGTTGGGATTGATGATAGAATATTAATTTACAAACATTATCATGATTGACAGCCCATCACAATTATAGACCAATTTAATTTTATGACAATTGTCTTCACCCTTGTGTGTTTTGTGGCTATATTAAATACAATCGAAGGTTTGAGTAAGAAAAGAATTTGGAACAAGAGAGAAGAATCATTGTATTATAGAGATATGAGACAAGAATCACTCAGATGCATAAACTTAGTCACCACATAAGCTAGAAATCATACTTTCTTATATACATGCGTACATACATATAATGTTACACACACACACAAACACATATAACAATTAGAAATGTCAAAATAAAAGTCAGATGTGTATGCACCAGCTGAGACTGTATTTTTTGAGCTATTATGTTTGCTTTTGAAGCCTAAAGACCTACGTGTACCTAAAAATAACCTTAACAAGTAGACATCTAGATTGTTCAATTAAGGTCAGCAATATTGGATGGGTCAGGTCTTGCCCAACCTGATTAAAATGGAAAAATTAAAAATTACAATACATATAACTTCAGAACAAAATAATAAGTTAAACCCTTACTCCATTAACCTCACTCCCTTTACTTTTTTCTTTCTCACAAGTTTGTGAAAGCCTCCTGTTAAAAATGGGCACCCAAGGGACTCTCAAACAACAAGTAAAAGTTTTTACATCATCAAACGACAGAGCAAATCCAATAAGAAATCCTGAAATGAAAAGGAAGTTCCCATATAGGACCATTGACATAGTCTTCATTCCAACCTTATTCTCAGTAATTGGTGGAACTTGCTGCACTAATTGTATCCTTGCTGGAGGGTCGCTCAACATGTCATCAAGCATTTCCCAAACTTCAGGTGTATAGCAACGTTCAAAAAAAGTGGCTTGGGCTTCATGCCATGTATTGTACCTTTTGTGTTTATTGTTCGGAAAGCCATCGACCAATGCCTTGCAATCATCCCACTCCTTAATGATTCCTCTTTTGTGTCCAGCGAATACAACATAGAACGGCATTACGAGGACAAGGCAGTAGACAACAGTAATCCTATTATTCGCTAGGACCTCCGTCCATTGTGGATGATCCTGCAGAGAATTTGAGCGATCATAAATTATCATATTTAGCATGCAATAACTGAAATAGTAAGAAAATAACGTGTTTTCAAAACAATCATACTTCTAGATGTAAATTGATGCCACATTGCGTTGGCAATACAATCCCTCTTAACCTTACCCCTCCTTGATTCATCTTGACTAATGGGGTTGAAACTTAATTGCTCACTATCATCTGGGGAATCATCGATATCATTGGCATTGAAATACTTATCGTTGCCTTGAGTTCATCGGATAAAATTATGTATGATGCAGCAAGCCAAAATGATTTTTTTTTTGAACTTCGAATCGGTAAGACAGTGGCGATCGAAGAATCTTGAATCATTTCTTCAGAATCCCAAAAGCCTTTTCCACGCAGTTACGCAGTTGTGCGTGCCGATGGTTGTAAAGATCCTTATAGTTCTCATAATTTCGTCGACCAGAAGTTGATGTATGAAAGGTACTAAGATGATACCTAGTACCCCGATACGGTGCCAAAAATCGATTTGTATTCGCATACCCTAAGTCGACCAAGTAAAACTTTCCTACAGAAATTGACACTAAGCATGCGTAAACAAACATAAAACTTTCGTACGTAAACTAACACTAAGCATGCGTAAACAAACATAAAACTAAGTAATACCTTCGAGGACTATAAATCCTCTATGGTCACAGCACTATCTCAAAACTCATGTCTGCTGCCGATCCTTCCCATCCAACGCACACAAACATAAACATATAGTCGAAAGATACAACATCCATTACATTTTGAGATATAGTGTTCTTTCGATTGCGAAATCGAAGTTGATCCTCCTTCGGTAGTATGACCTCTATATGCGTGCCATCTATGGCACCAATTGCATCCTACGATCAAGAAAATGTTTCAGCAAAGCATATGAAATGTAATTGATGGTACTGTCATTGTACCTGTTCAACTGTTACCTTAAAGAATGGATAGAAACATCGATGATCTCTTATCTTCGAATGAACCAATGAATCATTTGACGGGAGTTGAATGAACTCATCTTGCAAACGCAATACAACATCCATAACCTTATGAAAGTACCTATTTATCATCTCTTTCGAGTGCTGTTAAGTCTCCTGAATAATCCTATTCGATTGACCATGACCTAGACATGACAAAAAGATTGCCAGTTACTCATCAATTTCCACCGTCCGACCCAATTTTAGCGACCCCATGCCAACAACTTTATCTTTAAGAATCCGAAACGTCTCTGTGTTCATTCTCAGGTACCAGTAGCAACGGTCAGAATGCCCAGTCAAAATGTCCCGAATAATGTTCGCACTGCTGAATTGTCGAGTATGGCATGGAATCCTTTGAGGACACGAAGTCTCTTCATCCGTTTCCATTAAGTCATCCAACAATTCGATCATAATGTCATCATTAAGCCGCATGCCATCCAAAGTTTGCATTAATAAATCAAAATGATGACTTGCCATATCAATTGCAGATGACACCAGGTACATAAACAAGGAATACTGGCACAAGAACACATGGGTACATTCAATTGCAACAGTGAAACAACTATCATTGGCACAAGAACACATTGGTTCATTCAACATTAAATAAAACATGTCCATGATATTAGAATGACGGCTTACATATCAAGACAAATGTTTCAGCAAACTAAGCAAGCAAATAACATCATTACGTATCTCAAAAATGGGTTAACAACAAGTTCAAATACCTCGATGTTTATTCAAGTGGTAATTAACAAAACTTCTCATTTGCTCTACATCTAATATCATGAATAATTGACGAGTCTCGAAGGATTGACACAACATGTTAGACATAACCATAAAGTCGTCCGTCGCTAAATGTAAGCTAAAAAGCTTCGACATGCACTTGTTCATACTACACGAAGCTTCCTTTTTACCTTCTCTAGTTTGATAGCCAACATTTTCCTGGACAGTTGTATGGCTTCTTCTGAGTACTCCAAGCGTTTGGTTGATTGCCGCCTCAAATCCTCTAATAATTCAACCTTGTCTGCCCCTCCAAATCTTCTACGTCGCTGTGTTGTGGGCATAGTATCCTGACGCGACCTTTTGCCTTGAGAGGATGCTGCACCATCAGAGGCCGAATCACTAGGATTAATAGCAGGGTTGTCATATTGATATTATGGGGTCGGTGAAGGTCCAAAATCATCCAGCCCATGTTTAGGGGAAGCAAGAGGATCATCGGGGTCTGCTTCCTCAAGACTACATGGATCGTATCATTGTCAATCTCATTATGTAAATTTGATTCATTGAAATAGCAGTCATCCGAATGAGTAAATAGAGGAGGGGCACTAGTCCTAAAAAATGGAACGCTTGATGATTGGAGAGCTGAAATTGCTTGTAGAGAAGGAAATTCTAAACCATTTACAAGAAAGAGAAGGAAAGGTTACCTGAGACAAGCTACGAGCGACAAAAAATCAGAAAAAGAGAACGGGTTTTTGAGGCCAATAACCCTCGAAATTGAAGGAATCCAGGGTTCAGCATCCAAACTATGAAGAGAAGAGGAGAAATCCAGGCCAAGAACCCTCGAAATCAAACCAGGAGTTCGGGAGCAGAGATCGAAAGATGGGAGTAGATATTGGAAGACGGGAGCAGGGGCGACGACTGCTCGAACGGAAGGGGAAAGAATGAAAGGACTAGGGTTAAAAAAAAATTTTATATTCCCAAATATGCCCTCAAGGGATAGCTGGAGGGATATCCTGTTATTCATGGGATCCCTAGGGAATAAGTTCAGGGGATAACCCATGGTAAACATGGGTTATCCTCTCTGGTTAAACTTTTTCAAAAATATCCCCTCTGGTTATACCTTTTGGGGATAAGAGGGGATATCCAGGATATCCCCTCTTATCTCCTATTTCAAACACTGCCTAAGTGCTTGGATGCTTTTTATGTTGCCAATGGCCATTTGTGGAAGGCTAGGAACATATATAGTTGTTGAGAATGCCTTTTAGAAATTAGAATATTGATATTTCTAATATTCAATTCCCTACTACATCTTGATGCTCCTCTCTTTTTACTCCCTCCTCACTTCCATTGCTCCACTCCTCCTTTCCCTCATTTCTTCTTCCTCCCTCCAAGCCACACCCTCTCTTCCTAGCATGCTCCTCCTTTACCTAGCCATTATAATTTGGGTTCATGTTGATTTGAATCTGTTTGTGTTGAAAAATGTGACTTGCACCTAGTATTATCTAATCAGGTTTGGGCAATTTCATGAGTCCAGGTTGCAAATTTTGAGCTTTATATCTTATACTCTCCTTTTCTTCTCACAATGAATGTGTTGATAATTTCCACAAGCTCTAGTCTTTCCATTGTGAAATTTGTGCATTGAGCAACTTTTTGCACCTTCATTGAGCATTCATTTGGTATGTTAACATATACACTGCACAATTAATTGCGATATTCCTAAGTGCATCCAAGGGCTGTGGTTGGCATGCTTATTCGTTTCATATGTAAATTGTTACCATAATTGATAAGTGTTATCCTTGTTTGTTATGTTACTGAAACTGGTATAGCTATTTTATGCTACTCAGTGTGCTATTATTTTTTTCTTCAAAGGTCGTGTAAGCTGTACTTTTTGGTTATTGTGCTTCTTGAGCTAATTAAGTCTTTTTGTTTTCTTTTTTCCTTTTTGGATTAGCTGAGTCTGGTCCTTGCTATGAGTGTATGATCAATTTTCATATTGAATTTCTTTGTTGATGCACTAACCATACTAATTAAAGTTCACCATACTAAGAATCGGTATCGTTTTAGTACTGGACTGGTATGGTTTGGTATTGGGTGTACCTTACTGAACTAGCAGCGTATCAATTAAGTGAGTTGGAAGGTTTCAACTCATGAACCACCTTGTACTAAACCAAATTTAGGCAATTGACATGGTACGGGGTAGGGTTCAGTATGGTACGGGTTAGTATGAGTTGGTACGGAGCAGTTTTGTATGATACGAGGTTGGTGTGAGTTCTTCGCACCATTATGTTTGGTATGCCCTATATAAAGCAGTTCGGTATGGTTCAGCATACCTTGGTAATAATATTCACTACTTTCTTCTTTCCCTCTACTTCAAAGTGAATTCCTTTGTGAAGTTTTATAACAAAAGAGAGAAGATACATTTTCTTTTTTCTTTTTTTTTCAGCATAAGTGACTACAATGTTGTGGTATGTGATCAGGTAAAATTAGAAGGTGATATCAACCAAGGCATGGCATACTACAAGAGAGCATTGTGTTACAATTGGCACCATGCTGATGCAATGTATAATCTTGGTGTTGCATATGGTGAAATGCTGAATTTTGATATGGTAAGTCAAAGAGAACCACATTATCTTCTGTCAATTTATATGTTTGTCATCTAATTTTCCTGAAGAAGGAAATTAAGCGTGCACCTACCAGTCATTATTGTTTTTACCGATCCTCCAAATTTGTTATTCCAGATCTATTGTTCTCTTTGATCACATTTGCACGATTGACATTTTTAATCTCCTGCTGAATTCTTTAATTATTTTTACTTTCTAGCTAAAATCTTGAAATGTATCTATGAAGGCCATTGTATTCTATGAACTTGCATTACACTTCAATCCTCATTGCGCGGAAGCATGCAACAATTTAGGTGTAATTTACAAGGATAAAGATAATCTTGACAAAGCTGTGGAATGTTATCAGGTGAGTTCAATCACATTAAGTTGTGCAAGTCAATTACTTCTAAACAGGCTTTATGTAGTGCTGTTTGAAATTATTTGCATCATTTCTATTGGATATGAAATTTTCACTTGTTATGTTTGTAGGTGGCTTTATCAATTAAACCTAACTTCTCACAGTCGTTAAACAATCTTGGAGTTGTTTATACTGTTCAGGTTTGCTCTTCCATACTCATGCATCCTGTGCACATGATTGAAATAATTGTTTTGTGAAGATATTTGATCTATCTATAATTATAGGGTAAAATGGATGCTGCATCAAGCATGATTGAGAAAGCCATTGTTACCAATCCTACATACGCAGAAGCATATAATAACTTAGGTAGGCAGTGAATTCCATTTCTTCTTTCTGTAGTTCTTGATATACTACTTATTTACAGAATTGGTATTATGTTTGTAGACAAACTAATCTATGGTTCAGAGAGATATGATCATATGATGATGCTTTAAGATTTTAATTATAACCAGGGTATGAATAACTGAAAATATCAGTTTAATTTTAAAAGTAAGAGTATTTCGAGAATATTCTTTCAATGTTTTCAAGATTTAAGACTACTTTCAGCAAGCATGTTTGGTTTTATGACTTGAGATAGACAAGGTTTGCTGGTTCTTACTTTGGTTATGAATGTGTTTATTTATTAATTAATTGATTTTTCTGAAGAAAAATTCAGCATTATGTTATTTAAAGGTAAACTGTTAAATCAACTGTGGTCTGAATGGATCATATGATAACTTCATCAGGTATTTTGCTACTATTTCTGTTAGATGGGCAACATTATTAACTAATTAATTGGCATTTGATGATATTAACTGTAAACCATGGAAGTTATTGCTTGATTTGTAATCACTTTAAATTCTTTTGCAGATTGATTTCCCAATACATAATTGTTCCATTCCTTGGTATCACATCCAGTAATTATTCCTCCGTAGCATCAAACCTCCCAGGCCTTTGAGTTTCAATCATCTCATGATGGCATATATTGGCTAAAACAAAATGCTTTATTCTTTTTATTTCCATCTGATTCTAGCACAAACTGCATTCCAGATGATGTGTAATAATTTTTTTTAAGTTCTCCTCTGCCAAAACAGAAAGTTTTGTAAGTTCTAAGGTGAATACACTTCTTGATTGAAGCAAACATTAATCAAGATAAGACAAAAAACTATGGGCCAACATGTAAAATTTAAATTCAAAGGATTGGAGCCAAATGCTTTTTGTGGTAGAGGCTTTGTCATCAGATTTCATGTAACAGAAGGAAGCAGCTAAGCACTTCTGTCAAAACTTTAGCATGTCTTTCAAAGAAATCTGAGTGAGAAGATTTCCCCATCACTGCTTCTGCAGCATTACTATGTGCTTGAAAAAGTTTTCCATGAACATCTTAGTCTTGTCACAGTTGCCTTCAGAGGATTTGAACCACTAAATAATAACTGCCTAAAGCCTGTACTTAGATATATTCTTCATTTTGTTCATTCTGTAGGAACAAATTATTTGAGTGTGTTGTTTATGGAGCATAATTTTGTCATCGTCATTATTATTTTTGTCATTCTTTTGGCAGGAATTTGGGGTGTGTGTGTGTTGTGTAACTTTTTGTGTTCTGTTAATGAATGAATTGCATTGACTTGAAAAGTAGATTTAAAGAATTAATTTTCTTGTTTAGATATTTATCATTAACTTTTTTGGATGTTTAGGGGTCCTTTACAGAGATGCAGGCAACATTGCTCTAGCCATAGAGGCATATGAGAGATGCCTTCAAATTGATCCTGATTCACGAAATGCAGGCCAAGTATTAGTTTCATCATATTGTCTTTATTTTGTTTAATCATTGGGTTCTGACTACATTTACATAACTGACTAAAAATTTTCTTACCTAACTTCATAGACTTAGAGATTCCTCTTGTCCTTCTTGAGATACATGAAGGATTCTGAAATTCAAGCATTTAATGTTTCCTTATGAGGCATAGATGCTTCAAATCACTTGCATGTATGTATTGTATAAGTGTTGGATACTTTGCAGATGTGTTTGATGCTTGTGTAAAGTGTTTGATTGCGTAAAGTGTCCTACAACAACAACAATAATAAAAAATCTTGATCTCAAACTAGTTGGGATGGGTTATATGAATTCGTTTTCTCTATTCCACTTGGTTTAGGGCCATATTTTCTGTATAATGTAAAGATATTAAGTCTTCCTTTATTACTTTGTCATGTATGATTTTTGATCTAGTTCTAGCTTTTTACTTTTATGTATTAAGTCATTCTTTTGTACCAATGCATTCCTAGGCTTATGTTGTATTTATCCAAATCATGTAAGTTATCATTATCTAAAATTATCTTTGATTGATGTTACCTCCACATTTTATAAATGACTATTTTCTTGTATTACCACACATTCATCTCAACATTCTTATTTCAGTTATACTTATCTTGTATTTATATTGCTTTCTAATTGCTCAATGTTTTGTACTATAAGACGTAGCTAATTTTATGGTCATCTTATAAATTTTTTTCTTTAATTTAATAGATACTTTATGATCACATAATATTCCAGTTATACTTCTCTATTTTATCTACTCTACTTTAACTATATGAGCATCTTTCTCAAGCTCTTATTTAAGAATAATCGATATTACATATAAAAAATGATCAATCTTAGAATTTTTATGATCCTCAATTTTCACTCTACTTTCATCTTTATATCTAATTTTGTTAAAATTGCATTCTAGGTGATCTATCATTGTATAGCTTAACTTAAAACACTTAGATTCTCACACTTTTCTATAATTTCAACTCACAATCAATTCTGATTTTAATTTTATTTACTAATATGATGTTAATTGCAAAATCATGTATTAAGAAATATCATCCAGAATATGCCTAGTAGGCTTATCCATAACTAGCAAAAAATATAAGGACTTAGAGAGTAGATCTCTAGTGTAAGCATATTGTAATCAGAAGCTTATTAGTATTACTATACGAGGAAAAGAGCTCGAGAATTTTATTATTTCTATATGAATAATTTACAATTTATTCTACTCTCTATATACAACTTTTTGTTACACTAAAAAAGAAAAAAAAAATTCTGATTTTCTTAACTTGAGGGACAGATTATTGACCCTGATTTTCTTTACTAAACTTGCCTAAAAATCCTCCTAAGATTGCTTATTCGAGATTTCCTACTCCTTAACTTTAGGAACAGATTATTAAGCCTAATTTCCTTCACTAAAATTTTCTAAGAATCCTCCCAAGATTGCTCATCTGAGATTTCTTATACTCTCCCTCAAGCTGGTGAACATAGGTCTTTCATTCCCAGCTTGCTAACATTCTTATGAAACATATTGTTACACAGCCCTTTTGTCATCACATCTGCCAGTTAAAGTCCTGTAGGTATATATGGAGTATAAATCAGTCAACTATCTAACTTCTCTTTAATGAAGTGTCTGTTATCTCTATGTGTTTTGTTTGATCATGTTGCACTGGGTTGTAGGCTATACTTATGGCTGATTTGTTATCACAGTATAGTCTCATATGTCTGCTTCATTGAATCTTCATGTCCTTAAAATAATTGACCCACATAATTCACATACTCCTGTTGCCATAGCTCTAAACTCGGCTTCTGCACTTAACCTTGTTATTACATTTTGTTTCTTGCTCCTATAGGATGCTAAGTTTCCTCCAAAAAAGGTACAATTGCCTTATGTTGACCGCCTATTCATTAGAGATCTTGCGAAGTTTGCATCTATGTAAACTACTAGATTAATTGTAGATTCTTTCTTGAATAGAATTCCCTTTCCTAGATGTGCCTTTAAGTAATGAAGAACTCGGTAGACTGCCTATAAGTGAACTTCTTTAGGATCATGCATAAACTGACCGATAACACTAACCGAATAGGTTATGGCCTAGTATGCACAAGATAGATAAGTTTTCCAATAAGCCTTTAATACATCTCTCTGTCCACTGCCTTATCTACAAGGGCCTCGCTTAATTTATAATTTTGTTCAATAAGTATTCCAATTGGTTTGCTAGCTATCATACCTATTTCCTTGAGCAGGTCCATAACATACTTTTTTGAGAAATAAAAAATTTATATCTTGATCGAACCACTTCAATTTCAAGGAAATACTTCAATCTCTCCAAATCTTTTATCTTGAACTCCTTGGTTAAACACTGCTTTAAGGCTTTCTTCTATATTTTGTTTTCTGTCACTATAATGTCATCCACATACATAACTAATATAACAACTCCCCCTGAAATTGAATGCTGACGAAAGCGTGTGATCTTCTTAACTTTGTAATCACTGGCTAACATCACCTTGGCAAATCATCCAAACCAAACATGTGGGGGTTGTTTCAACTTATATAACGCCTTTTTTAATCAACAAAATTTATTTTTATCAACCCCACTAAACTCTGATAGAATGTTCATATTGATCTCTTTTTTTTAATTCTCCATGAAGAAAGGCATTCTTTACATCATACTGTTGGAAATTTAACAACCAAGGACAGCAAAATTTTACTGTAGTCATCTTTGCTACTGGAGTGAACGCTTCTTGATAATTTACTCTATATGTCTGAGTATATCCTTTCGCAACCAGCCTCGCCTTGCAGTGTTTTAAGGACCCATGTGCCTTAAATTTTACTGCAAACACCCACTTACAGCCCACTGCTCTCTTATCCTTATGTAAATCAATCAATTCCCAAGTCTCATTCTTTCGTAATGCATCTATTTCTGCTCTATAGTAAGTCTCCATTCTTTCTTTGATAATGCTTCAAATAATGAGTTAGGAATAAAAATTGTATTTAAGGTTGAAAAAAACTTCAATGGTTTGGGAAAAACCTCTCAAAAAATTCAAAGTGAGATAATAGGTATAAAGGTCTTTGATGCATCTCGGATTTCTTTTCTCATAGCAATAGTAGATCCTGATCAAGGTTAGGAGGCTTGGGACAAGGTGGTTCAGGATCGGAAGGAGGATGATCTGGTTTTGGTGTAGAATCCAGGTTTGATTCATTTATTATTACCTCATTTTCAAAGTTTGGTTCAAAAGGTTGTTCTTGCCTTATAGTCATGATGTGATCTCTTTTCCTTGCATACACTTGATCAAACCAGAACCAGTCAAAGATTTTACCATCTCCTTTTCTTTTTTCTTCTAACTCAAACTATGGAATTAACTCTCGATATTCAAACTGTGGAATTGACTCTTCGAGATTTAGATTTGGTGAAAATTTGATTCCTTATCTTCAAGTATAGGTAACTCCCTTGGAAAATAAGGAATAAAAAAATATGGCTTATTTTCAACAAATGTAACATCAGCTGAGACAGAGCTTCTTAATGGGTGGATGATAACATTTATAACCCTTCTGAGTGAAGTAACCCACAAAGACACTTAAGAGCTCGAGGATCTAACTTCTCTCGGTTATGACTATGAACATAATTAAAAGATGTACATCCAAAAACCCGAGTAAGATTGAAGGAGGATCATATGTTAGGGTAGAATTTAGACAAGACCTCTAATGGACGTTCAAACCTCAAGACCCTGTAAGAAATTCTGTTTATGACATAAGCTGATATAAGTATAGTTTCTCTCCAATATGATTTTAGTACATTTTGTTGAAACAATAATGCTCTAGTACACTAAAAAGATGTCGGTTTTTTCTTTCTGCCACTCTATTTTGTTATAGAGTGGTGATATATGATGATTCATGTATGATTTCTTTCTTTTGAATATAAGGGGTTAAGATTTGATTGAAGTAATCATGAGCATTATCCAGTGAAAGTTTTTTATTTTGGTACCGAACTGATTTTGAATTATTGCATAAAAGATAGGAAAAATATGACTCACATCAAATTTATTTTAAGTAAATAGATCCAAGAGGCTCTTGTACAAACAACAATAAACATCATAAATTATTTAGATCCTGAGATGTTTGAATAGTTGATGATCCCCAAATGTCACTATGGATTAAGAAGAAATGAAAAGATCTTTTATTACTAATTAAAAATAGTACACGAGTGTGTTTCAGATACTCATAAACATCACAATGAAAAGACTGAATATCAAATCCATTAAACAAAGAGGAAACATTAGTTTTAATGCTGGAAAAGACACATGACCTAAACGAATGTAACCAAATGACATCTTTATTGAAAAAGAAAGACGACGTAGACAAAGCAGATTTATTCAATTTCGGTTGACTTGATGTATCCAAGTAATAGAGTCCATTATGTGCCTTAGCAAGTCCAATCCTCTTTCCTAAAATTTGATCTCAAAATTCACAATAGGAAGCATTGAATATAATACAACCAGTTAGATCTTTGGTAAGCTTTTGTATGGAAACCAAATTTGTGAATAATTGAGGGACATGAAGAACATTTTTAAGAACGAATTCTGAGGTAATTTGGACATCTTCTGCTTCTGCCTCTGCTACTATGGTTGTAAAACCATTAACAACGGCAATCTTTCTATTTCTAGATAGAGGTTATAGGTTTTAAATTTATTTGAAATATGGGTCATATGGCCTGTAATACCGAAGTCAAGTATCCAGGCATTCTTAAACTCATTACCTAAAGCATTTAATCCAAGAGAGATTAGAGCCTTACCCAAAGTGTTAATGAACATATACCTTGATTCATCGGCTAAGGATTACTATTTGTTGCTTGTTTTTCAACAATTCCTAGTAGGCCTTTAAACTTCTTAATTTCCTCCACATTGAAGATAATTAAGGTGATAGCGTTGAAAATGTAGCATCCGTCATGGTTGAAAAAGATCAAACAATAGTTGGGAATAAAGACAGGTTAAAAATAGAAAAAATCAGCGATGAAGGCTGAAGAGAATGAGGAAGAAACCAGCTATTAAGGCTGGAATGGAGGGAGGTTGAATCGGCGATGAAGGCCACTCGAATATTGCTCTAGTTTTCAAAAATCCTAACCGTAGGGCTCTAATACTACGGGGAAAGAGCTCAAGAATTTTATTATTTCTGTATGAATAATTTATAATCATTCTACTCTATATATACAACTTTCTGTTACACTAAAAAAGAAAAAAAAATTTGATTTTCTTAACTTTAGGGACAGATTATTGATCCTGATTTTCTCCACTAAATTTTTCTAAAATTCCTTCTAAAATTGCTTATCCAAGATTTCCTACTCTTTAACTTTAGGGATAGATTATTATCCTGATTTTCTTCACTAAACTTTCCTAAAAATCCTTCCAAGATTGTTCATCCGAGATTTTCTGCACTATCAATAGTTTTTGTATTAGTAATTATTCCATCGTACGTATTTTTAATTATATTGATATATTTAACAAATACTCCTTTCTTTTCTATCACCTGCTATAAGATTTTTCTATAGATTATATCATATGCTTTTTAAAAAAATTAATAAATGTCATAAAAAATTTATTTTTCTCTGTAGATTAACTTTATAAAAAAAAAAATTTCAGCATTGACCTTCTTAGTATTAAATTAAATTGATTCTCTAATGTTATTGTGTTACATTTCAACCTATGCTTAATCATCCATGTTAAAAGTTTCATTGTATGACTAATGAGTTTAATACCATAATTATTAGGATAATTTTGAATATCACTTGTACCTTTATAAATTAGTATCATGGTGTTCTTTCTTCATTCATTATGTCTTCTTAGCCTTTTAGATCTTATTAAATAAATTAGTTAATCAAGTTACTCTTATATCATCAGATACTTTCAAATACTTTGAAATCTTTAGAGAGATTTTATTATATGAGACCACTTTTCCTATTTTCATTTTTTATAGCTTTATCTAAAATATCCTAATTTGATGAGTACACTTAATATTTATATGTTCAATAAAGATAGCAAGGCATCCTAAATCATTTACATGACTTTGATTTAATAATTTATTAAAATAATTTCTCTTTCTTTCTTTGATCCTATCTTTATGAATCAAACTTTTTATATGCATTTTGATACATTTAATCAAAGTCATATCTTTAGTTTTTCTTTATATATATATATATATATATATATATATATATATATTTTTGAAATGTAAAAGATTGATGGTTATGAATAACAATGCATTCAAAGATGAATGAGAAGAGCTTAAAGCTATAAGAATTTGAGGATTAGGTGGTGGAATTTGAATTGAGAGAAACTAGTTTCTTTTAGGGATAGAATGGTGAAGGAAAATGGAATATAAATGAAGAAATCAATACCATGCGGGAAGAATTGGGTGATAATATTAGAAAATAGCTATAAAGGTGTTAGGAAAGAAAAAAAAGGGTCATATAAAAAGAAAATTTTATGGTGAAATAAGAAAGTTTAATATGATATTAAAGATGCATATCAAAAATAAAGATAGTTAAGAAAGAAGTTTAAAAAGCAGTATGGAAGGCTAGATGTAAAGCATATGAAGAATTATATCATAATCTAAAAAATAAAGATGAAGGAATATATATATATATATATATAGAATAACAAGACTAAGAAAGAAAAACTAGAGATATGATTTAAGTTAAATGTATTAAAAATAATAAAGTTTTGGTTAAAAAGGATGAGATTAAAAAAAAGATAAAGAAGCTATTTTAATGATTATTAAATAAAAACTATATGGATAATTTAGGATGTCATACTAGTTCTATAGAGGATACAATTATGTTGTATACTTGTAAAATTAAAATATATGAGGTAAGAGAGGCTATGAAAAAGATGAAAATAGGAAGAGCAGTGGGACCTGACAAGATTCTCGTTAAGATTTGGAAATATTTAGATGAGATTGGAGTAATTTAGGTAAAAAAATTATTTAATTAGATTTTAAAAACTAAAAAGATGCCAAATGAATGAAAAGCACTATAGTACTAATTTATAAGAATAAAGAGATATTCAAGACTGCTCTTATTATATGAAAGCTTGAGCTCATGAGTCATGCTATGAATCTTTGAGAGGATAATTGAGCATATGTTGAGATACAGTACAAATACCAAAAAAAATAATTTGGTTTTTTTGCTAGGAAGGTCAAATGTTGGAACTATTTTTCTCTTTAGGAGGTTAATGGAGAAAGTATATAGAAAAAAATTATATGATTTTTATTGATTTAAAGAAAGCTTGTGATAGAGTTCACAAAAAATATTATGATGGGTATTAGAAAAGCAAGGAGTACTCGTTAGTTATATTAATGTAATAAAAGACATGATAAAATAGTTATTAGTGTAAGAACTTTTGGTAATAACACCAGTGAATTCCTTTATATAGTATATTTATATTAGAAATCTGCTCTTTGTCCTTATTTTTTTATTTTAATTATAGATAAGTTATTAAACATTCAGAATGATATTTCATGGTGCGTGCTATTTACAGATGATATAATATCAGTGGATGAAACTAAGTTTGGGGTTAATCGTAAGTTATAATTATAATGAAATACTTTAAAATCTAAACGGTTTACATTAAGCAGAATAAAGATAGAATACATGGAATATAATTTTAATATAATTAGAAATAGAAATGAATGTAGAGTAAAAATTGAAGACCATGAAGTTTCTAAGAGTGATAATTTTGATATTTAGAATTGATTATTTATAAGGAGAGATTCAGGATGATGTTTATAGGATTAAAGCAGGTTGAATGAAATAAAAGAGTGCAACTGAAATATTGTGTGATCATACAACACCTATCAAGTTGAAGAAAAATTTTATCGGATAGTAATAAGACCAGCTATGCTTTATGATACAAAATATTGAACAATTAGAAAATTATATGTACAAGATGAATGTGGTTGAAATAAGAATACTGAGATAGATGTGTAGTAATATAAAAAAATAGAATAAGATACAAAATTATTCACAAAAAGATGGAGGTAGCATCAATTAAGGACAAATTAAAAGGATGACTTAAATGGTTTAAATATATGCGATGTAAACCTAAAGATGTACTTATGCAAAAGAGTGATTTGATATATGTAAAAGAAAAAAAAGTAGAGGTAAATTGAAAATTACATAAGAAAAGGTAATGAAGAAAGATTTAAAATTTTTGCATCTTATCAAAACATGTCTTAAAACCAAGAAGAATGGAGAAAAAGAATTAATGTAGCTATCTTTAACTAGTTTGGGATTAAAATTTTATTGTTGTTATTGTTATAATTTTATATATTTTTTCTCCATCCATAGTTTTTAACTTATGATAGAACTTGTCATACACATTTCGTCTTACCTCTCATTATGCCTTAAATTCTTTTTTGACCATTTTATATTTTTCATACATTTTTCTATTCCTATATTTAGGTTTTTTTATAATACTCTCTTTTAGCCTAAATCATTGACGGAACTTTCTCATTCCTTACCAACTTTTCTTACTTTATTATCCTTTTTTTCATTTGATTCTTTAAGTATCTTTGTTGTTACTTTTTCAATATTGTTTGCTATCTCTTCCTATATAGTATTTATTTCTCTATTTAACGGTATTTTTCTTCTTTCAATATTCTATCCTTAAATGCTATTAATTTTTCTTTTCATATTCCGACATTTAGTTCTTGGGTTCCTATATTTTTTAGTCTTCTTTCAAATCCAAATACATATATTCATAACCATTAATGTATTAGATAGTTAAGCTCCTACCATTATAACCTTGTAATCTTTATACAAAACTTAATTATTTTTTTATAAAAAAATCTAATTTGATGAGCTTTATAAAAAAATATTACTTCACAATAATCTTTTAAACCATAACCCTATGCATCCTTTCAAAACATGCATTATATTTTCCCATGTGTTTATTCAAATATATTCCGGTAAATATCTTTTCTTTGCTAGAAATTTCTTAAATTATTGATCCATATCTTCCTAAATACATTACTTCATAGCATTATCTAATATTACTTGAGGAGCGTAAGCATTAATTATATTGATGGATATCTCTTTTAGTACCACTTTAGTTAAGTTTAATTTAATCAAGGTTATTCTATCTCCTACTCTCTTGATGTCACCAATCTTATTTTTTAAACTCTTATTTACAATATTGTATGCTTCATTTTTATTCTTATCTTTCTTTGTATAGCAAATTTGTATCAATCAGTTTCTTTTGCTTTTTCTCCTATATATTTAGTCACTTATAGAAAAGTTACATTAATTTTCTTTTTAGTCATTATATTTATTATTTTCATAATTTTTTACCAAGGACTTTATATTTGAAGTTGCTAAGCATATCCTATTTTCTCAACTCAACTCATCAAAGCCTTTTCCCAACTACATGAGGTCGGCTACATGAATCTGCTTCCTTCACTCTGCTTATTCGGACTAAGTCGACATTCAAATTACAAATAGTTATATCTTTTTTAATTATTTTTTTTATGTTAGTTTAGGTCTACTTCTACCTTAATCCTTACCATAGATTGTTAAATGACCACTCTTTCTAACTGAAGCATCTAAAGGTCTTCGTTGTATATGTTCAAACCACCGTAATCGATTTTCTCTCATTTCATCTTCAATTAGGCCTACTCCTATCATTTCTTTTTATGTTTATTTATAATTCTATCTTTTAAAGTTTTACCACATATCCATCTTAATATATGCATTTATATTATACTTAATTTATTCACATATTTAGTATTTTCAACACTTTGTTCCATATAGCATAGCTGGCCTAATAGCGGTTTTATAGAATTTTTCTTTCAATTTTAATAGGATGTGCCGATCATACAATAGTTCCAAAGCATTCATCTACTTATTCCATCATTCTTTAACTCTATGATTCACATCTTTACCTATTTCATCTCTTGCTAGATAATTGATCTCAAATACCTAAATTTTATTACTCCTTGGTATCTCTTAGCTTGCAATCTTCACTGTTTCTTCATTTATATTTCTACTTCCACTAAAATTACATTTCATGTATTTAGTTTTAGTTCTACTAATCTTAAAACCTTTAGATTCTAAAGCCTCTCTCTAAATCTCTAGTTTAGCATTTACTTTAGATTTAGTTTCATCAATCAACACTATATCATCTGCAAATAACATACACCATGGGATATCATTTTGATTATGTTTGATTAATTTATTTATAACTAATACAAAAAAATACGGACTTAGCAGATCCTTGATGTAAATCTACAGTAATTGAAAACTCACTAGTTTCTTCCATTGTTCTTTTAATAATAGTTATTGCTCTATATATATATCTTTTATCAATTCTATGTACCTTTTGATAACTTCTTTTTTCTCTAAAACCCATCATATTATTTCTCTAGGTAGTTTATTATATGCTTTCTTAAAATCAATAAAGACCATATGAAGATCTTTTTTCTTTTTTATACCTTTTCATCATTTTTTTAATAAATAAATAGCTTCCATAGTCGATCTTTCAGGCAAAAATTTAAATTGATTATTTGACATCAAAGTTTCAGCTCTTATTTGATTTTCTATTACTTTCTCCCATAATTTTATTGTATGACTCATTAGGTTAATCCTTCTATAATTTTTACAGTTTTGAATATCTTTTTTTTTTATATAGGTATTAATATGCTTTTTCTTCAATCATCCGGTATTCTTTTAGTTGCTACAATCTTGTTAAATAAATTGGTTAACTATGTGACTTTAATTTCTCCTATGCCTTTTCAAACCTTAATAGGGATCGCATCTGGCCATGCTGCATTTTTTATTTTACTCAAAGCCTTTTTAACTTTAAGCATGCTAAATTTACGAAAAAATTTATATTCATTTGTTACTCCTAGGTTATCACATTCTTCTACCTTTAAATTTACTAAATTATTTTTATTTAATAATTTTTTAAAATAACTTTTTCATTTCTTTTATTCCTTTTTCTTTTATTAGGACTCTTTCATCTTCATCCTTAATATATTTAATATAGTTCATATCTTTTGTTTTTTTTCTCATAGTTTTGCTAGTTTATATATAGTCTTTTCACCTTCTTTCGTATCTAGTCTATTATATAAATTATCATAGGCTTTAAGTTTGGCATTACTTACTATTTTTTTAGCTTCTTTCTTTGCATCCCTATACATTTTAAGACTTGCTTTATCCCTAGCCTCTTGCCAAATTTTATAGTTTGTCCTTTAATCTTAATGGCAGCTTGAACGTCCTTGTCCCACCACCAAATTTCTTTTCTTACTAGTCCTATTCCTTTTGATTCTCCTAGAACTTCTTTTGCTATGTTTTTTATGCATTTAGTTACCTTTTTTCATATTAAGTTGGGATCACTATCTATATTCATAGTCATTACTCTTACTAACTTTTCTTTAAATAATTTCAGTTTTCCTTCTTTTAAATTTCATTATTTAATTTTTGGATTAATAGTTTTACGTTTTACTCTATATTTTTTTATTCATATGTCCGCTACCATTATCCTATGTTGTGAAGTTAAATTTTCTTCTGGAATAACTTTACGGTTTTTGTATATTATTTTATTTACCTTTTAGTTAAGAAAAAGTCTATTTGACTTTTATTAGATCCACTTTTGAATGTTATTAAATGTTCAATTCGCTTTTTGGAACAAGTGTTTACTATTGTTAGATCATACGCCACTGCAAAATTTAATAAGCTCACACTGGCTTTGTTCCTATTTCAAATCTATGTGCCATTTCATATCCATCTCTCTGTTTTCCTACATATTCATTAAAATCTTCTTCTATATATATTTTTTCTCCTTATGGTATTTCTTGCTCTTTCTAACATTGTGTCTTAGTTTGTTGGTCTAATCCTACTTGTGGTGCATATGCACTAATTATGTTAATTATATTATTCTTAATTATAAATTTTAGTAATATAATTCGATCTTCTTTCCTAATTACCTTAATAACATATTCTTAAAATTTTGTCTATAATTATTCCTACTCTATTTTTATTTTTATGTTTTTCAATGTAATATAATTTATATTCCGTATTCTCTATTTCTCTAGATCTTTCACCTATCCATTCAGCTTTTTATAAGCATATTATATTTATTTTTTTTCTAATCATAGTGTCCATTATCTTCATAGCTTTACCTGTTAGTGTTCCTATATTCCAAGTTGTTACTCTAAGCTGACTATCATGGACTAACTTCTTTACCCGCACTTATCCGTAGTACAGAGACCCTTGCTCATTTATTAATGCACCCGAGTGTCGGTGCGGCGCCCTTTGCTCATTTTTCGAAACATCAGAAGCATATGCAATGGTTCTCTTAACGGGAATGTCCTAACCCTTCGCATAGTTTGATTTAGTAGATTCATATTTTAAAGGATCTGACGAAATTTTACGCTGACTATCAGCTACTTAACGTAACCCTCCTTTACTTGGGTTTAAGCGTATCCTACTTTAATGGACTAATTTTTTTACCCACCTATCCATTAGACTACAAAAATGTTTGCTTACTTTTGTACAAATGTGGTGCATCTCATGCAAGTTATCTTATTTTTTCAATTAAAGAACATTCCAAAAATTTATTGGATACGATCCAGATACTCACTTGATTCTTCCAAAAATGAGCACCAGAGCATTTTCTTTCTATTTTGATGTTAGCCTTTTAATGATGAATGGCCTATTCTGTAGTCTATATTGTTAATATCTAAATATGAAGTATGAATTTTTGTCAGGATTCGAATGATAATTAAATGGACTTGAAGTTGAAAGAGTTGATATTATTGTGAAAGTATGGACCATATTATTCTGAACCTACCAGGCTTTATGAATACTTTTTTTATATACATATGTATATATGCTTTTATACGTATGCATGCGTGTATAAATATAATGTGTGTATATATACACATAAATATACATACATATGTGCATATACGAACGTACATACGTTCACACATAGAGATGCATATATACACATATACATGTACATGCATACATATATGTATGTATATGTGCATAACTAACAACTTGTAAACATTTGAGGCAGCAAGCTGCTAGCATCTATAAAGCCTAAGATATGCCTGCATACATACGTACATATGTACGTACCAGCAGCATACTTTCTCAAATGTTTTTCATGTTGCTGGATAATGACCACTATAAGCAACTCGTGTTCCACCACTTGCACAAAACATAGAACATAGGTAATTATGATTTAGCAGTTTCAGTTATCAGGTATTACACTTCATGCTTCTTTAAGCTTGCTAGACAGCTTCTGCTTGGGGCAATGCACTGGCTTTGTAATCTTGTTTCCACTCATATACACCTGTTTCGCATTGTTTTTCTCCCACTTTTAATATGCATCTCTACAACCGCTAGCATCATATACCAAGGTCCCTATCTTGTTCAATAATTTTCGTTTAGAGTACATAAATCTGTTATACTGGAACAAATTCTGCAAACCATATGAATGTACTGGGGAACAGCTTTATGTTGTGCTTGTTGGTCTCATGCTTTTTGTCAAAGCTAAATATCAGTCTAGGCATTTTTAATCATCTTATCTGATTGCCTTTCCTCCCTCTCCTCTGGTCCTCTATCCAATTCTTGGCACAAGTCTAAGACATGATTTGACCCATACAACATTTTCATCCATATTTTGATCAGATAAGTTCTGTTCTCATTAAAGTATGCAGCGTGCAATACTACAAAACTGAACCTCATTATCTCCAACCATTACGTCTTTGGTGTATTCATTACAACAATATTCATGGTACTTCCTGCCTATCAGTTATGACAAAGGCCTTGTTGGGGTTTAGTCCTTGATGAACAGCTATGGGATTCCTCGTTGAATAAGAACCCTGCAATGATTAGGTTTGTAGTCTCTTGATCTAAGATTCAAGATTGGTGTAGCTGTAAAGCGTTTGCTCTTGAATCCCTTGGTCTTCGGTTTAAAACTCCACAGCCCCTTTTATTCTTGTAGGATTTTTCTTGGAAATCCTTTTCTTGGAAACTCCCCTCCTCCTCACGTCCTCCCCACCTCCACGTCTTCCGTGAAAGTGGCTTCCTGGAATTAATTCAACCCATCGCAAAAGAAAATGTCCGCCGCTTCTTGAATTAATTCCACATCCGCCCGCTTCTGTTTTCCAAGAAAGCACGCCGCTTCTTGAATTAATTCCACGTCCGCCGCTTCTGTTTTCGACGCGATCCTCCAAGGACGCTTCTGTTTTTGACGTGATCCTCCAAGGACTCCTACGCGACCATGAGCTCCAGCGAACACGGAGGAAAAGGAGGGAGAGGGAGAAGAAAGTGAGAGAGGCTAGAAAGAGAAAAAATTATCTTGGGAGAAAAGAATATGTTCTTTATTCCTTCAAACCCTAGCGACTAGAGTTTAAATACATCCACGAAGTGGGCCAGGCCCAGACTCAACAAAAACTCTCATGAACTAACCCAATGAGATTAAACTAATCCCCAAGCCCGTGTACACCCGTGACTTGATTTAATCTCAACCCTTGAATTAAAACCCAGCCCAATACAAGTTAGCCCCCTTGGGCCTTGATAGCACCACACCAGGCCTAACAATCTCCATCTTGGTGCTTTCAAGGCCTCAGCACATCCGTCGTCCATCAGTTGCAATCCCTACGAAAGCTGTCCCGTGGAAAAACCTTGGTCAATGTATTGCTGGGTTCTCCTTGGTATGTACCTTCACCAGCTCCACTTCACCTTCTTCCACCTGCTCTCTGTAGTCGAAGCCTTCCTTCCGAAAGTATCCTCTGACCACTAGTCCTGCCTTGTACCTGATACCTCCTTGCTCTGAAGGCCCTTTCTTGCGCTGATAAACCCATTTGCAATCAATGGATTTCTTTCCTTGTGGCAGCTGGACCACTGCCATGTGCCAATCCTGTAGAGAGACTGCATCTCCTCTGTCATAGCCTGCATCTTCTGCCATAGCTGGACCCACCTATCTCTATCCTGGCTGTTCTGGCTCTTCACAGCCTCCTCATAGGTGTAAGGATCTCCATTCGCTGTCACCAGGGCATATGACACCGAATCCTCGAAGTTGTATCGAATTGGTGGTCGCACGTTCCTCCTGGGCCTGTGCAGTGCGACCCAGTATCAGTCCCCTGCCCAGCTGCATCCTTTTGAGCCCTCTGCTCAGCTGCATCCTGCTAAACTTCCTGGTTTTTGACCCCTCTGTCAGTTCTTTCCACCTGAATCTTAAATCCTCCTGGTCCACTAGCAAATGGCACGACTGTGTAGGAGGTCATCTGACTAGTGTTACCGTGTTTCACCTCCTGTAGTCCTTGATGTGCATCTGTACCATCTCTGCTCCGAAGGATCGAGCTCTCATCGAAGGTCACATCCCTGCTGATAATACCTTCTTCTCCAAAGGATCCCACAATCGATACCCCTTGATTCCATGCGGGTAGCCCAGGAATACCATCTTCTTAGACCTGGCGTCCAACTTACTCCGCTCCCCAGCACCAACATGCACATATACCATGCATCCAAATACCCTCAGATGGTTCAGGCTTATCTTCCCTCCAGACCATATCTCCTTTGAATGCCTCCATCCACCTGGTGTGCGGTGACCGATTGACTAAGTAGCTGGCTATACCTACTGTGTCAACCCAGAACATCTTTGAAGCCCTGCCTGTAGCCTCAAGCACCTTGCTTTTTTTAACAGTGTTCTGTTCATTCTCTCAGCCACCCCTTCCTGTTGAAAAGTTTCCATCATCGAGAAGTGTCTTTTGATGCCCCACTCACAAAATCTTTGAAACTCCCTGCTGATATATTCTCCGCCACTGTTTGACCTCAGACACTTCACACTCCTACCCTTCTCCCTCTCCACCTCAGCCTTCCAGATTCTGAACTTGGTGAAGACCTCGATTTCTCCTTCATGAAGTAGATCCACTGCTTTCTGAGAAATCATCTATCAGGATAAAGAAGTATCTGACCCCATTCCTTGCAGAAACCGGGGCTGGTCCATAAACATCTATGTGTACTAACTCCAGGGGTTCTGCACTCTAGCTGTGCTGACCAAGAACTGCACACTCCTCTGCTTTCCCATCTGACATGGCTCACAGATCTCCATGACTCCACCATTCAGGTCCGAAGTAGTCCTCTTTTGCTCAATTTTTTCATCCCCCTGTCTCCCATATGGCCTAGGCGGTAATGCCACATCTGTATACATCCCGAGGATCCTGTTCCACAGCTGCTGCCTCAGATTTTTCTGTCACCACAGAGCCCTTCAACCTGTAAAGGTTGTTCTTCAGCTTTCTCCCTCTCATCACCACCATAGCTCCATTGGAGATGTTCAGAGCTCCACTCTTGGCATGACTGCTAAAGTTGTATCCAGTCTGCTCCAGGTATCCCAGTGACACCAGATTCTTCTTGAGTTCTGAACATGCTTCACGCTGGTAAGAGTGCGCGCCATGCCATCAAATATCCTCACCCTCACTGTGCCAATTCCTGCCACCTTGCAAGGGTGATCATCTCCAAGAGTCACACATCCTCATCAACCTCTGTGTAAGTACTGAACCACGACCGGTTGGGAGTGTAATGATGAGAAATGTTGAATCCAAGGTCCACATCTCTGTACTGTGACTGTGACCATCTGATACCACCAAGAATCATCCTCCACCTCCTGTCCTGCAACTGTGCTCACAGACTCAGATCCTCCCTTTTCTCCCTTTTTCAACTTAGGATAATCCCTTTTAAAATATCCTATCTCACCACACTTGTAGCACTTAGCCTTCTTGGACTGTAACGTCCCCTAGGCCTGCTCCTGTCCCTGCCTCTGCCTGACCTTTCCCCAACTGATAGACCCTCCTGGGAACAGCTTCCTTGGTCATCCTCTCCCTCTGCTCATTCGTCCGAAGTACCGAAACAATATCTTCATAGATCAATGTCTCCTTCCCGTAAAGCAACGTCGTGACCAATGAGTTATGTGATGTGGGCAGCGGACACAATAGCAAAAGTGCCTTATCTTCCTCCTCCATCTTGACCCCGATATTCAGCAATTCATTGCTCACCTGTCGAACACCTGGATGTGGCCCAACACATCTCCACATTCTGACATTCGAAGGCTATAGAGGCGCTTCTTCAACATCAACTTGTTGCACATGTTCTTCCCCATATAGAGGGCTTGCAACTTCGACCAAAGTCCCTTCGGGGTCTTCTCCTCCAGTACTGAATAAAGGACTGAATCCGCCAGACATCCCCTGATCATTGAACATGTCTTTTCTCCAACGACATCCACTGCTTATCTATCATCCCATCTGGCATTTTCTCCAAAGCCAGATCTAAACCCAGTTGCACAAGAAGATCCTCTACCCGAACTTTCTACATGGAGAAACTTCTTCCCATCAAACTTTGCAAAATCTATTTTTATGCTACTACCCATGCCTCGATCTCAACCAAAAAAATAGCACACAAATAAATTTTAGAAAATTAAGAAGTACCTTGATGGACCTTGTTGAAATTGTTTCAACTCTTTGAAGATCTCCAAATTTAGTCCTTTAAGATCTCCAAACAACTTCTTGTAGTTTCAAAACCATCCAGGCTCGTTCCTGAACCAGGCTATAAGATTTCCAAACAACTACTTCTTGTTTTGTTTTCTGAACCAGGCTCTGATACCACTTGTTGGGGTTTAGTCCTTGATGAACAGCTGTGGGATTCCTCGTTGAATAAGAACCCTGCAATGATTAGGTGTGTAGTCTCTTGATCCAAGATTCAAGATTGGTGTAGCGGTAAAGCGTTTGCTCTTGAATCCCTTGGTCTTTGGTTCAAAACTCCACAGCCCCTTTTATTCTTATAGGATTTTTCTTGGAAATCCTTTTCTTGGAAACTCCCTCCTCCTCCATCCTCCCCACCTCCCTTCTTGAATTAATTCGCTCCGCCGCTTCTTGAATTAATTCCACGTCCGCCCGCTTCTGTTTTCGGCGCGATCCTCCAAGGACTCCTACGCGACCACGAGCTCCAGCGAACACGGAGGAAGAGGAGGGAGAGGGAGAAGAAAGAGAGAGAGAGGCTAGAAAGAGAGAAAATTATCTTGGAAGAAAAGAATATATTCTCTATTCCTTCAAACCCTAGCGACTAGAGTTTAAATACATCCACGAAGTGGGCTAGACTCAGACTCAACAAAAACACCCATGAACTAACCCAATGAGATTAAACTAATCCTCAAGTCCGTGTACACCCGTGACTTGATTTAATCTCAACCTTTGGACTAAAATCCAGCCCAATACAAGTTAGCCCCCCTGGGCCTTGATAGCACCACACCAGGCCCAATAGGCCTTCTCTCACTAAATTCCTACTTCCTGCCTATTAAGACTGAGGCCTTCTCTCACTAAATTCTCAATAGAATTATAAATCATATAGGAGTTATGATATTATCAGCGGATCAAAACCCAAATCTTATTGCTGCAAAATATGTGGTTGACAGAAATGCAAATTTTTACTTTTAATTATTGGTCTGCAGCATATAAAATACTTGAAAATTTTAAAAAATGGTGGTTTCTTGCCTAGGCATGTGGTGGGTGCAATGTGGAATAACACTGATTAAGCTAGGTGCCTAAATGGTACATACACATCCACATGCTTCGTTGTTTGATCAATTTTAAGCCTGTCTTTCAGAACTTTCTTATTTAGGAAGCAGCATCTATCTTGTTGTTGGTTCATCCATTCAGCATAATCATATGGTAGTAGCACACATCATGAACCTTACCATGCGTGCAATGAAATTAGTGCTTAAGACTAGTACTTGATGTTAGCATGCTGCTGCCTTTCAGGTTTCTAATCTCCTGATGACTAGTTAGAATTCTAATGTTCTTTTTCTTTACTGTTATTTATTAATTGCTTTCTTCTAGTTAATGGAAATTGTTTGTGGTTTCTTTTTCTCTTATTATTTAACTTGCTCTCCTAAGCAAGAAATCATCATTGTTTTGTGGCACACGCTTAACAGTTCGGTTAAATTGTGATCACATTTTGTAGTCATTGCTTGATAACCTTCTCTACCATTAGCTCACACCATGGCCAAGTTGTTTAGTTCATTGACAGTTAATGTGATTTTGACCATTTTTATTATTCTAGAATTGTACTGTAGCATTGTGAATGATTGATATGGCATCATTCTTTCAAACCTTGTGCTGCATCTAGTTTTCAGTATGTTGTGTGCAATACAACCTTCCCTCATGTAATTGGATGTTTTACTTAATTTTCATTAGTATTTGGCCTTTGTTTAGTATGACAGTGTTATCAAGGTGATGGATGCTGAAATACTGTGCTGCTTTATTATTATAAGTGACACTTTTCAGTCTCCTTTTTATGCATTCTGTACCAATTCTGGAATGACCTTTTTTCAGAATCGATTGCTTGCCATGAACTACATACATGAGGGCTCAGATGATAAGCTTTTTGAAGCTCACGGGTACAAAGGATTACCTTACTGTATTTAAAAAGGGTTTGTCTTTATTTCATTTTAAATAACCACAGTTTTTACTGGAAGATGTGAAGGAAGGTAATTTCGAAATCACTGATTCACTACTTGCCTCAGTCCTAGCATGTTAGGAGACCTCATTCTTTAAATATAATCATTATTTATTGTCATTTATTCCACTTTTGTTATGCTAGAAGTTGTTATTTTCAAGTCATAGTTTTCAAATTTTGGAGTTTTTCTTCTTGATCTGGTGAACTGCTTCCTATGTGAGGCAGGAAACTTTCTGTCTCTAGCCATATCTATCTGTGGTGTTTATACTTTTTCCATGTAGTCAGATACACCTTTTGTATTTTTTGTCTGGCCAGTCTATGTGATGTTATTTTAGTAACCTGTTGGATCAGTCGTTTTATGCCTCATAGTTTCAATCTTATAAACCTTTAGTTTCTTGCTGGATGATTCATTTGGATGGAACACCGACTGGCATTTTATGTAAGTTTAGATGGCCCAACAACCCACTCTATGAAACCTTTAATTGATGGTATTTGCCGTTTTTGTAGAACTAAGACTATATTCCAGGCACCCATATAATTATATGTTGATCCATGCACCATGACGAGATGAAATAATTTAAAATATCTGGTCTGGCCAACTTCCAGCATACCTTTTTCCTTTAACAACTATACATCTCAAGGCAAAAAGGGGAATAATTTAGCATATGGGCATCATGATCCTATCAATGGTTAGTAATTTTGCTTTGGAAACCACAGTTCTTTCAGAATTTTAGCACTTTATATTAGGTTTACTTTTTTGTTTTGTGAAGATCATTATACATCTCAAAATAGTAACATGATAGACATCACTTGTTTAAACAGTAGATTGAGGTCTTTGTTCTTTCTGGATCATGATGCATATTAGTCATTGTAGATACACAATTGTTTGAATTATTATTTGTTTTGTGGACATCTGCCCAAATTTGAGTTGTAGGGCAGGAGAGTGGGAAGGAGCATGACTTCATTCAGAATAAATTTAGTTAAGAGGCTTGATAGATTAGACATGCCAAACGGCAAGTCTGTGCCAAAAGGATGCCACTAAAATCGTGTATTTCAATGGTTGCAAGTGGTGGAGACTTATGCACTGTTCTCAGTGACATGCTTCATTGAATTTTAGAACAACACATTATAGTTTTATTTAAATACATGAAAATGTGATATTGTTTATCTTTTCAATTGCTCATGTACTCCCAAACGGTCTGAAAAAGTTAATATTATTTCAAGGAAGCAGGAAGTTCTTCTTGCATTTTCAAATTAGTAGGAGATCTATTATTGTGCCTCCTATCGGAGATCTTGAGCCAAGAATGCAACAACCGTTGCGTACCCATACGGTGTGACCTTACAAATATGCAAGGCATCCATCATAATATTATTAATTAAAGTAGTGAAGATAAAATTTGGATGTAATCACATTCAAAATAAATCTTCCAATAATTTGAATTACATCACTAACATAAATTCTTCCAATATTAATAAAAAATGATCCTAAATAATGGTGCAATTCCTCACTCAACAAGCCACTCCCCATCAGTGCCCTAACCATCTACGTATTTGGATCTAAAAGAAGAAAAGATACAATAATGAGCTCAATAGCCTAGTAAACAATGATTACCTCTAATAGATAATTCAAATAATAATATTTAAACACATTTTCTCCATAATCAAATGCATTAATCAATCAAAATATCCACTTAAAGAAATAACAAAAATAAATTCACATTTTACATGTTTCAGATATCTTTTAAATCATCATATAAGTTTGTCGTGATGAATTTGGTTATCCAATCTTTCTATGCTTAAAATCATCATTTCATTATCTACCAATGTTTAACCTTCATTAGTGGGGTCCTTACCAATGTATATCCCCCATCGACTCTAGATACTAATTAATATTTAACCTCGACCAATAGGATCTTGACTAGTATTTCTCTCATCGACCATGAGTATTAACTAATGTTTAACTCCCGTTAGTAGGATCTTGACCAATGTCTATCTCCTTGGGTATTTGACATCATCAGAATTGAATCTCTATTGGCTTAGAATCTTATAAATCAATTTGTGTCAATAGAAATTCTAAGTCATTACTTACCTAATAGACACAAATAATATTTATCCTGCTTAACTCTGATTATTCCCTTCAGAACCTAACATTGGATCTCCATGACTCACTCAGGAATTAGAGATTGGTGAATGACTGAAAACTGCAATGAGAATCACCAGAACAGGAGATCAGTATCTTCAATTTCTTGAATAGAGCCAATTTTCAAAACAAGGGTTCCTACTAACCTTGATGCTGTTGGTTCTTCAATGAAATTTGGCCAGTGATTGCCTTCTGGCTAGAAAACAAGAGAAGAGGGTATATCACCTTCAGCGAGTTTTCATGCGACCCAAGAAGAGCTTGCTAGCGAGCTGGAGGAACACCTAGCGGTCATCATACCTAGGGAGAGGGCTGGTACTTGTAGAGATTCCTTAGCTCCTCCTCTGTGGCTAACTGAGACTCCAAGTCCCAGTCCAGCCAGTAGCCAACAAGACCCTAACTTTGATCAGGAATCTCCACTTCTCTTGTAGCGGGGTGATTTGGTCCCACTCAAAGTGGGAGTGGGTCCTGGGTCCTGGTTCAGTCAGCCAGACCTAGCCTAGGCCCAAAGGGATCTGGCCTGGTTATAACCGAAAGGGTTGGGCCTCACATCTATCATTTACATTGATCAAATGATAATACTTTAGAATTGGAACCTGTTTGAAAACCATCAGTCTTCTCTTAAACCATCCCAGAAGTTGATCTTCCATCCTGCCAATTTGCAATAAATACCTTATAAGCAGGAAATGACTGCCTATGGCATTGCACCAGCTTTGTAACCTCATCCCTATGCCAAGTTCTTAGGCATTTTCTTATTCTCAATTTTATCGAGAAATCTGCATCCCTGTACATGCACCCTTTCTCACTTCGGGGCACTGAGCTAAGTACTACCTAATTACTACCAGCTTTACCATGGTTGTTAACGTTGTTAATTGCTTTAAGAAATCCAAATGACACACATCAGCTTTATGTATCTGCTGTTTTACCTAATTTTGTTTGCATCCCTTCTGCATATTCCTGTTTCTTAATCACTAATGTTGTTTCACAGGGAATGGGGAAAGCGCTTTATGAAGCTATATCCACAGTATACCAGTTGGGATAATCCCAAAGATGCAGAACGGCCACTAATAATTGGATATGTGTCCCCTGATTATTTTACTCATTCTGTATCATATTTCATAGAAGCTCCCCTTGCACATCATGACTATACAAATTACAAGATTGTTGTGTACTCTGCAGTTGTGAAGGTATCTATTAGTGTTTTTCCCCTTTTTTCCTTGTTTCCCTTAACAGTTTCAAATTATGCATTTGTGGCTGATGAACTGTCTTTGACAGCTAATTTATACTATGTGAAAGAAGTTTAAGATTCTGTTGTAGAATGCAACTGCCTCTTTTTTTTTTTAAGAAACAAAAAAAATTCATCTTCCTCTCTGATGATTTTACATAGTTTTTCTTATCGTATAAGGAGATATTATTCTTTTTCTGCACATAATTTTCTTCTTGTTCTTATTTGCTTCTTGTTATGATCTTTTAGGCAGATGCCAAGACGCTTAAGTTTAAAGATAGGGTCTTGAAAAAGGGTGGATTATGGAGAGATATATGTGGTATTGATGAGAAGAATGTTGCTAGCATAGCTAGAGATGACAAAGTTGACATATTGGTAGAACTTACAGGTCATACTGCTAACAATAAGCTAGGGATGATGGCCTGCAGGCCTGCCCCTATTCAGGTATTATTTTTGTCATGGTCATTTTATGGCTTTGCTTTCAGTTTATCCTTATATGGTTGGCATGTGTTAATTTTTCTCTGCCAATAGGTACTAGAAAACAAAATGTTACAATTTTCCAAATTTTTAATCATTCTTCCTGAAATGTTGTCCATCTACTAGACTGCCCTTCACTGCACAACCACTCAATTTATTGGCTGCAACCAACTTGCCCCATGCCACCATCCACCCTTTGTCATGATAACCGCTGTTCATTCTTGCCACCTACTTGTCAGCAATGTCTTCTAAACATCCCTGTTCCATATTTACCATCCAGCAGTGTTGCACCCCTCAACTGCTGCTGCCACTGCCACCATATGTGATCTCCCATCACCACCATATTTCCAGGGGCAAGCTCATCCTAAATGTTCATCACCTTCCAAACATTTTTTCAATCGAATGACAATAAATAACACCCCTTTCTATTGAGAACATCTCATTTTTGAAGGGTCCTCTTGCAACACATTTCCTAATAAAAAAGATGAATGAAGTAATATCTTTTGTGCTATGATTGTAGTTTTCTGCAATAACTATTTCCTTTGACTGGTTTGTAGTTGTCTATCTAATATCATCACTTTTGTTCTACGTGTAGGTAACTTGGATTGGATACCCCAATACAACTGGTTTGCCTACAATTGATTACAGAATTACAGACTCATTGGCTGATCCACCTACTAGCAAGCAGAAGTAAGCTTATGACTTGTGTTCGATTTGACAACTATCCAATATATTTTGTTTCTAATTGTTTTTTTATAAGTTGTTTGTATATGATAGTTGAGCTGAATAGAGAAAAAAGATTCATGTAGTTGACTCCAATTAGGTTAAGGTTAAGGCTTTGTTGTTGTTGTTGTATCTATATATAACAGTTATTTTACTTGGCAGGCATGTTGAAGAGTTGGTTCATCTACCTGAATGTTTTCTTTGCTATACACCTTCTCCAGAAGCTGGCCCTGTTTCTGCAACACCAGCTCTTTCCAATGGTTTCATTACCTTTGGGAGTTTCAATAATTTAGCAAAGGTAGTGCTTTTCAAATGTTTGCTGCTGTAATCAGTCTACTCCCTGGGAAACTAGTTCTAATTCATCAATTTCTTTACAGATAACACACAAAGTGTTGCAAGTTTGGTCAAGGATATTATGCGCAGTTCCGAATGCCCGGCTTGTGATCAAGTGTAAACCCTTCTCTTGTGATAGTGTAAGGCAGAGAATTCTTTCAACGTTGGAGCAACTGGGATTGGAACCTTTACGTGTTGATCTTTTGCCTCTAATTCTTCTGAATCATGACCATATGCAAGCATATTCCCTAATAGATGTCAGGTGAAGGATTACATTAAATTTTCCTTCTTAGGTGGTATGAAAAAAGATCATTTACTTCATATATCTACAGTTATCTATGAATGCTGCATCAATATACTTCTGTTTATGTTGTCGCTTTCTTCTTATATATATCTATCACACCATTTGTTGAAATCTGTTGGTGCAAATCTCAGGTTTCTTTGGATCTGCTTATTCTAGTTTCTTTAAATTTTAGATTTAACACATTCTCCTTGAACATGTTCTTTGGAAAAGATCATATTATGTACTTGGGCTTTTTTCCTTGCATGATTATCCACATCATACAACATCAATACCATAACATTACATACATACAGACATGCATACATACATACATGCATATGATTCGTTTCTTTTTTGCTGGTTTGCTTTAACTTGCTCCAATTCTCAAGATGTGTCCATTATAATTGATTGATATTATGTGATCCAACATCAATAGGAGTGCTTCGGGAGTATTGTATGATCGGCGCATCCTATTAAAATTGAAAGAAAAATTCTATAAAACCGCTATTAGGCCAGCTATGCTATATGGAACAGAGTGTTGGGCAATACTGAAACAACATGTGAATAAATTTAAGTGTAACAAAAATGCATATGTTAAGTGGATATATGGTAAAACTTTAAAAGATAAAATTAGAAATAAACATATAAGAGAAATGATAGGAGTAGCCCCAATTGAAGAAAAATGATGAAAAATTGATTACGGTGGTTTGGATATATACAACGAAGACCCTTAGATGTTTCAGTTAGAAAGAGTGATCTTTTAACAATCTATGGTAAGGATAGAGGTAGACCTAAACTAATATGAACATAAATAATTAAAAAAGATATAACTATTTATAATTTGAATGTCGACTTAGTCTTGAATAGAGCAGAGTGGAGGAAGCAGATTCATGTAGGCGACACCATGTAGTTGGGAAAAGGCTTAGATGAGTTGAGTTGAGTTGAGATTATGTGATCCAACAAGATATGACAAAATACATTTCAATCTGAGACATATGAGACAAGATCCACTTTAGAACTTAATACATCCCTTAATACATGAAACCATACCTTCAAGGCTTCAATGATATCAATACAACATGAAACTATGTTTTTGATGTTACTTTGATGGTCACTTGGTTCAAAAGGTAACTTCAATTCATTGATCAATTGCTCCAAAAAGCCCATTATAATCACTCACTTATTCCTCTAAAAAATTGTTTGCTAGATAAAGGGAGCTGCAAAGCTTAGTAAGTAAACCTCTACCATGGTCAATAATTTAGTTTTCGTGCAAAAAATCAAATCTCTTAAACCATAACACATAATTCAAATTATCTTTGAAAATCTAAGTGTGGTTCACTAAAATAAAACTGAAAGTTTTGATTGAAAAAAGAGAGTTATTGTAAAAGGAGAAACAACAATTTTTCAAGAAGGGTTTAAATAATTCACATTGTATCATCTATATACATTTGTTCAACCTCTTTTCTGGACATTCTTAATTGACCCTGACAAATAATTTTGAATTTTGTAAAGAATTTGTGGATCAAGCACCATTTTATATCATTAATATACTTTTGGCTGTAAATTGGAACTCCTTTGCGAACATTCTTTGTCCTCGTTTCTTCCATCTGGATTTTTTAAAATCATATCATCCAGCTTCTCACAATTGCTGGTTTCTGCAATGATTTTTAACTGTTTTTTTCTTTTCTGTGCAGCTTGGATACATTTCCATATGCAGGAACAACAACAACATGTGAATCTTTATACATGGGGGTTCCATGTGTTACTATGGCAGGTTCAGTACATGCTCATAATGTTGGTGTCAGCCTTCTCACTAAAGTTGGTGAGTGACTTAGATTGTAATTGCCAACATCATCTTGACTCCAGTTTTTGCTTACCATACTAAAAATTTGTACACCATGCAACTCTGCCTAAGAAGTATCTGGACTGTTTTTGTGGACATGCAATTCAAATACAGGTTACAATTAGACTTGTAGTTGCAAAAATTGTCTCTGTTTGGTTGCCCATAATTGAAAATTGTAATTGCAATTGCAACTGTTAGATGGTATGAACCTGCAAAGATATACTATCCTTGCAAATGATTTGAGAAGATTATCTCTCTTGGAAAATAAACTCCGCCAAGGATCCCAAGCCTGGGTAAAGCATATAAAGCTCCGTCAGAACCCTTAAAATATGAATCTAGTGACTTGGTCCTGAATAGAGCAGAGTGGAGGAAGCAGATTCATATAGCCAACCCATGTAGTTGGGAAAAGGCTTAGATGAGTTGGGTTGAGTTGTATCTCTCTTGGAAAATAGCAAACCATTTGCTTTTCTATTGTAATATAATAATTATATTATATTTAAATATAATATAATATTATTTATTTAATTACTAATGTATCAGTATATCTATAATTACTATAAAATATGTTATGATCATGATTACCAATATATGTTTCTATTATTGTATAATAATTATCATATCACTTTATATTTTAATAGAAAAGTAATATGATTATTAGATTATTAATAATAAATCTATATTTTATAATGTATTTCTTAAAATAATTAAATAATTTATTATGCTAAAATTATATAATATGGAATTTCTACAAGTAGAGAGTGGTGAAGGGACTCCAAGGTTACATTCAATTGCAACAAACCTTGTAATTGGAATAGCAACTAATTTTTTCTGCAGTTCCAATTACAAGAATTGGGCCACTTTTTGCAGTTAAATTGCAAACATCCAAACAGTTGTCTTGAATGCCTACAATTCAATTGCAACTTGTAACTACAACCTGTCCAATTGCAGGCAAAAAAAAAAAAAAAACTTGTTGTAATATGTTTAAAGGCTAATTGCATTGCTTTTTAACTGTAATTAACTTGGTATTGGATTTAATCATGGTTTGCAATTCTGGTTTCAGTACCTGTATCAGTATCATTGTAGTAAAATATTGATAGGGTCGGTTCATGGTATGGACACTCAGTACACCCCTTGTATGGTCTGCCCACTATGTGGCAAGACGTCCATTATGGGGAACCATAGTCTTAATGTTCTCCATGTTGACCATCATATAGGCGCCACCTTGCCTTTGATTTTCTTCTGAATGGTACTCATATGATGATAAGTTAAAACCAGATGACTTAATGCTCAAAAGGATTCTCTTTTGGTATTTCCACATTAGTTCTTGCTTCTTTGGTTATAATATGTGCTTTGAAAAGACAAAAGAAAGTATCCGATCATCAAGCGCAGTATGTCTACACTATCTGGATGCTTGATCTTTTCGTTCTAAACTTGTGATGTTTTTTTGGCAGTTGTGCTAGTAAATTGTTCTGTTTGTTAACCCCTGATCTGCGTGAGTTTCATCTTGCAAAATTTAGCTCTTGATCCACCAGAGGCAGTTGCACATTAAACGAGCTTTCCATCTTGTATTGCTGATTGGGTCTATATTCAGCTTGTTGGACAGATCAAATACAGATCCATTAAGATGTCATGATCTCTCTTTATGTCCTCTATATTCTATTTCCTTTTTTCAATGCACTTAATCAAGCTTTCAAAAGTTCATAAGCAGCTTAGTTTAGATCTTCTTGCCACTACCTATTATTATTATTATTATTATTATTATTATTGTTTTTGCTATTTTATTTTGGTATCTTGCAGTTATTAATATGCATTAAAAATCATAGTTGTCATGATTATCTTAATGCTTTGTGGAAATGTCCGATTGGCTGGAAATGCAGGGCTGGGGCATTTGATTGCCAGAACAGAAGATGAATATTTCCAGTTGGCGTTGCAACTGGCCTCTGATGTTCCAGCTTTAGCAGAGTTGAGAATGGCTCTCCGTGAACAAATGATGAAGTCACCAGTCTGTGATGGAGCAAAATTCACAGGGGGGCTGGAGTCTGCATACAGAAACATGTGGCGCAAATATTGTAATTCTGGCTTGCCAGCCCTCAGGCAGATGGACTTGATGCAACAGCAGCACTTTCAGAACAGGTTTTAGTGAAATTTTCTGAACCCAAATGAAGCACTGCACAAGAAAATCACCTCGGGCAAGTGAAGATAAATGGCGTGAGTTCAGTTGCATCGTCCACCCCAAACCCTTCCAGCTGTGAGGAAAATGGACACTGCTACAGATGTTCAAGAGCTGAGTTTATTTGAAAGTGCTTTGCTGAGTGTTTGCTTATGCAGGAATTACATTTGAGACCAGAATCATGTAGCGTTGCATGCTCAAATTGCTGGGTTTTTGGTCCTTGATGTCCATTCACCAAAAGTTTGTGGGAACGGTGCTGTTTATTTTAGGAGATGGCAAGGGCATGGCTCAGTCAAGTGGAGCATCACCATGATGAAAGTTGGCAGGAGCTGTTATGAAACTTTTATATACAGTACAACGTGAACTTCAGGGTTGGGGATGGTTCTGATGTTGAAGGGTGTTATAGGGGCGTTTTCAAATTGATAAGAAAATCATAAGTAGGTTTGTAAATTTAGATGCAGATGGATAATCTTAGGAAAAAATGAATCAATCGCAACTTCCTTTTATGTTGCACTGTTTCTCTGAAGTGGTGCCATATATTTCCCAATATGATATCGTAACTGCAGGGAGATATATTAAATGTTCAGTGTGCATTTCATTTTTTTTTTTTTTTTTTGAAACTCTGTTATTATCTATCTACCTTTATTAATTTATTAATATATAATGGAAATGGTTTTGAGGCTGATTTGATGAGGCCAGCCCCGTTGAAGCTTCACCGTATATTTCCCTCTTTCTGTGACTCTCTTCTTTTGATTTTCTTGAGTTTAGTTTCCATTACAAGTAACCCATGAAAAGATATTTTTCAACTTTCTTTTTCTATTCAGAATTTTATAGATTTAAAATGTTTCATTAGAATTTTTTCTCTCCTTTTATCTTCCTTATTTGAAATCCGTAAGTTTTCATTTTCATTTTTCTTAAATATTAAATAAATAAATAAATAAATCCAAAACTTAAAATATGTGTTTATTATTTTATTTTAATAAATCTTGCAGGTGCATTACACATGCTATATAATTTGTTTTTGCTGAAATTTCTATTATTTTTCGGTTCCCATTGAAGCCTCTCTCAGACCTAAGATCCATGAGGTCATGAACAGCTACTCTACAAAGGTTCACAAGGCCTATGTTGTCAATGAAGAGGTCTCTTCGGACAATGGTCTAACAACCTGTCTTCTTCATCTGCATTGGGTGATGTTATAGCTTATAAGAAAAGTCTTTGTACATCACCTTCAGAAAAGTATGGCTTGCATCAGCGCGATGATTGACGTAAGCTCATGCTCGAGGGTTTGCCCATGAGTCCTGCATCGCTCGTGCACGAGCGAATTATCGCGTTCGGTCCGCACGTAAGCCCGCAATGAAGGGTTCGCCCATGGGTTCTGCATCGCTCGTGTGCAGGAGAATCACACATCCGGTGTAGACCATGCTGCTTCGGAGCGGTGTACAAAGACTTTTTTCTAGCTAATAATGCCATCCTTACATGAAGTCTCATTTGGTTTCCCTATAGTTTGATGGCAATGAAGCAAATCCTTTTAGAAAAGACTTGCTGCACCACGCGTAGATTGGTCGCGCATGCCAAAGCCCCGTGCACGGATTGGCCATGTACGCATGCGATGCATGATAAGATCTATTGGGCCATGGCATGCATGTGCGCATGATCAATTCGTATGTTCGATGCACGCATGCTGCACCGCCCCCTAAATCTTTTCCAACCCTTTTAGGTATACCTGGCCCACCAAAATGCTTTGGCAGGCTCAGAATATGGCATTGCCCACCAAACAGGAAAAGGCCGAGTCTAAAGCTCTTTTAGGTATACCTGGCCCATCAAAATTCCTTGGCAGGCTCAGAAGATGGCCTTGCCCACCAAAATGCCTTGGCAGGCTCAGGAGATGGCCTTGCCCACCAAACAGGCAAAGGCCAAGTCTAAAGCTGTGATTGATCCCTGTGGTGTCTTTGATATGCAATTTGGAGGCCCGGAAAACTCTGCTTAGCGATAAAAGATTTTTTATTATGTTTCTTCTATGGTTGTGAGATGAACGTAAAATTTTGACGTATCCTGCTGTCCCTTCCAAAAGCAAGGACACCATAGCATTCCAAAGGCAAAAGTGATCATGCTAATTCTTTATAATTTGGATCTTCTGCCTTTAATTTTTGATTGAAATCTACTTCTCTCACGCTCTTTTAGGGGAAATTCTATTTGGCCCCGCACATTTTGCTCAGAGCCCCCCATTTAACTTTTTTTTTTACTCAGTAGCCCCTCCAAAATTACTCGCTAGCCCCCTTAAATTTAAAAAATACATAAACTACCCCTTCCCCTCCCCCGCGCCTCCCTTACTCGGATCACTCGTCGTCCAATTTTTTTTTTTTCCTCGGTTCCCCCCTCCAAACAGCCCCTCGTCAGTCCCTCCCCCTCCCTTGCCCCTCCCCCCGCCTCCCTCACTCGGATCATCCATCGTTCCTTTTTTTTTTCTCTATTCGTGCGTTGTTCGGCCCTGTGTGGCCGAACAAGTAAACTCTGTTTGACCCCACAGGCCAAACAACGTTAACATGTTCGGCTAGTGGGCCGAACAGCTTTCTTCTGTTTGGCCCACCAGGTCGAACAACAATCTTCTATAATTATAATATATAGAAGATTATTGTTCGGCCTGGTGGGCCGAACAGAAGAAAGCTATTCGGCCCATCAGGGCCGAACATGTTAACGTTGTTCGGCCCTGTGGGGCTGAACATAGTTTACTTATTCGGCCATAAAGGGCCGAACAACGCACGAACAGAGAAAAAAAAAGACGATCCAAGTGACAGAGGCGGGGGAGGGGGGGAGGGGGGAAGGGCTGGCGGGGGCTGTTTGGAGGGGGAGGGAACCAAGAAAAAAAAATTGGATGACGAATGATCCGAGTGAGGTGGGGGGGGGGGGGGGGGGGGGCAGGGAAGGAGGGAGGGGCTGACGGGGGGAGCTGTTTGAAGGGGGAGTTATTTTGGTCCAAAATTTTTAAGGAAATATGTTATTTTATTTAAGCGGCATGAGAGCTCTTGAGGAAAACATGCGGGCTAAATAGACCGGCCCCTCTTTTAGATATCCTACTCAACTAGTGGTGTAAGAGGGGCCGAGGGCCGCACTCGAATACAGTTGTAACTAAAACAGGGATACCCGACTCAAGTAGAGGTAATAGTAATTGATCATTTAATTAAGGAAAAAAAATGAGTATATTTGATTCCAAGAAATAATTTTAAAATAATATTTTTATTGATATGCACTGATGAATTATAATGTATAAAAAATTATAAAAAATGAAATAAAATCAATTAAGATTTTATATGAAAAATGATTATTTCTTTAATTATATGGATTACAAAATTATACTTAAAATTATAACTTATAAATTCCAATTAATTTGAAAAATATTTAAAAAAAATGAGAGATAGTTGTAACTAATTTGAACGAAATGATTCTTCATTATTTAAACGTGTGTCTTCTTCTTGGCGATAGCAACGAACAGGATCATCATGGGTATTCAAACTAAATTGAATAAGAAAAAAAATAGTATGAATGGGAAAAAATTAGATTTTGTTTAATTTTAAGCTTGAGATTTTAAAACCCATTTTAAAATTAGGTTCATTTGGGTTTAAAAAACTGGATACATAAAAAAAACTTGATTTTCTAAATGTTATAAAAATTATCAATATGTGATTTAGGTGAAATGGTAGATTCAAACTTTTTTATTTTCAAAGAATTTTTTTACCAATATGTGATTCAATTTTATCTAATGTGTTGAATGGATATAGGTATTTTTTGTTTTATTATAAAAAATAAATTTATTTTAATTTAAAGTTGAATTCAAGTCGAACAATCGATTTGATCTGACTCAGTTTTCAACCGGTTCTGATATAGTTCACTTATGGATTTAACAATCCAATTTGGTTACGGTAGGTTTAATATTTTTAAAAAATGGGTTTTAAAATTAATTTCAATTTTCAAGTTTTAAAATCAGATATGGGTTCAAATAGTGCAAAAAAAAATAGGTACCCAACCTATTGCCATCCTTGCTTTTTGTGGTCTCTATCTATAGTCCCGTAATCTTTCTCTAGCATTGATCAACCTTTCACTCCATCATTTTAGATATCAAACTGACTTCTATATTTTGTAATGCCTTATTTTCTAGAGAAAAACTTCAATGCTGTTATAGACATTAAAGATGTTAAAGACATTAAAGATGTTAGAAGATCATATGACATGTTTTCTAAAGCTAAAATATTAAAACTTTTTAACTCTTTAAAGGTGAGGAAGGAAGTGAAGACATTTTGTAAATAAAAAGATAGTTTATTGGAAAGAGAAGTACTCTTATAGTTACATTTTTTTTATTTAATAATGACTATAGATGTTTAGCATTGTTGCTACTATCTTGAGATAATTTAGTCATTCCTTTCATCTCGCCTCCAAGACCATGACAGATTATTTCATCTTCTATCTTTGGCCTTCTACTTTTCTATTTATTTAGAGTGGATTCTTCATCTTTATCATTCTTTTAACCTGACATTCTTTCTTTTATATCAAACAACTCCTCCTAAGATAAATTAGCATCTCCATTATCTTGGATATTAATAAGCTCTCATTATCAAGTACTTATCTTCCTACTATAAAAATTGGAGGTGTTAGTAGATCAAAGTCATAGTAGCAAGTAAAGAATAATTATTTTTATATACTCGTTACTAGGTCAAAATATTAAAATTATCTTTTTGTCTTAAGTTAAAAAATTTATAAAAATTTTATTTAAATAAAAATTAATTCATTAGATGATTAAGTTATAGTTTTAAATTTTTTAATTAAAATATTTTATAATTGATTAGTACCAGTGCCCCTATTACTACTATCTAGGGTCACTTTTGAAGTTAAAGACCTTTTATCTTTATTATATTTTAATCATATATTATAAATATATTATTCAATAAATTATCAATTTCATCTTTAAATCTAATTATTTTTATTTTATACATCATATTTATTAATATTATATAAACCATTTAATTTAATTCTAGAGTTCATAACTAAAACTAAATAATAAAAATATGATTTTTTTCTTAATTAATATTTATTAAATTTTAATTCATTGGTGCAATTTTATCTTCAAAACCTTCATTATCCCCATATCATCAAAATAGTTTGTAATATTATAATTTTTTTACAAAATTAGAGGAGAGGTGCGATAATAAGTATCAAATAAAATATTAATAGCTTCATAAAAATGTTCCAAAATTACATAATAATATCAAAATTACTTTAGTGATATCTAGTATTGGCTCACTGATGATGTGAGCATTATAAAAACTACTAAAAAATCTTTATATTCAAAAGATTATTATAACATTAAATATATAGAATTCCATCAAAGTTTTACATCTAACAAAATTTATATATATATTTTTTACCATAGGCAATACACAATGCTTTAAATTCTTATTTTTTAGCTTTTAAAAATTATACATTTAATGGCATCTCTATTTTTACTTGCATATAATTCAATAATGTTTACACTATCTTGCATGATTAAATTTATGATGTGACATATGCATCTTATATAAAATAATTTTCTATCTAAGATGGGATGTACCTATGATTTGAGTAACTCAATAGTAATATTATTAATGGTATTATGTGAATTAATTGAAAAAAAATTTTATGTATACAAATAATATACTATATGCATGATATTAGAAAAGATGTTTGTGGATGTTCAATTAATTTAAAATTAAAAAATTTTGCATTATCCGATCATAATTAATAAAATATACATGGTAACATAAATATAAGACAACTCAAAAGTTTTAGTTCAAATATTGGATGTAAGCGTTATTCTATCATCAACAATTTATTTAAAACAACTAGGCTTAGCAGTATTTCAAAAATCTTTTTAAATGTTGAATTTACAATAGTTTTTATATTTTTTTTAAAATATAAAATTTTTATAAAAGAAAAAGGCATTTCATTAATTTTGATAACTCTTTTCTATATAAGTTTTGAGAATAAAAAATGTTGTTAATTCATCTCTATGCCTAAGTTTAATTTGGGCTTTAGTGAAGTCATGATACTCTTTATGTTTTTTATAGTGCTGGGATTAGAAGATCGATTTCGCCGAAAGTGTACTGCTTATAATCCTTGGAGACTTTACAGATAGCGTGGATCCCCTTCCTGGTAGTCTCCTTGATGTTGAAATACTGCCAAAATCTAGAGGTCCTGGGTTTGGACCTAGTGGTCGACGTGGCATCGGTGGCACTAATGGGCTCAGGGACGCTAGTTCTGGTTGTGATTATCTATACAAAGATAGTTAGCTATAGAGTAGGCTATCAACACTAAACATTATTGATTGTAAAGAGTAGAGACTAGAGAAAAAAATTAGGATAGTTAGCTAACTTGTAAAGAGAGATTAAAGAGTTGAGGAGGATTAGGAGAATTTGTAGGAAGGGCTTAAGAAGGCTTAGAAGAGCTTGTAATTTGGTATGGGACGAAGAAGAAAGGCTGAAAGCTATTTATAAAGGTTTTGAAGACTTTCAAAAATGTCTTAAATAACTTTAGAAACTAGCTGCTTATGGTTGTTGGGGGAAGATAAATTGATCTTTTTTGAGTAAAAGATAAAGATGCCCTTAAAAGCTAGTCATTTTTTGTGGTTAAAAAGGGTAAAAAAAATCTTTATTTCAGATGAAAATGCCTTTTCAACTTGTTTATGGCTGCTAGAGCGGGGCATTCCAATCGTTAGAGCGGTACCCGGCAAGTCCAGCTTATAAACTACGAAAATACTTTGTATGTCGCATTCAGTGCAACAAGTTCTACGTGAACTGCACTACTTTTTTTTTGATCCATATGCGTACGATACCTATTAAAAAATATTAAGATAGCTTTACGATATTTCAAAAAAAAAATTACGATACTCCATTTTAAACTTATAACACCGTAGTTTTAAAATTAAGACACCCGTTATTAAAGCAAAAAAAAAAATTACGACACTGCAGTTTTAAACTTAGGACACCGTTTACGATACCCATTCAAAAAATAAGTCTGTACACAAATTTCAAAAAAAAAAATGAATGGGTATTAATGCACATCATGTCAAAATTTAAGATGATACCCCAGTTTTAAACTTACGACATTGTAGTTATAAAATTAAGACACTCATTAAGAAAGTCAAAAAAAATTACTACATCCAGTTGTAAATTTACGACATCGTAGTTATAAAATTACGATACCATTCAAAAAACGTGCATTTACATAAATTTCAAAAAAAAAGCTGAACGGCATCAGACAGCTTTTTTTTTTAGAATTTGTGTATAGATGCATTTTCTGAGTGGGTGTCATAATTTATAACTACGGTGTCATAATTTATAACTGGGATGTCGTAATTTTTTTTTGCTTTCTGAACGGGTATCTTAATTTTATAATTACGGTGTCGTAAGTTTAAAACTGGGGTGTCGTGATTTTTTTTTTTTGTTTTCCGAACAGGTGTCTTAATTTTATAACTATGGTATCGTAAGTTTAAAACTATGATGTCGTAATTTTTTTTCTTGGGATGTCGTAAAGTTGTCTTAGTATTTTTTAATGGGTGTCGTATGCATGTGGACCAATAAGGAGGGATGGTGTAGCCCACGTAGGACATGCTGCACCGAATGTGATGTACAAAGTCTTTTCCTATAAACTATCGATTGGTCAGGTCTGCCGGGCTAGGACTGTGGGCCACATGATGGGCCAAGTCTAGTGGGCCTTGCAAGCCATGCTAATGGGTCACCTCTCGTGGTCTTAGTAGGCTGTGCTTAGTAGGCCATGCCATACGAGCCCGCCACATGACATCGTGCCGGCATTGCCTGTGGGTCCTTGGGGATGGCCTAGCCTGGCCTAGCATAGGTACTGTAGCTTGCAGCAGATCATGCAAAGCTTGACTCACTTCATGGCGGCACCTCTAACTTTATATATTTTCATGATATGAATTAGGTATAATTTCTAAAGGACTTAATTTAATTGTGATCTATTATTGTAGCTAAACTGTATAATGGCAAAATATTTTTAAAATGTTTTAAAAATTTTATTTCTATTATTAAAATTATATTTTGAAATCAGATGTTCTTCATCAATTTAATACTAGGATTTCCACGGCTTATGGGCTAACTTGTGGGCATTGTGCCATGCCAACGCACCATGGGTCACCGGCCTGCATGCCTCAAACTCCTAGCTCATCTCGAGTCTCGACCCAGAGGTTGGAGCTGTCTGCAATGGCCCAATACTGTTGATTGTAGGCCATACAGAATATTTGTTTTATGATTTTTTTTAAAATATTCCACCTTTTTTAGTTGAAAGAGAAAATAATATTTTCAAGGATTTTTTTTCAGGCAATGGAAATATGATAGGTTTATTCATTTTATATAAGATTTGGATTCAATTTTTATCCTTTTTTTTCTTTTTCTTTTTTGTTTGAGATGCATCTAGTATTTTAGATTTTTTTTTTGACTAGTTAAATATAACCGTGCCTAACATGGCTTAAGATATCTACGGTGAAAATTTTGTTCAATATCCTTTAATGCCATTTTCTGATATTAAAAAATTCTCATTTTGGTTATATATATATATATATATCAAAATTTTATAATATTTTAAAATATAATCATCAAATAATAAATAATTTTTTTCATTAAAAGACCTACAGGTGAAAGCTGAACGCAACTCCAAACAAAAGTATCACCATCTATGGCAGTACCAAATTACGCCTTAATACAAAAATTATTTCACCACCAATGTTAACATACTTTGTGCCTACGTATTGTTGCTGTCAAATCACTTGGGATGAACGTCGGGTGAGCTGAGATCTTCGCAGGCCTTCAGGGATGCAGAAAGATCGCCGTCTTCCTTCTAGAGCCTGCAAAAAGTCCTGGACCGGTGGTTCCGGTGGGACCCTCCGATGCTCAAGTCAGTGGATTGTAGAACAGGATATCAGTAGAACTTCAAGGAGAGAGAGATTGAGATCCCCTCGCATCGAGCTCGGGTTCTCTTTTTATACCTATCTGGGGTTCCGTTTACCTCGTTCCGTTGGAACCGTCGAATCTTCCTCGTTGGGATAAGTTTTACCGAACGGCAAGTGGTTAAGCCGTTGTTGGATGAGGGCCGCTTGTAGCGGTAACTGCTGAACGAGCTAACATTTGCCCGTGATTTCAGTGAGCGGGATGCACAGCAGTAGACCTTGAATCACGGGACCCGTTATATGAGACTAGTCATTGTGCATGCGAAAAGCACTGGAGGCCAACGTTGGAGGCCGGAGCCAAAGTCCAGAGCTGGAGGCCATCGCTGGAGGCCGACGCTGGCGGCCGGAGCCTAAGTTCAGCGCTGGAGGCCGATGCTGGAGGCCGATGCTGAAAGCCGGAGCCTAAGTCTAGCGCTGGAGGCTGGTACTGGAGGCTGACGCTGGAGGCCGGAGCCTAAGTCTAGCACTGGAGGCCGGTACTGGAGGTCGACGCTGGAGGCCGGCGCTGGAGGCCGACGCTGGAGGCCGACACTGAAAGCCGGAGCCAGAGTTCGGAGCTAGAGGCTAGTGCTGGAGTTCTATTTGGGTTTTGCTGTCACATCATTATTTTCGGAAATTATGCAAAAGATAATATTACCCAGAGGAAACGGCCAGCTGTATCAGATGCCCTCCCGCCCCTGAGATGGGTGAGCGCACAATCACTCGCGAAAGGGGTGTTAATATCCTCTGGGCGGCCGATTTTCGCGCCATTATTTCGCTTGTCTGTGTTGTTGGGATTTGGAAAGGATTTCTCTCGAGCAGTGAGTCACAAAAGGCAAGCGTCATCATTGTGACAAGGTCGATGCCCCCCTTTTTATAGGTGGAGCTTTTCATATTTTTTCACGCTGGTAAGGCGTCGAAATGCCTTCCAATTAAAGGTGGACGCGTGGTCAGATCGGATGATCGTGGGGTGATTTGAAATGGAGTTATAAAGGGAAAAATCACCCTTATCCTCCCATCCTCCCTTTCGAGTCCGCAAGCGTCTGTTCGTCTCCCGTGTTCATTCCCCCCTCATGCTCCTTCGATTCTGGCTTAAGTCTTCCAGGTTAGTCTCCATAGCTTCATCACCTTCTTGTTCCATTTCTGGTTCCTAGGGGGTTCCCCCAACCCTTCTCAAGCTTCAGCTTCCTTACTAAGCCAGTGGTCTACCCCCTCCTCCAATCGCTCCTTGCCGGAGCAACAGCCGGTCGATCGCCCCTTAGCCAGGAGTCGTCCGTCCGGCGGGCGGATTCCCGCCCGGGGCCGTCCGACGGCTACCGGTCCTTCCCATGTCGTCAAGGAGTCCACCGAAGGGACTGCTTCCGCCATGTCTGCTCAAGACGTAGCAAACCTGAAAGCCAGATATAGCTTTCCGTCGGACCTTCGCTTGTTCTACCCTGCTCCCACTGATAGGGTAACCTCCTCCCGTTCCGGAAGGGTTGCCTTGTATGGAGCCTTCTTTAAGGCCGGACTTCGGTTACCTATCCATCCTTTCATCCTCAATCTTCTGGATCGATATTCTCTAACCCCTTCTCAATTAGTTCCTAATTCGATCCGAACCATTGTCGGCTTTCTGGTTCTTTGTCACTTGAAAGGCATAGAGGCCAGCATCTCCCTATTCCGTAGTTTTTATACCCTCCGCAAACAATTAGGTTGGTGGTCTTTCACCCCTAGGTCCAATAGGATCCTCAAATTGTGCCTTCCCACCTCCGTCAAAGGGTGGAAGGATAAATTCTTTTTTGCTGATATCGGTAGGGTGCGCGGAAGCTGGGGGATACCAACATTGATGCCAATAGGGATTCCTCCATCCTTCCAAGAGATCGGATGGCATTCGGGCAGCTTCTGACTGCCGATATCCCTCGGTGCAATAAGCTTTTAGCCGAGGAAAGCCTTTGCCTCGCCGGTTTAATTCCTTCGAGTGGTGAGCATTAGATCACTCGCCTTCTCTTTTCTCTCTTTCCTTCTCTTTTTTTTTTTTTTAAATTTACCATCGGCCTTTATAGGAATGGCACCCTCGCTTCGTGAACTCAGGCAGGCAGCTACTAAGAAAAGGAAGGCTACGGGGAATGAGTCCCTTGTTGAGAAAAGGGCCGTTGCCAAAATCCCAAGGCGGGCCGAGGCAGGGAGAGCCGAAGTGGGGAAGACCGACGCGGGGAGGGCCGACGTGGAGAGGGCCGATGTGGGAAGGGTCGACACTGGAGGGGCTAAAGTTGTGAAGCCCCTGCGTACTAAGATTTTGAAGAAGGACGACCCTGGAAGGGCCGACGCTGAGGAGGCCGATGCTAAAAGGGCCAAAACCGTAGAATCTCCGCATACGTGTAAGGCGGCCAAAGCCCAAGCCGACGAGCCCGCCAAGATAGACACAGTGAGGGCCGACGCCGGCGAGGAAGTTGAGCGGAGCCAATTAGAAGGGAGACCTTCAGTCCCCGCTCCTGTCATCTTGCTCGATCCTTCTCCCGAGAAGGTCGCAAGAGCGCCGTCGCCCTTGCCCAAAGCCGTGGAGACGGAGCAAGTTTCTGTAGCAATAGGACCAACTCCAGCAGCTATCCTGCCCCCCGTGGGGGCAACAGCCGAAGCGCCTCCACCAGTCAAGGGGTCGGAGGCAGCAGAATCAAGGCAGAGTCTGCCTTCGCGGACCCCGTGCCAAGGGAAGGGAGGGGTGTCGATCCTTCCTTCCAATCACTGTTGGTGAACCACAGCCGCTGGGCCAAACGGACCTTAGAAGAAGCATCTGTGTGGAGGTGCAAGAGTTTCTCCGGAATCAAGGGAGAGCCACCTTCTTCCGTGAGGCGTCAGTGGCATATCTCTGGGTGAGCCCCTGCTCAATTATCATTTTTCCTTTTGGCTTTGTTTGTTTTATGTTGCTTTTTTAACATTGACATTCCCTTTAGGCACTGAACTCTTTAATCGCCCTAAAGAATCTTTGGACCTTAAGTGATACTGCTATCGACCAGGCGCGGGAGGAGATGTTATCACTCCAAGCCAAAGCAGAAATGGCGGAAATGGCTTTGGAGGATACCCAGGCCACCCTAAAGGGCGAGGTTGATGCCACCCGGCTGAGGGCCGAGAAGGCCGAGTATGTGCTGGAAGTTGTCCAGTGTCGGGCAGCCAATGAGTTGGACAACGCTTAGGTGGCCGAAGAAAAGCAAAGGGTGGTGGAGGAAAAGTAGAGGATGGTCGAGGAGAGGCTGAAGGTGGTGGAATCGGAAATGTGCATCTTGAAGACTCGATTCAATTCCACCTCCTTTGAGATAGAAGCAGCCAAAGAGGCCACCCGCCAGTCCGATGCCAAGGTTGTCGATTTGGAAGCTGCGGTGACCGAGGCCAAGAGGGAGGCCGTCGAGTCCAAGCAGAGAGCCCTTGAGACGGAGACGAGAGCTGCAGAGGCCGTAGAGGCTTTTAGAAAGTCTAAAGCCTTTGATAAGGAGCTAGCCGAATCGTCGGCGTTTGCTTATAATGCCGGCTTTCAAGAATGCAAAGCCAAAATTCAAGAGCTCTACGACTTGGAGGATATTGAAGGGCTGCAGCCAAATGACGTCTCTGAAGACGATGACTTAGCCCCACATAACCCTTAGTAGCTCTAGTTTTTTTTTTTGTATTGCTCTAAGTCCGACTTAGGTCGGCAATTTTGTAACATTTTAGTCATTAAAGAGAGTTTTAATCGTCACTTCGTTCCTTTGGTTATAATCAACTTTAATTGTGTAAGCTGTCGTGAACCACCAACCAATGGTGCTTCGTTAGATAGGTTGGGCGAAATGTGACTGTTCACCCAAAACATTGTGATGAATTACCGACGAAAGGAGCCAGTTTTGTGCCGATGCGGGGAGCCGGTATTTTGTGCCGACGAGGAGCCGGTCTTTTGTGCCGACGCGGAGCCGGCCTTTGTTGCCGGTGCAGAACCAGTCTTTTGTGCCAACGCGGAGCCAGTCTTTTGTGCTGTCACGGAGACGGTCTTTGTTGTCGGTGCGGAACCGGTCTTTTGTGCCGACACGGAGCCGTTCTTTTGTGCTGTCGCGGAGACAGTCTTTGTGCCGTCGTAGACGGTCTTTTGTGCCATCGTGGAGACGGTCTTTTGTGCCGTCGCGGAGTCGGTCTTTGTTGCCCGTGCGGAACCGGTCTTTTGTGCCGACGCGGAGCCGGTCTTTTGTGCCGTCGCGGAGACGGTCTTTTGTATCGACGCGGGGCCGGTCTTTTGTGCCGACACGGAGCCGGTCTTTTGTGCCGTCGCGGAGACGGTCTTTGTTGCCGGTGCGGAACCGATCTTTTGCCGACGCGGAGCCAATCTTTTGTGCCGTCGCGGAGATGGTCTTTGTGCCATCGCGGAGACGGTCTTTTGTGCCGTCGCGGAGTCGGTCTTTGTTGCCGATGCGGAGTCGGTCTTTGTTGCCGGTGCGGAACCGGTCTTTTGTGCCGACGCGGAGCCGGTCTTTTGTGCCATCGCGGAGATGGTCTTTTGTGCCATCGCGGAGACGGTCTTTTATGCCGTCACGGAGACGGTCTTTGTTGCCGGTGCGGAACCGGTCTTTTGTGCCAACGCGGAGCCGGTCTTTGTTGCCGGTGTGGAACCGGTCTTTTGTGCCGATACCGAGCCAGTCTTTTGTGCCGTCGCGAAGACGGTCTTTTGTGCCATCATGGAGACGGTCTTTTGTGCCATCGTGGAGACGGTCTTTGTTGCCGGTGCAGAACCGGTCTTTTGTTTTTGAACATACTCATTCGAAAGTGAGTGAACATTTCAAACATTCATTTATCAAATAGATTCAAATTAACGATGATGGCATCCTACTGGTAATACCGGCGTAAATTGTCGGCGTTCCAGGTGCGAGGAAGCGGTTTTCCATCTAGCTCTTCAACTTTGTACGCCCCATGGTGAAGCACCTCCTTGATATGGTATGGTCCTTCCCATTTCAGTGCCAGCTTGCCCCCCTCCGTTGGCTTGGATACTTCAGCTCTTCGCAGAACGAGATCTCCGAAACGGAATGTCTTGGATTGCACACGAGCGTTGTAGTGCTTGGCCGCTCACTGACGGAACGCTGCCATGCGAAGCTGCGCTTGGTCTCGCAATTCTTCCACCAAATCCAAATCGGCCCTCAGCTGGTTTGAGTTGCTTTCTTCGTGGTATAATTCCGTCCGGAGACTGGGAACTCCTATTTCCACCGGGATGACCGCCTCGGTCCCAAAGACCAGGCTGAAAGGAGTTTCCCCAGTAGGTGCTCGTGGCGTCGTGTGGTAGGCCCACAGTACACTGGAGAGTTCCTCCACCCAGCGCCCTTTGCAGCTATCTAGCCGAGCCCTGAGTCCTTGGAGAATGATGCGATTGTCACCTCGGCTGCACCGTTGGTTTGGGGTGCCCTACTGAGGTGAATCGGTGATGGATGCCTAGACCCTCATAGAATTCCCGAAAGGCCGTATTGTCAAACTGTCGGCCGTTATCAGTAACGAGGGTGTGCGGTAGCTCGAACCGCACACCATAGACTTCCAGAAGAAAGTCCTTATTTTGGACTCCGTGATCTTAGCGAGAGCTTCCGCCTCGATCCACTTGATGAAATGGTCGACAGCCACCACTAGGAATTTGCGCTGTCCGAAGGCAGGAGGGAACGGTCCCAGGATGTCCATGCCCCACTGTGCGAAGGGCCAGGGTGCAGCCAGAGGGGTCAGCTGGGATGCCGGTTGATGTTGAATGTTGTCATGGTGCTGACAGCTGTCACACCTCTTGACGAGTTCGGATGCATCCTCCTTCATTGTCAGCCAGTAATACCCCTGCCGTAGGGCTTTATATGCAAGAGCCCTGCCCCCCAGATGGCTTCCACATATGCCTTCATGTATCTCCCGCAGAATATAATTGGCTTCGGTGGGACCGACACATCTGAGGACTGGGTATGAGAACGACCTCCGATAGAGCTTTCCCTCCATTATGAAAAACTTTGGGCCCGTCTTTTAAGTTTCCTAGCTTCGGCAGGGTCTTCTGGGAGGGTACCCTCAGTAAAGTACCGGACATAGGCGTCCATCCAGGAAGGCTCCTGCTCCACTGGTAGAGTTTCTTTGATACGTCAATACTCGAGGCTTCTAAGTGCTCCACATAAGCTCTTCCCAACATTCCATCGGCTGAGGTGGCAAGACGGGATAAGGCGTCGGCTCTAGCATTCTCCTGGCGAGGAATGTAGCTGACGCTGAAGTGAGCCAAGGGAGAAGCCAGTGATTGCACCATACTTAAGTAGCAGGACATGATGGGATCCCTTGCTTCATATTCCCTTGTTACTTGGCCAGCAACCAGTTGGGAGTCGGTGAATGCCCTAAGGCGTTTCACCCCAAGCTCTCGAGCTAATCTCACCCCGGACAGTAGAGCTTCATACTCTGCCTGGTTATTAGTGGCTAGAAAGAGAAAGCGAAGTGCACATTCGGTTACAACTCCATCCAAGCTGGCCAAGATGAGGCCTGCTCCGCTCCCTTGAGAATTCGACGCCCCGTCCACATGAAGGACCCATTCATCATCACTGGTTCCATGGGGCTGAGCGTCTGTAGGAGGTTCTTTAGGTGCTCTTCTCCCCAAGTGCATTGACCAAAAAATCCGCCAAGACTTGAGACTTCATGGCCGACCGGGGGCGAAAAGACAGGTCAAACTCCCCCAGCTTAAGGGCCCACCTCGCCAGCTGGTCGGAAGTATCCGAGCGAGCAAGAACTGCCTTCAGAGGTTGGTCTTACGGACCAGCACCACATTGGCAAACCATTCGGGGTAATGGACCTCCCGAATATGGCCCACAGCCGTTAGCTTGCGAACTTCCTCGTCGATAGCTTTTTGTCTATCCGGAGCGAAGTTTCTTTTTTTCTATCGGACCGGCCGACACTTTGGCCTGAGGTTGAGCCGATGGGTGATCACTTCTTCGAGGACGCCCGGTATGTCTGAGGACAACCAAGCGAAGACGTCGGCGTTGGCACGCAGGAAAGTAAGAAGTTGATCACGTGCCTCCTCTGGAAGCAATGCCCCCACCTGAACGGTCCTTGCCGGGTCATCACCCAAGGGGAGGGTTAGAAGGTGCTCGGCTGGCTCTCCCCTTCTTCCCAGCTCCCGGAGATCGAGCGACTCAGAGGCTACTGCCGACGCCGATTCCAGCGGGCTGGGAGATAAATGATAGCAAGGCAGTAGCGGGCTTTGCTCTCCTTTCATTTCTCCGATTCCTTCGTCGGTGGGGAACCTTACCAATAGTCTCTTAGTGGAGATTACGGCATCTAGTAGATTCAACCCTGGTCTCCCCAAGATAGCGTTATAGGCCAGCGGGACCCGGACCACCAAAAAATTTATAACCACAGTGCTCTGGCATGGAGGGGTTCCAGCCGTGATCGGGAGGGCAATTTCTCCCTCGACGCTCACCGAATCTCCAGTGAAGCCCATTAGTGGCGCGGCAACGGGTCGGAGTAAAGACTTTGACAGATTCATCCGAACAAAAGCCTCGTAGCTCAAAACATCCACCGAACTCCCACTATCAATTAAAATTTTTTTTATAGGATGTTTGGCTATAGTCATGGACACAATGACACTGTCGTCATGCTTATTATCTACCCCATCTAAATCCTTTCCGAAGAAAGGAATTACAGAATCTATTCTCTCTCGCTGCCTCTTTGAACTGCCACCCGCCCCCCAGGAAATCATAACTATGGTCTTTTCAGTTCGAGCATTGTCCATGCCAGCTGGACGACTTGGAGGCATCGGTGGGCCCGAAGTGGGAGGGTTTCCCCTTCGAACAAATTTGCCCAGGTGACCCTGCTGAACCAGCTCCTCAATGGCCTTCTTTAGATGGCGGCAATCCTCGGTGTCATGACCATAGTCTCGGTGGTACCGGCAGTAAAACTCCTTGTTGCGGGGGGCCCCGGACTTCAAGGGAGCCGGACACTTGAAATAAGGTTCCTCTTCAATCTCCAGCAGGATGTGAGATATGGGAGCCATGAGGGGGGTAAATTGCTCCTTAGGAACAAGCATCTGTGATCGGCGATCTGAGCGGTGTGGAGGTTCGGGCTTCCGAGGTCATGCACCGGCGTGATCAGTAGGCAGTGGTTTCTTGCTAGTGTTCTTGTCAACTTCCCTTCTGAAGAATCCGCCTCGTCGGCGTGGATGTACTTCTGTGCCCGGCTCAAAAGCTCAGCATACGAACTCGGAGGCTTCTTATCCAGAGAATAAGCAAACCTGGATGGGCGAAGTCCTCATTTCAGGGCCAAAGTGGCTACGGAGTCCTCCAGGTTGTACACTTCCAACGCCGCATCCTTAAACCGAGCGACAAAATCCTTCAAGGTCTCGCCGCTCCTCTGCTGGACAGCAAAGAGGCTATCAGCTAATCTCGGAATCTTCCGGCAAGCGTCAAAATGGGCCAAGAAAGCCCTCTCCAACTGGCGGAAGGAGTTGATGCTGCATGGAGGCAGGCGGGAGTACCATGCGCGTGCCGCCTTGCGGAGGGTGGCCGGAAAAGTGATGCATAAGAGGAAGTCCGTCGCTCCCTGGACCTGCATGAGGACCTTATAGCTTTCCAGATGGTCCAGGGGGTCCGTCGTGCCATCGTATGGATCCAGCTGGGGAAGACGGAACCGGGGCGGGACCGGTTCCTTCATGATATGCCGGGAAAGTGGGGGGCGCCGCTCATAATCCATCCCATGGGGATCAGCAATCCGGCGGCTAAGCTCCTCCAACCGTCGGTGATACTCATCGAGCCTTTGCTCGGCCCGATGAGTAGTTTTCCTGAGGTTGCCATCTCGGGATGAATCGGAAGAAGAGGATGAAGAAGATCGACGGTGCAAAGAACGTGCCCGTCTGGACTCTCTCTCCTCCGGCCGGTGGTGGGAACGTCCGGAGTGGCGAGAGGGGGACCGCCGTCGCTTCGAGGTTCCTCTATGATGAGGTTCAGGGGGTAAGCGGTGGGAGACTCAGGTGGGGTCCCGCCTTGGTGAGACTGGACTGTCCCCCGCACCCCCTCGTCGAGCGCAGGGGGTTAAGGTGCAGCAGTCAAACAATGCTCTTATAGCCCCCGGACCATTGTCATCAGATCCTGGACCTAGTGGGCCAGAATCTCGAGCTGGTCAGGTCGGTTTATCTGCGCAGGGGGCGGAACATGGAGATTGGCCCCCGAATGCTCAGCCCGGGAATGCGCTCCGCGGCTTGACTGGAGGAAGCCTCCTATGCTCGTGTAGTCACCATCATTTCCCTCGCGAAGTTGGTGGGGTCACAGGGAGAACTTTCGTCCTGTGCGAACTGCGGCCCCTACTTGGCGTGCCAATCTGTTGCTGTCAAATCACTTGGGATGAACGTCGGGTGAGCTGAGATCTCCGCAGGCCTTCAGGGATGCAGAAAGGTCGCCGTCTTCCTTCTAGAGTCTGCAAAAAGTCCGGACCGGTGGTTCCGGTGGAACCCTCCGACGCTCAAGTCAGTGGATTGTAGAACAGGATATCAGTAGAACTTCAAGGAGAGAGAGATTGAGATCCCCTCGCATCGAGCTCGGGTTCTCTTTTTATACCTGTCTGGGGTCCCGTTTACCTCGTTCCGTTGGAACCATCGAATCTTCCTCGTTGGGATAAGTTTCACCGAACGGCAAGTGGTTAAGCCGTTGTTAGATGAGGGCCGCTTGTAGCGTAACTGCTGAACGAGCTAACATTTGCCCGTGATTTCAGTGAGCGGGGTGCACAGCAGTAGACCTTGAATCACGGGACCCGTTATATGAGACTAGTCATTGTGCATGCGAAAAGCACTGGAGGCCGACGTTGGAGGTCGGAGCCAAAGTCCAGAGCTGGAGGTCATCGCTGGAGGCCGACGCTGGCGGCCGGAGCCTAAGTCCAGCGCTGGAGGCCGACGCTGGAGGCTGATGCTGGAGGCCGACACTGGAAGCTGGAGCCTAAGTCTAGCGCTGGAGGGCGGTACTGGAGGCCAACGCTGGAGGCCGGCGCTGGAGGCCGGAGCCTAAGTCTAGCGCTGGAGGCTGGAGGCCGACGCTGGAGGCTGGCGCTGGAGGCCGACGCTGCAGGCCGACAATGGAAGCCGGAGCCAGAGTCCGGAGCTAGAGGCCAGTACTAAAGTTCTATTTGGGTTTTGTTGTCATATCATTATTTTCGGAAATCGTACAAAAGATAATATTACCCAGAGGAAACGGCCAGCCGTATCACATACATTTGTTTCTAGAAACAATAAGAAACGTGCCCATCCTGGGATAGGACTGAAAATGGGTCGGATAAAACCAATTATATCCATTTCGGATGGCAATTTTGGCATCAGATGAGATCCAAGCGCAAGTTCAAACATCTACTCATGGATCTTATTAGATGTAAATCCAACAGTTTTTAAGATATTTTGAAAATATAATTATCAAACAATAAATAATTTTTTATTATCAATTTTATTAACTAAAATTTTGTTGATCAAAGTTTTACAAATAAAAACTACTCCAGCTACGAGAACACCAAATTGGGCCTCAATGGATAAATTGAAGGGTGTTTGTTTCACATTGAAATTCTAACGTCCAATCAGATACAAATATGAATTCTAATAACCACTTATTGACAAAAACTATACTTCCTATGGGCTATGGCAATGAAAAAGTCTATATACTGCCTTCAATGCAGCAAGTCCTATGTGGACTGTACCGTTCTTTCTTATTGGTCGATACTCATTAAAAAAATTTAAGACAACATCCCGAGGAAAAAAATTACAACACTCCAATTTTAAACTTACGACACCGTAGTTATAAAGTTAAGACATCCATTTAGAAAATAAAAAAAAAATTACGATATCCCAGTTTTAAACTTACGACACCATAATTATAAAATTAAGACACCCGTTCAGAAAGCAAAAAAAATTACGACACTCCAGTTTACGACACCCTAATTTTAAACTTAAGACACTCGTTTAAAAAAGGTATCTGTACATAAACTCCAAAAAAAAAAGTGTCTGATGTGCATTAATATCCATTCAGCTTTTTTTTTAATTTGTATACATACACGTTTTTTGAACGGATATTGTAAGTTTAAAACTGGGGTGTCGTAATTTTTTTTTTTTTCTGAACGGGTGTCATAAGTTTAAAACTAGGATATCGTAAGTTTAAAACTAGGATGTCATCTTAAATTTTGACGTGACATGCATTAATACCCAATTACCCATTTAGCTTTTTTTTTAAAATTTGTGTACAGACATATTTTCTAAATGGGTGTCGTAATTTTATAGCTATAGTGTCGTAAGTTTACAACTAGGATGTCATAATTTTTTTTTTTTACTTTCTGAATGGGTGTAGTAAGTTTAAAACTGGGGTGTCATAAGTTTAAAACTGGGATGTCATAAATTTTTTTCTTGAAATGTCATAAAGGTATCTTAACATTTTTTAATGGGTATCGTACGCATATGGACCAATAAAAATGGATGGTATAGCCCATGTAAGATTTACTGCATGAACATGGTGTACAAAGTCTTTTTCTATGGCAATACCACGATAGGACTTAATACACAAATCTACTACTAGCGGTGATAAGTCTAAGAATGAGTTGATTAAACCTTGAACCGAGTGACTTTTGAACTTAGATGACAATCAGTGGACCGCCAAGCTACAATATTCATTTCTATTTCATCTTGATGGTTTAATTTACTTTCAAGTCATCGGTATATTATTTCATATTTTGGTCATCAATTTTTACAAAAAAAAATCCATTTGTTAAAAGTAAAAATGAATATACTTTATTCTTTATGGTATTTTTGAAACTTCCTTGTTAAAAATATTTAAAATACTAATAATTTCTATGTATTCCAATATTTGTATAAATATATTTTTACAAATTCTTATTTTTGATATATATTGTAACTAAAGAGTAATAATGTTATTGATGCAAAATTTATATTAATATTTTTTAGATTGTATTTTTAAAACAATTTCTTGTCTTTAATATTTTTAATATAAACACAATCAACTTGTAACATGTCAATCTCCAATTAAGTTTGGCATATCTTAGATTCTTCATTATCAATGTATAACATGAGATACTTAACTCAACTCAACTCAACTCATCCCTTTTCCCAACTATATAGGGTCCGTTACATGAATCTGCTTCCTCCACTCTATTCTATTCAGGACTAAATCAACATTCAAATTACAAATAGTTATATCTTTTCTTAATTATTTCTGTCCATGTTAGTTTAGATCTATCTCTACTTCTATTCTTATCATGGATTGTTAAAGATCACTCTTTCTAACTGGAGTATCTAAAGGACTTCGTTGTATATATCCAAACCACAGTAATCGATTTTCTTCATTTTATCTTCAATTAAGGATACTCCTATCATATCTCTTATATGTTTATTTCTAATTCTATCTTTTAAAGTTTTGTCACATATCCATCTTAGCATACGCATTTCTATTACACTTAATTTATTTACATGTTATTTCAGTATTGCCCAACACTTTATTTCATATAGCATAGCTGGCCTAATGATGGTTTTCTAGAATTTGTTTTTTAATTTTAATGAGATGCGACGATCATACAATACTCCTGAAGCACGTCTTCCCTTAATCTATCATGCTTTAACTCTATGATTCACATCTTTACCTAATTTACCTTCTTGCTAGATAATTAATCCCAAATACCTAAATTTTTCGCTCCTTGATATCTCTTGGATTGTAATCTTCACTATTTCTTTATTTATATTTCTACTCTCACTAAAATTACATTTAACGTATTCAATTTTAGTTCTACTCATTTTAAAGCCTTTAGATTCTAAAGCCTCTCTTCAAATCTCTAGCTTAGCATTTACTCCAGATTTAGTTTCATCAATCAACACTATATTATCTGCAAATAACATACACCATGAGATATTATTTTGAATATATTTGATTAATTCATCCATAATTAACAAAAAAAGATACGGATGTAAATATACAATAATTAAAAACTCACTAGTTTCTCTTATTATTATTTTAACAATAATTATTGCTCAATCATATATATCTTTTATTAATTCTATGTACCTTTTGGTAACTTTTTTTTTCTTTAAAACCCATCATATTATTTCTCTATCATATACTTTCTCTAAATCAATAAAACCATATGAAGATCTTTTTTTTCTTTTCTCTATACCTCTCCATCAATCTTCTTAATAAATAAATAGCTTCGATAATCGATCTTCCAAGCATAAATCCAAATTAATTATTTAACACCAATGTTTTAGCTCTTATTTAATTTTTTATTACTCTCTTCCATAATTTCATTGTATGACTCATCAGTTTAATCCCTTTATTATTTACATAGTTTTAAATATCTCTTTTATTTTTATATATGAATATTAATATTTTTTTTTAATTATTAGACATTCTTTTAGTTGCTACAATCCTATTAAATAAATTGGTTAACCACATAACTCCATGTGTATAACATAAAATTAACATCATAAATTTTGAACCCAACCTACCTTTATGATTATATAATTAATATTAATTTTCATTATTAAATTTTGCTAAAAATCTAATTTATATCTCAAAAATATTTTATTTATATTATGAATCCATATCCTTTCAAAAAAAAAAAAAAGATATTGACATCCATTTAATATCCCAATTAATTGAAAAACTATGAATATAAATATAGTTATACCCCATTATCTGATCCATATCAAATTCATTTTCAGCCCTTGTGTATGATAATATGTTCAGCACATTAATGAGCTTCAAAACTGAGCATCATCGAGCAATTCTAAGCCATTATCACATTTTGAAGTTTCTTTCTACCTGAGCAGAAGCATCATGCTAGCACTGATTTTTAGATTATAGTACTTCATCATCCTGAACTCAATCAACAGAACCAAAATAATGATCCAACATAAATATCAGTCCAAGAATAACAAAATTATACTGCATGGTAAAATTTTCATCCAAAAGGCACAGGATGGTAAAATTTTGAGATCTGATAGTTCCTTGTCAGTTAACTAATACATGTTCCCAATCAGAAGCAGCACCATCTAGCCAGCGCAAGCTTTTTCTTTTGCCCTGCCATGCAGAATAAATTTTGCAGTAGAAATGGTAAGAATTAAGTAGGCTTGATTATGCATAATGATTAGAAGCCCTTGTAAGTAGAGAGGGAAAAGAAATGATGTAAGAGGTACCTTCATAACTACAACAAGATCAGCTCAGTCTTTGACTATAGTTCGCAATATCTTCACATCATGAATAGGCCTGAATCAGCCAAATAAGATGCTAATATGATACTTGCAGAAATCATTTATTGAAACATTGATTTCTCTAAAGAAAAAGTAATGAATTAAAATACAATGACAGCCTACTAATGTTTAAGATATATTTTTTTCATTCGAGTTTTATATTTCATGCGAGCAAGGGAGATCCCTCCTGGCACAATAATGTTTCATCTGTCTTTGTGAGGATAAGGTTCATGGAACTCGAGTGCAGTTTTTGATCGTCTAAAACATGAAAACAATTCCAATAAACCTTACAAGCTCCAATAAAATGAATACATGACAGTATCCGGTACACTGATAAATGAATAAACTTACAAGACTCTTGAACATAGACACCTAAAACGGAAAGAACTAAGTTCAGATCTCATCATAGCAATTCAAAAAATACAACATTAAAGTCAGGCAAATATTATGTGAAGAGGGTACCTTCATTTCTAGAAAGTGTGACATGCTTGACATTCAAGGGGAAAAACACTTATCAGCTGCTATTAAGCTCTAGCAAGGAATCAAGTGCATCAACACATATTGCAGACAATCTTATAACAATCTGATTAATTAGACAATTGAATATGCAGAGTAACATAAAATTTTAATTTTATACATTCCAATCAAGTTACTAAAAAAAAAAACTAATCTGATGCTGCAGCCACACCAGGCAATTAATAAGGACAAGCAATGCACTACTTTTGTCATTTCATAGACACAAAAAGTGGAAGATTGAACACTTGTTTGATCCATGCCACTCCCCTTTGAAAACACAAAATTGATTGTGGTCCTCATCATCTGACTTAAATAGTCCTCATCATCTAACTCGATATTCATAATTTTAACAGACCTCGCCATCGCTAATAAGAAACTACTGATAATGATGGCAATAAGCAACAACAGCAGCACAGGAAACAATTGTAATACGAGCAATAGCAATAAAAATAAAACAATAAGTTCAGCATGATTATTAATCCTGTTACCTTGTATCAATTTATTACGCACGTACATGTCAACTGCAAGAACTTTACATAGCTACCAAGGCTTACCTATCATTCTTATCGGTTTGCACACTTCCAAGTCGTTTGATGATTTCCATCCCTCCGCAAACTCTCCCAAAAATTGTATGTTTTCCTGAAGGGAATTATTTATACATTATCAACCAACTAAATCATAATAGTTAAGCACAAGTTTAGATTTATGTTTATCTTTTAGAGTAACTAAAAAGGAGGTTTTTGATAGAAGCCAAGAGATATTGATAGAATTTTGGACACAACTTAAGGTACAAGGCACAATTATCTAACAGATGGTTGCAGTTAAACTCTGGTAATGTGGTTAAAAAAAAAAGGAATTAAGAACAAAAACCATATTGTGACAGATCATGCTTTCAAATTTCTTACAGTACCCAAACTTAACCTAGCTATATTTCAAGCATTGTTATCTAGCATCATACATGCAGAATTCTGGAAAAGAAATTTATCAGTCAAAAAGGCTACACATTATGTGTAATGATACAAGCAAAAGTTCCAATATATCTTACAATAATCAACAACAAAGTAAAAAGACAAAGACAGAAGAAAAATTCAAAATATATAAGAGCATCTTTTTAAAAAAAAAAAAAAAAAGGAATGGCCTCTAGAGAATTCAGGAAATAATGTCTGAGAAATCATTCACTTGTTCCACAGCATGATATCAGCGTCCAACATCCATAAGTAAATGGCCTTCAACTGCAGAATACATATAACAAACTGGTGCCTACAGACTTGAAAGGGTGACCTCAACATGCATAGAGGAGTCATCATAGCGAATAATGTGATGCAGAGACAACAAATACAAATTACCAATTATGATGACAAAGAACGTAAAAGGCAGTATATTCCCTCTTATAATATCAGATAATCCTTCAAGTCACAAATCACTACTAATTACTAAAATGGAGGCTTTTCGATCCCACCCCATCAACAATATTTCCAGTTATGTTTGTAACATTGCTGCCCATTAAATTCAAATGCCTCTTTCAGAAGAATCACTCAGCCTAGATCTCTCCCAAATGTTCAGTAAAAGGATTCAAAGATGTACATGCAGCTGTTCATTCAGCTACAATAAATTCTAAGGTCTGAGATATTACTTTAGGCCAACCCCAGAATCTCTCATGTTGAAGAAATATTAGCTGCAGAAGATATAGAACTAAGAGGCGATTTATTTGAATGGATGGAAAAAGCTAACTTGAAACTAAAAAAAAAAAAAATATCTGGATTGAATCAATGCAAGTCAAGGTTTATTTGAATCAATAATGGTTATGTTCAATGAAATTTTGCATCATTTTGATTTCATAGGCTACTCAAAGTATTGTGCAGCATCCAACACTGAGCATTCATCATTCATTAAACATCACGGGAAAGATCAATCAATATAGTTTTGACTTAAAAGAACCTGAGGCAAGTTCTTGTGCGGTAGAACCGAAGATTGGAGACACAAGATCATCCCATAATGTATCATAGGACTGCGCCTTAGGGATTTTTATTAGACTTAGTTTTAGTTATTAATTTTCTCTGTTTTCCATTTATTTTTGTTGTTTCTACTTTAGTACGTTATTTTGGAAACAAGGGTTGGGATTAGGAGTCCTCAACCTTATTTGATAACTTGATAAATCTTATTTCTATGGCAATACTATTCACAGCCATCATTCATGGCTTTGGGATTTTGAAATAAATTTGAGTTAATGTTTCCTATTAATAGCATCTTAAGTGCTGTAAGAACATCATGTTTTGTTGAATGAAAAGAGGTTCACAAAAATTAATGGAGGCTAAAGTTGCTACCCTGCATAAGGCAAGACTCTGGAGCGAGACCACACTCTACGTGTGACCCTAGGTCCCTAGAGAGTCTCTGATTCTATCCTCTCCTATCCCTTGAATCTTTCTTGCAATTTTTCATCTTCTTCTTCGCATAATTTGTTTTTCTACAACAGGTTTTGTTTCTATTACAAAAATGTCTAGTCTAGAGGTGCTTTTCTTTGATTCCTAAATAGCCTTCCATTGAATCTAGACAATACTTTGACCTTTTATATTTTTTCTTTTTAGATCTTAGTTCACTAGTTTATGTTCCTTAGATTTATCACCACATTTATTGTCAATTTTGTGCTCAAATTCCAACTTTCAGAGTTCAAATATATTGAAAACTCAGGTTTAAACTTGAAATTCCAGCAACCTATAGATTTCAGTGCCACCTAAACCTAATAAGGTCTCTTCCCCTGATTGTCCAACGTCACTCCTCTGAAGACAGGGAAGTGGAATCATAGTTATCATTTACTGAACCAGAAAGAAGTCTCAAACCAACCAGACTGCACTTAAATGGTCACTTCAGGCAACCAAACAACACAAAGTATCCACTTCCAGGGTGAAAAAAAAACTCTACTTTAGGGCATCTGAAGCCAAAACACTATCAGAGAACTAAGAAATCATATTCAGAAGGTCCTTGAGAAGTTACCAGGGTAGCTCAGGAGCAATTTTTCCTCCTACACCTTTCTCAACTATCCTGTAAGTTCTCTTCCATTTTTCTTCATTCCCTTTTACTACATAACTCCTTTTCCCAATCTATTCAAGCAAATTCAACTTTATGATACCATGGTTCGAAACCTTTGAAGAGCCTTTTATCTCAATATGAGGTGGCAGCTCTTAAATAGACAATAAACACAACAAAAACTTAGAAGTCTTTTCACCTACCTCACTAACTTGATTCAATGTTTGACCCTCGAGAATTTACTCTTTGTCAGCAGTTCTAAAGAAAAAATATTAATGAAAACACCTATTATTTGTTCTACTTTGGATGAATTATATGATTGTGTTAAATGGGACCCCCTACATTTAGATTTTCTAAAGATAGTTTCCCAATGAATTTGCCAACTTGTTGTTACAAGTCCTACCCTTTTAGGGCCTATTTGGTTTAGTGCCAAAATCAAAGTCGGAATCAAAATTCCACTAGAATCAAAATCAGAATCGTCCTTTCCTCTGCCCTACTAGGTTCACATGGGAATAAGAATCAGAATCAGAAACTTTGGTAGACCGGGTTTCAGATAAATATGCCAAAAATGCATTGAAAATCACAAAAGATATCTACAAAATCAAACTAACCAAGAAAAAAAGGAAAAAATAGTTTTGGCAGAAATACCAAGTAGATTCAACCACAATTCGTTGGAATCCAACTATAGTAGCTAAAAATGCCAGTACAGTAAAGGAGGGGAGGTGACAAGTGAGAAGAGGGTTAGGAGGAGCATTGATCAAGAAGTGGATGGGGGAAAGAGAAAGGGCATTAGCTTACAGCTAGCGGTATTGTGATCACAAATCTTCTTTTTTTGGATGGCTAAAATAGATTTGTAATCTTGGGTTGGGGTCCAGATTTCAAATCCCCCAATACATGATTCTGACTCTGGCTAAAATCGAAATTGAATTCTAAGTTCATTTAAACAAACACTTAGAACTGAAATTAGTGATTCTGATTTCGATTCCAGAAGACCATTCCTACGAATCAAGCAGGCCCAAATTGATTTATATTATTTTTTTATAAGAGAGGTGTAAATTATTTATCTCATGATATGTTGCATGTGCAAGCATTTCATGTCATTATGTAGGACAGCAAAAAGACAACTACAGAATGCCCACATCCACACAATAACACAGCACCAAGTTGAGCAACAGGTTAACATAATCAAGACAACTTCCAAAGACAAGTATATTGATGGAAATGTAGTTTCCAAACATCTTTCAACAATTAAAGGTAGTTCTTTAAGATGATTACTCTGTATTGCCGTCTTCCTGATATCCAAACTGTCCTCAAGCCTACTTACAAGCATGTATGTACACTGTGCAGGACAAAATAGAGGGACAAGGGGAAAAAAAAAAGAAAATGAAAAAAATATGCCTGGTTGAAGCCTCAATGGGAATGGACTATCAGCCGACACTAAATGGTAATACTAAATAACATTGCTTGTAATTTGTATCATGTGTTCTTGCATAAAGCTTATGTCATTACATTCTCTAAGGTAGTGTTTGAAATAGGGGATAAGAGGGGATATCCCGTAGTGTTTGAAATAGGGGATAAGAGGGGATATCCAAGGGGATATCCCTTCTTATTCCCAAAAGCCATAACTATAAGGGATAGCAGAGAATAAAGTTAACCAAAGGGATAATCCATGGTTAACCATGGTTAACCATGGGATATCCCCTCAATTTATTCCCTAGAGAATGCAGGAATAGTTGGTTATCCCTCCAAATAAGAGTAAAAAAAGGTTATCCTATGGATTTACCTTTTTTGCATTTGATATGATAAATGGGATAGTCAAGGGATATCCCTAGGGATAGCCAGGGGATAAACTCTATCCCGTACACTTATCCATGGATAATATTTTTCCTATCAAACACTACCTAAGTGTACTTCATGAGCAGTAAGTGTATTAGGTGCAACCAAGTAATTGTCCTGTGATACTTCCAAATTGCAAAAGATAAAAGGCCAAAGAAATAAGAGAAAAATCTAAAAAGGATGACAGTAATTTGCCATGATGATTTCGGAGAAAAAATTACAACTTCTTCCACAATCATAACATATTCAGCAAGAAGAAATAATCCAATTGTTGGTGATTGGAGAATAGCAACAAATTTTGGATATCGTGCTAGCAAAGGAACCGTGAAGAGTACTCATCATTTAGCTGATGATAGCCAGACTTACCATCCAATGACTGACATGGTGCTAGAGTGATAAAGAACTGGCTTCCGTTTGTGTTAGGACCAGCATTTGCCATTGATATAATACCTGCCCCTGTATGCTTCAACTCGGGCTTTATCTCATCCTCAAACTTTGGACTGCATTGATTCAACATCATATAATTAAGCTTCTCTTTTTTATCTAATCAAACACACTTCATAAGAAAATGAACTTTTAAATCCAAACCCAAGTATCGTTTCATCAGAAAACAAACTAAAAATCACATTTTTTATGCAGAAAAATCAGAACGAATCAATATCAGCATTAGCCACTTCGACGGACACGCAGGGAAACTCTCAAATCAAGTTCAAATTTTGATGCCTCTGTCATCCATACCTACTATTTCGAACTCCAATATAATTAACCCAGTTAAAATAGTAAAAGCATGTAAACCCTAATTTTTACCACCGATCGATAAGAAGGAATGACACTGACCCGTAGATGGATTCACCGCCCCTCCCGGTGCCCGTGGGATCTCCACCCTGCACCATAAAATCCTGCTCCAGGAATCCGACTAATTAGTTAAAAAAAGAGCCCGAACAAGAAGAAGGGGGATGAGGGAGGGATAAGAAAGGAGAGAACTTTGATGATCCGGTGGAACTTGACGTTATCGTAGTAGCCTCTGCGGGAGAGCTCGACAAAGTTCCGGCAGGTCTTGGGGGCGTGCTTGTAGTACATCTGCGGAGAATCGTACAGGGCCAGTCTCGTCAGCGAGGGATCAAAAAGAAGAGAAGAAGAGGAAGAGAAGAAGTGATACCTCGACGGTGAAGGGACCCATGGAGGTCTCCACGCTGACCTCCGGCGGGCCTCCGTCGGCGCTTCCCCACATCCCGAACGGCAACGACCAAGCGACCTAGCCGCAGAAGCAGCAGCAACGGAGGAACCACCGGAATCTTATTTTATTATGGGGTCAAAAATGGTCCGAACTTGGAAGGGAAATTCTGTTCGGCCCGCAATTTTTCCTCAATAGCCCCCCTTTTTTTTTCTTTTTTTTTTACTCAACAGCCCTTAAAATTACTCAGCAGCCTCCTTTTAAAAAATACCTAAACTATCCCTCCCCCTTCACCCCTCCTTCCTCACGAAATCTCTTCGTCTCCCTCCTCGCTCTGGCCGAACATATTTTCAATTCTGTTAGATTTGATCTGTTTGATTACACAGAACCGAACAACTCACAAAAAAAAAAAAAAAAAAATCTACGACGGAGATATAAACTAACCTTTACGACCGTAGAACCTTCTAAAATTACTAGTTGCTTATCTATTGCTCGATTATAGGTTAAAATTTCTTTAACCAAGCTTCAAATGGTCGAATCCGACGGTGTTTTGATCCAGAGTAGGGAGGAGAGGGAAGGGACAGGGAGGGGGGAGGGGGCTACTGGGCAAGCAAAAGGGATATTTTGGTTCAAATTATTTAGGGATAAATATGTCTTTTTTTAATGGATGAGGAGAGAGGGGGGCTACTGAGAAAATAGCGGCCAAATAGAATTCTCCTAAGAATTTCTATTTGCATCGCCTAAATTACTCGTTACATCTCCCCATATTTACAAAAAAAAAAAAAATCTAAACTATCATCCTTTTTTCTCTCCATACCCCCCCTCCCCCTCTCCTAAACATCTCCTCCCCAATACCATCCCCTTCCCCCTCCCGGCATCGCCCCCCTCCCCCGCCTCCTCCTTCTTTCCTAGAACCCTTCCCCACTTTTCGATGTCTGCTCTCTTTCGACGCTCCTCCCCAGCACCGGTCCTCTCTAGCCCCAGGCACCCCCTCCCTTCCGGCATCGTTCAGAGAGAGCAGGTGCTAGGGGCCAAAGAGGGCCGGTACCAAGGAGCCGAAAAAGGGCATCGGGAGAGAGCAGGTGCCGAGGAGTTGGGAGGAGATGGGAGGAAGGGAAGCGATGCCGGAAAGGAGAAAGGAGGAGACGAAGAAGTGCCCGAGGGAAGGGAGCGATCCGAAGAGGAGATGGGCCTGGAGGAAGGAGGCGGTGCCGAAGAGGAGCCGGAGAGGAGATGGGCCGGGGCGCATTTTGGGGAGGGAAGGAGATGGGGGCGGCGCTAGAAGGGGAGGAAGGAGACGGGATGGAGGGTGTGTGGAGAGAAAAAGGAAGGGTAGTTTAAGAAATTAAAAAAAAATGAGGAGGGGTGTGGATAGTAATTTGAACAGTGCAAATAGAAATTCCTTTCGAACTTGCTGCAGCAAAAGTAGACCCAACCGTTTATTCAAGACGTGTTTCCATCACGAGCATGTGAGAAGGTTATAGAGAGAAATAAACTCCGAGGCATGCATATTTTAAAATATAGATAACAATTACCAATGCGAAACATAAAGATTACATATTAATCTATCTAACATGCATCAAGATCATATCTTTTCCTTATATTATAGGATCGTTTGATCTAAATTATGCATATAAATAAAAAACATCAAGATCATATCTTGATCTTCAAGATGAGAATTTATACTACTCGTCTTGAAGCCTGCCTTAAGATCTAGAGATCAAATCACTTACCTTAAGAATAGTGGGTAAATCCTTTGTGCTATGCAGCCGTTCAATCATCCGGCCTCTAGTATCGTCCACGCGAAGCCCCCGAATGATTAGATTCCCGGGAGTGCTAGCTCGTGGAAAAACAACTTTGCTGAACTGAATCCTCCCACTTGAATCTTCTTCTAGGATCCACCAAACTTTTGTTAACACCAGAATCACACCAGGATTTTGTTCTAACTCTTTAGAATTTCAATCCACGATATATCGTGTGTTTTGTTGTTCTGTAATCTGGTGAAGAATATCCTTTAATTTATAGGCTCAATTCTAACACTTAAAATTTTATCGTTTAGTGAAAATCAAAGAGACACTGAACCAAAGAGACGCAGCTTTTGATTAATTCCGATGTTTAGTGAAAACCAAAGAGACGCTGCGTTTGGTTAATTCCGATGTTCGGTAAAAACCAAAGAGATGTGAATTCTAATACTTAGAATTCCATCGTTGGTTAACTCAAAGAGGCACATTAATTTCACATGAATTCTAACACTTAGAATTCCAACGGAAATGGTTTGGTAAAAATTAATATATTAAATCCCATGTAAGAATTTAATCAAGTTATCATGTGAGACCCTTATGCGAGGGGTTTGGGTTCGGGTTTTGGTTTAAGCTGATTTGAATTTATTGGACTGAACCTACATAGATCATGGTCCTAGCCCAAATCAAATTTGTTTAGTCTTGAATCTATTTAAATCCAAATCAAGTCTAATTTCAAATCAATATTTGAAATTGATTAGTCTTTCTAATAGACTTAAACCAAATTGAATCTTATTCAATTGTATTTAACCCAATTGAGATAATTCAATCAATCAAATTGATTAATTAAATCATATACGATTCTTAATCGTTGATCAGCAAATAGATCATCCTAGAAAACTTCTATGCGTATGACTCTCTAGGTTCGAACCTAAGCCGGTAGCATAGGAATAACTTTCTATACTAATGGATGTGCCCATCTAGCAATGGAACCCGACGTCCGGATAGGTCGAAGAGTTGCCGAGTAAACTCCAAGAATCCTAAGAAACAATTACCGTATAATTCATCCTTTTGACCACAAATGCTAAAGATGGTTTAAAAGCCTATCAACTCTAAAAAGCAAATCCATAAAGTGATTTCAACTTTAGTGATCATGTGACTTTCACATGAAGTGTCTTGGCCAAGGTCTTGCTAAATTGAAACACAAGCATTTCTCCTTTTAATGGGATAGGTCAAATTTCATCTTGATCCACAACTGACTACCGCAAGTACTTGACTGCACCCAGTAACCTTTCGTAGCTAGATTAGAAATTCAGGTGGTCTGGCACCTAAGTACAATGAGTTACTTGCAAGTCACCAGTTGTGATCCTCAGGTCTAAAGGATACTTATACACATCTTCTCGGATTAACTCTTGACAGCAGAGTATCCAAAAATGAGTCACGTTCGGTGAAATGTACTCCTACACTTTCACCTATATGTCATACCAGTGTCTCTACACTCCTTGGTTAAGAGGACAACCAACAAATATGAAATACAATGTCTTATAATTGATAGTACTATGGCCCTGTCATAGTATATCATTTGGTCGCGAACTCTTTTAAGGACCTTCAAAGATAAATCCTCCTTTATCGTGAAGGAAGATCCTGAGGGCTTCATTACTATTAGGAGTTTTGAGAAGATGTTCTTGTAATGAATAAACTGCCAAATAACTTTATTAATATATCAATTTATATGTAATTTACATTAGCACAATCATCAAATAATTGGCTTTAGGATACAATTCCCAACAAACTCCCACTTAGCCTAAAGCCACTCATTACAGTATCTAATACCCATCTTCAATTTATAATCGTCAAACTCCTTGATGCTGAGTGCTTTAGTAAATAGGTCACATAGGTTTTTCTTTCCATCAATCTTCTGAAGATTTATGTCACCTCGGTCTACAATCTCTCGAATAAGATGAAACCGGCGCAGTATGTGTTTGGTGCACTGATGTGCTCGTGGTTCCTTTGCTTGAGCTATGGTACTAGTGCTGTCACTGTACAACATGACTGGTCCATCTATAGAAGGTGCCACTCCAAGCTCGGAGATGAACTTTCGCAGCCACACAGCTTCTTTCGTGGCATCTGATGCAGCGATGTACTCTGCCTCGCACACTGAATCTGCCACTGTATGTTGCTTGGAACTTTTCCAGCAAACAGCTCCACCATTCAGGATAAACACAAAACCTGATACACTTTTACTATCATCATGATCTGATTGGAAACTAGAATCAATATATTCAACAAGTTTCAAATCAGACTCTCTATAGACTAACCTCTGGTCTTTAGTATTTCTTAAATACTTAAGGATTGTCTTAACAATTTGCCAGTGTTTTTTTCCTGGATCAGATTGGTATTTACTCACTACTCCTAGTGAGTATGCCACATCTAGTCTTGTACATGTCATGGTGTACATAATCAATCCCACTGCTGAAGCATATGGAATTTGACTCATACGTTCTCTTTCATTAGGAGTTGTCGAACAATCCTTCTTAGAAAGATGAATTCCATGGTCTATCAGAAGATAGCCTTTCTTGGAATTCTCCATGCTAAACCTCTTTAGCACGGTGTCTATGTACGTAGATTGGGATAAACCAAGCATCCTCTTAGATTTATCTCTATAGATCTCCATCCCTATGATGTATAATGCTTTTCCCAGATCTTTCATGGAGAATTGTGATGATAACCATGTCTTTATTCCTTGTAATGCAGGACATCATTTCCAATTAAGAGAATATCATCCATATATAATACAAGAAATACAATAACGAAACCGTTAGCCCATTTATAAATGCAAAGTTCTTCTTTATTCTTAATAAAGCCATAAGATTTGATCACATTATCAAATCGTATGTTCCAACTCCTAGATGCTTGCTTAAGTCCATAAATGGACTTCTATAGCCTGCACATTTTGGACTCGTCTTCAGATATAAAACCTTCAGGCTATATCATATACACCTGTTCATCTAAATTACCATTTAGAAAAGCGGTTTTAACATCCATCTACCAAATCTCATAATCGAAGTGTGCTGCTATAGCTAGCATAATCCGAATGGATTTCAGCATTGCCACAGGAGAAAACGTTTCGTTATAGTCAATACCATAACGTTGACGATACCCTTTGGCAACCAGACGTGCTTTGTAGGTCTCTACCTTTCCCTTTGTGCCTCTTTTCTCTTGAAAACCCACTTACACCCTATGGGTTTTATCCCTTCGGGTGGGTCAACTAATATCCATACATTATTGTCCTTCATGAAATCAAGTTTGAATTTTATGGCATCAAGCCATTTATTAGAGTCAGTCCTTTGCATAGCATCCATATAGGTGATCGGATCCTCGTTGTTCTCATCAAGCTCAACAGGATCTTCGTTCTGGACCAAGAAACCTAAATATATGTCTGGTTGATGTGGTACTCTACCAGATCGCCTTAATGGTGCATCTAAAATGGGTTTTGAGTTTGATCTAATCAACTCAGATTCTAAGGGTTCAATGGGTTGTGTTGTTCCTTCTACTTGATGAACTTCCTCAAGTTCAATATTAGAGCTATTTGTTCCTTCACTAAGGAACTCGTTTTCAAGAAAAACTACTCTATTACTAATGAACAACTTTTGTTCTTCAGTATTGTAGAAGTAATATCCTTTGGTTTCTTTCGGATAGCCGATAAAAAACATTTGTCAGATTTGGGTTCAAGTTTGTCTGATTTTGCACGTTTCACATTAGCCGGACATCCCCAGACTCTCAGATAGGTGATAACCGGTTTATGTCCATACCACATCTCATGTGGAGTTTTAGAAACAGACTTACTTGGAACCTTATTAAGAATATGATAAGCTGATTCTAATGCGTATCCCCAAAATGATATTGGCAAGCTTTCAAAACACATCATGGACCGAACCATATCTAACATAGTTCGATTCCTTCTTTCCGACATACTGTTATGCTGCGGTGTTTCAGGAGGAGTCCATTGGGAGAGAATCTCATTCTTCCTTAAATATGTCACAAAGTCATTGGAAATGTATTCGCCTCCTCGATCTAATCGAAGGATCTTAATATATTTTCTATTTGTTTTCTACTTCTTTATGATATAATTTGAACATTTCAAATGACTCAGATTTATGTCTCATAAAATAGACATAACCGAACCTAGAAAGGTCGTCTGTAAAAGTAATGAAGTAGTAATATCCACCTTTGGCACAAGTGCTCATTGGTCCACATACATCAGTATGTATTAGACCCAATAGCTCTTTGGCTCTTTCACCTTTTTCAGTAAAAGATGACTTGGTCATTTTACCAAGAAGACAGGATTCACAGGTAGTTAATGATTCACAATCATCAACTCGAAGGATGCCCTCTTGAGTTAACCTGTTTAATCTATTCTTGTTGATATGACCCAGCCGATGGTGCCAAAGATAAATATCTGTGACATCAGTTATTCTAGGGCTTACTTGATTTGTACACTACATTTACAGGCTGTGATAATATATATGCCATTAGATAAATGCCCAATCATTACAGTGACTCCATTCATAATGATATTCAAAGTAACATCCTTTATTGAAATTTCATAATGACTTTTGGCCAGAAGGCCTACAGAAATTATATTCAACAAGAACATTGGGCAAAAATGACAATCATTTAGTACAATGACATTTCTATTGAAAACTATTTCAAGAACTCCTAATGCCAGAACTGGAACTAATCTTCCATAGCCGACATTAAGGAATCTTTTATTGTCCTCAAATCTTCTAGTGACCTGTAGTCCCTGCAATGAATTGCAAATGTTAAAAGGACTCCCGTATCCAATACCCAGGTCTGATTATCATAGATAGAAAAATTACAAGGTGTTATCATATAAATGCTTTGTTGAGCAACATCTTGCCCCTTTTTCTTCTTTGGCCTGTTTGGATCAAGTGTGGTAATGTAAAGAGAACAGTTCCTCTTCCAGTGCCCTGGCATCTTGCAATGAAAGCATTCAGCTTGACTTTTATCAACTTTTTCTTCTGCATCTGACCCCTTATAGATGTCCTAGCATGTTGCACATTTTTCTTATTCTTTTTCTTCTTCCCTTTCCCAAAGGGTTGACGCCCTACCTTAGATCCTTCAATCACATTAATCAAACCCTTAGAGAGCTGGTTGTCCTTCTCAAAGTTCTGTAACAACCCCAACAAATGTGGTAGTTGACTGCAGGCTTTGTCATTCAAAAATAAGTAAGAAAAGGTTGGAAGGATGGAGGTAAGGAATTCAGGATTGCATCTTTTCCCAACTTCTCATGTAGGGGAAAGCCGAGCTTGCTTAGGAGTTCTATCTTCTTGATCATGTATAATACATGATCAGTGACAGGAGATCCATCCCTCATTCGAGCATTAAAAATAGCACAACTAGTCTTGTGCCTTTCAACGTCGTCGGGTGTGCCAAAAAATTCTTTCAATGCTTGAATGATTTCTTCCGGCTGAGCATTCTCGAACCGGCAACCGAATTCATCATTCATTGCTGCTAGCATGATGCAACGCACGCTAGTTCTATCACTGAGCCACTTCTGATAAGTGTCTTTCTTAGAACTTTGGGTGTTTGCATCAGGTATCTTTGGTGTAGATTATTCAGAATATATAGAATCCTCTCATGCTCAAGGACGATCTTAAGTTTTCTAAACCAGCTATTGAAATTTAAACCATTCAACTTGTCACTATCCAATAGGGACCTTAATGATAAATTAGTGGTCATTTTCTGCATAAGAAAAAACTAAAGTTTAGTAGTATATAAATTGATTCAGTCTAAAGACTTGGACTTTAGTCTAAAGATTCTCCCACTATTTTGTTCAAATTGGCAGCCTCTACACCCCAATTCGAAGAATTATTCTTAATTCTTTAGTGGGCACTAAGATCTACATAGACTACATACAGGCCCAAGTGAAGCTTGGCCAACCCATATGCATCTAAGAGTAGGTTCAAAACTAATTATTTTCCCAAATAATTCTTAGTGTTCAGTTTTGCCCCATGTACCTCTTCAACAGGCATGGAGTGCCTCCACTGAAAGTTCTGGTTAGGTCCAACCATTAAATGATATAATCAGTGTAACCTATCAATAGACAACCAAGCTCGAGTGAAGCTCGGCCCACCTGACTGTCTATTTAATAGTTATTCTGACTTATCATATAATAAATAATAATTCTGATGGTTGATAAGCACAAGGCATGGAGTGCCTCCAATGATTATCAAGACATCAGACTCATTATCACCCATCTTAATGGGAGGCTATGATCTAGTTATCATATAACTATTTCATTTTAAGAACCTAATAATTTTAGAGGATTTAATAATCTGAAGATAAATTGACTAATCAAGTTCTCCCACTGAATCTATGAAATTGGTAGAATGAAACAAGATTAAGTCAGGTTAAGTGGCACCTAAATCAGTCAGACTGATTTCCTTACAAGCATGGGTCAATCCGAATCAGGTAAATGATCTGAATCATAAATGGTTCACAATATTGACCAGGTAAGTAAGATCGATGGGAGGGATATGCCATTAACTCGTTAAAGATGCATCAATACGAGTAGCTCCCAATTAAAAACCATTCGATCATTGATCCTAGAGCAACTTGCCAACACACCTTGACATCATATGGTTAACCAATTTTGATTTGACCATCTAAGAGATTCATGCTCAACCACGGAGCCTAATCTACTTCCATTTGGTTTAATCAAAGATATGGACATGATCAACTACAACTATTGTTTGATTTAGAGCATCTTTAACCTAATTTAATCAATTTAGATTTGACCAAATACTCTTTATAGTCCATTTGATTTAAACCTTAGGGTCTAACCCTTTATGGACCTGATTTAGCTAACCCAAAAGATTAAATATATTTCATGTCATATATTTCGAATCATGCATCAGTTGCATTATTTAACTACTCATAATTCCTTTATTTAGATCATATCTAAAAAGATTATGAATAAATATTTGACATTCAAATAAGATTCTTATAAATATTTGTCTGTTTCATAATATAGACAACAAGCTATCATATCTCATATCTATGTTTTTATACTAAACATGCAAATATCATGCTTTTATATAACATCAATATGTATCAAATATAAAACATCTTTTTGAGAGTGAGTGTAATCTATGTTTTGATACCAAAGATCAATTTAATTTATCTTTTGAGTAAGCATCAATAATAAAAGAACCATAACAGGCACGATAATATGTCACAGAATACCTCGTTGAATGGGTAATTTGAATTTTTAATCCATCTATGACCAATAGCCTTGTGATTCATTTTAGCTTTAATTATATAATTAATAGGAGTATTAATTTACATGCAATAAATTAAAACAAAACGAAACCATGGCTTTGATACCATTTGTAGGGAGAAATAAACTCGGAAGCATGCATATTTTAAAATATAGATAATAATTATCAATGCGGAAACATAAAGATTACATATTAATCTATCTAACATGCATTAAGATCATATCTTTGCCTTATATTATAGGATCATTTGATCTAAATTATGCATATAAATAAAAAACATCAAGATTATATTTTGATCTTCAAGATGAGAAGTCATACTACTCGTCTTGAAGCCTGCCTTAAGATCTAGAGATCAAATCACTTACCTTAAGAACAGTGGGTAAATCCTTTGTGCTCTGCAGTCGTTCAATCGTCCGGCCTCTAGTATCGTCCACGCGAAGCCTCCGAATGATCGAATTTCGGGAGTGCTAGCTCGCGGAAAAATAACTTTGCTGATCTGAATCCTCCCACTTGAATCTTCTTCAAGGATCCACCAAACTTTTGTTAACACCAGAATCACACTAGGATTTTGTGTTCTAACTCTTTAGAATTTCAATCCACGACATATCGTATGTGTTGTTGTTCTGTAATCTAGTGAAGAATGTCCTCTAATTTATAGGCTCAATTCTAACTTAGAATTTTATCGTAAAAACCAAAGAGACACCGAACCAAAGAGACGCAGCTTTTGATTAATTTCGACGTTCAGTGAAAACCAAAGAGACACGGGGTTTGGTTAATTCCGATGTTCGGTGAAAATCAAAGAGATGTGAATTCTAACACTTAGAATTTCATCGTTGGTTAACTAAAAGAGACACATTAATTTCACATTAATTCTAACACTTATAATTCCAATGGAAACGGTTTGGTGAAAATTAATATATTAAATCCTATGTGAGAACTTAATCAAGTTATCACGTGAGACCTTTATGTGAGGGGTTTGGGTTCGGGTTTTGGTTTAAGCTGATTTGAATTTATTGGACTGAACCTACATAGATCATGGTCCTAGCCCAAATCAAATTTGTTTAGTCTTGAATCTATTTAAATCCAAATCAAGTCTAATTTCAAATCAATATTTGAAATTGATTAGTCCTTCTAATAGACTTAAACCAAATTGAATCTTATTCAATTGTACTTAACCCAATTGAGATAATTCAATCAATCAAATTAATTAATTAAATTATATACGATTCTTAATCGTTGATCAGCAAATAGATCATCCTAGGAAACTTCTATGCGTGTGACTCTCTAGGTTCGAACCTAAGCCGGTAGCACAGGAACAACTTTCTATACTAATCGATGTGCCCATCTAGCAATGGAACCCGACGTCCGGATAGGTCGAAGAGTTGCCGAGCAAACTCCAAGAACCCTAAGAAACAGCTACCGTATAATTCATCCTTTTGACCATAAATGCTAAGGATGGCTTAAGAGCCTGTCAACTCTAAACAGCAAATCCATAAAATGATTTCAACTTTAGTGATCATGTGACTTTCACATGAAGTGCCTTGGCCAAGGTCTTGCTAAATTGAAACACAAGCATTTCTCCTTTTAACGGGATAGGTCAAATTCCATCTTAATCCATAACTGACTACCATAAGTACTTGACTGCACCTAGTAACCTTTCGTAGCTGGATTAGAAATTCATATGGTTCGGCACCTAAGTACAATGAGTTTCTTGCAAGTCACCGATTGTGATCCTCAGGTCTAAAGGATACTTATACCCATATTTTTTCGGATTAACTCTTGACAACAGAGTATCCGAAAATGAGTTACGTTCGGTGAAATGTACTTCTACACTTTCACTTGTATGTCATACAAGTGTCTCTACACTCCTTGGTTAAGAGGACAATCAACAAATATGATATACAACGTCCTATAATTGATAGTACTATGGCCCTGTCATAGTATATCATTTGGTCGCGAACTCTTTTACGGACCTTCAAAGATAAATCCTCCTTTATTGTAAAGGAAGATCCTGAGGGCTTCATTACTATTAGGAGTTTTGAGAAGATGTTCTTGTAATGAATAAACTGCCAAATAACTTTTATTAATATATCAATTTATATGTAATTTACATTAGCACAATCATCAAATGATTGGCTTTAGGATACAATTCCCAACAAAGGTAGTGTTTGATTTTTTTAAAATATTATTGCTGGATAAATATATAAGATAAAATTTATTTAAATAATTAAAAAAATAATTTTTCAAATAATAATTTTACTATTAAGGAATAATTCTAATTATTTTTGGATTTTCTATGAAATAAGTTCAGGGATAATTATAAACATAGGTTATCCCTTCTAGTTAAACTTTTTCATACTTATCCCATAACTTTTGGGGATAAGAAAGATATCATTTATCCCCTATTTCAAACACAACCTTAGTTAAGTAAAACATTAGCCTAAAAGGTGCTACTGTAGTAATATTATTGATCAATTCAGTTCATTCCTGCAAGGCAGAAGCATTCCTTTATGCCTCATCCTAGCTTTAATGGGTATGGCATCTCATTAAACTATCTTCCTAAAAAATGAGCTATTTGTAGCTTTCAAAAGAATGAGGTATATTAGGTCAGGCATAAGCTATGCTGGATAGACTTGACTGAAGCCTATTTTAAAGGACTATTCCCACAAAATAGGAATAAAGCTCAAAAGATGGTTCAAAGGATAGCTTGATATTCTCTAATCAATGATACACTTTATAAAAGATCTTTCATCTTCCTGTTGGGGGGTAAAATCGTCATTGTATCAATATCAGTGCGAGAAGGCTAAGACCGACCCCATCCCTTTGCCCGCCAAGATATCCCCGAGCTCCCTGCAGCTTTTCTCTCCCGAGCTTCCATAGTTCGGCCCCCCTCGAGCTTCCATAGCTCGCCTCTCCCGAGCTTCCATAGCTCGGCTCTCCCGAGCTTCCATAGTTCGGCCCCCCTCGAGCTTCCATAGCTCGCCTCTCCCGAGCTTCCGTAGCTCGGCTCTTCCGAGCTCGCCCGAGCTTCCATGACTCGACTTCACTGAGCGATCCATGATCCAATACACACCTCCGCGGAATCTGACGCAGGAGAGCCTAGGCCTATCGTAACAACATCCCAGGCAAGGAATCATGTTGAGAAGTGGTCTAGAACCTAACACGGCTACCTGGGTCCTACACACCTATCAGATCTCAAGCGATCAAGGGGCTCTCCTAGCCGTCGATCCCCTAACAAACAAGATATGGATCCCAATAGCCCCACAACGGCCCGATTCGATCCATCTCCATATCCTAACAACCTTTGAACCTTCCAGAAGGCGCTCAAGATCCAGGTGACAGCCTATAAATATGACACTCCTAGATTCCCTCAGGTATGGGCTCACACCCTCTCTCTCTCACTCTCCCACTCTCGCCAGCTGCTCGACGGTGCTCTCCCCTTTTTGAGCTCCCAATCAGCCACCCCTAGAGAGACTCCCCGGAGAGATCCACCTCCCCATTTTCTGATTGATCGCCGATTTCCTCCCACTGACTTGAGCGTCGAAGGGTCTTCCATGGAGGGCCACCCCCAATGCCTCTCGCGTGAGGACTTGTGTGCAGGTCCGCCCCTGGAGATCGACTGCGCCCGAGTCGGAGGACGGATCCCGGCGGCAATAGATTGGCGCTAGAGGAAGGGCCCTCAAGTCCCATTAAAACTTGAAGAAAGGAGATAAGGATCTCAGTCCGGAGTAGAACCTCTCTAATGGCCAATCGGAGAAGAGCAACCTCTGAAGCCCAAGACCAGGCCGCTTCCCAGAGGCCTGATCTAGTGAGCAGTGTAGCGCCGCAGCCTCCACCAATCGAAACCCCATCACCGCCAACCATCCCGGTGACCCAGGACCAGTTCGCCTCGCTGGTCCAGCAAGTCCAGGCCTTGACTCACCTGGTCCAGGAGCGCCTTACAGCTCCTCCCGCTCCGCACCTTCATAAGGAGGCCACGATTCCTTCTTCGCCGGCAACTTCCTCCTCCAGTCCGCATGAATCCGCGGACCCCCCACATCAACCCAGAGAGGATAAGCCAGCCCCGCGAGACGGTTACGACAGAGATCCTCCCAAATCTCGACGAGCCCGGTCCCTCTCCCCAGTGACCTCCCACCATGATTCGATGCCGTCCCTGCGATCCTCTCGCCCAGCTCCTCCTCTGACTGCTGAAGAGGAGATCCGTCGGCAGATCCAGAAGATGCGTCAGAAGCTGGACGCTGCCAAGCAGGCCCATCCGCCTCAGCCCAAGGTGGAGCAGGGCATCCCTTTCTCCAAAGGGATTATGGAGGAAGTGATCCCCTCCCATGTCAAGCTACCAGCCGTCGAACCCTACCACGGCTCTTCTGACCCGGACGGCCATCTTAGCAGCTTCCGGTCAATAATGATGTTCCATGGAGCATCCGACGTGGTCCTCTGCCATGCTTTCCCCTCCACCCTCAGAGGATCTGCCCGAACCTGGTTCAGTGCCTTGAAGCCAGGTTCCATCGATTCATTTGATGAGCTGAGCCATCTTTTTATTGACCAGTTCGTCAGCAGCCGCTGCCACCGACGAAGATCTGACTCCCTCTCTGAAGTTAAGCAGAGAGAGGGGGAGTCCTTGAGAAATTATCTTGGTCGTTTTAATAAGGCCATGTTAGAGGTGGACCACCTTAATCATGAGGTGGCTATGTCCGCCTTGGCGAGGGGAGTCTCGAAGGAAAGCAACTTCTACCTGGCTATGGAAGTCAGCTACCCCCCTAGCCTCTCTGATATGATGGCCCTAGCGGACAAATACGCTAGGGTCGAAGAATCGCGGAGAGTTGCCCGCGCCGAGCTGGCAAAGTAAAAGGAGCCCAAAGGTCCCGACAGGCACCGTCCCGCCCGTCGGCCAAGTCCACCTCACTGCCAAAGAGTTCCCCCGCTGCCGCCAAGGAATCGCTCCCGGAGCCCTCCCAGGCGATTCGATCGCTACACTCCGTTGACCGTGCCCTGGGCACAAATTCTTATGGAAATAGAGCGCCAGCTCCCCCGGCCAGCTCCTCTCCGAGGGAACCCGACCCGAAGAGACCCCACCAAGTACTGCCGCTACCATCGGGAGCACGGCCATGACACTGAAGAATGCTAGCAGCTAAAAAATAAAATCGAGAGGCTGATCCAGCGGGGACGACTGAATCAGTTCAGGAGGGCACCCAAGCCAGGACAAGGAGGTGACCGCCAGCCCGAACTTCAACAACCTTCTCCACCACCAAATCCGCCCATAATCGGCTGCATCAACATGATTGAGGAAGCCGGCGGGTCGAGCCCCAGGGACGACGATGAGGGATCGGTGCCGAAGAGGGCACGGACGGGCGAGCTCTCCTTCTCCAACGTTGATCTCCAAGGGATACAGTTCCCCCATGAAGACGCATTAGTTGTATCCCTCAACTTAAATAACTATGATGTAAGCCGAATCCTCGTTGACTATGATGTAAGCTGAATCCTCGTTGATAGTGGAAGTTCGGTGAACGTTTTGTACCTTGATGTGTTTGCCAGGATGAAATTACTCATGGAAAACCTTTGAGCCGTGGATTCCACCCTAATGGGATTCACAGGCGACGTCATCATCCCGGAGGGGGTCGTAACCCTGATGGTCCGCGCGAGAGCCTGGCCCCTTGTAGCCATTATCCAGACGGATTTCCTAGTAACCAACCTCAGGTCCCCATACAATGCAATATTCGGCAGACCCAGTCTGATGTCCCTCAAGGCAGTTGTCTCCATCCCGTATTTATCCATGAAATTCCCCACCGAGCAAGGAGTTGGAGTTGTTCGAGGAAGTCAAGCCATGGCTCGGCAATACTTCGTTACAAGCCTTTAGTCTAGAATGCCGGAAGTTGATGGACTAGATGCTCGAGAGGACTTCACCGAACAGCGAGGAGAACCGGCAGAAGAACTGGAGGAGGTGTCGTTGGATGAGGCTTGTCCCGACCGAACCATAAGAATCAGGTCGCTGCTCAAAGGCAAACCTCGGCACAGATTGATCAGGTTCCTCCGAAGCAATGCTGACATCTTTGCCTGGTCCGCCTCCGACATGCCAGGGGTCAGCCCCGAGGTTGTCATCCATCGTCTCAACGTGGACGAGATGCACAGGCCCGTCAAGCAGAAAAAGAGGAGCTTCGCCCCGGAACGACAAAAGGCCATTGAAGAAGAGGTAGACAAACTCATCAAGGCTAACTTTGTCCGGGAGGTGAATTATCCAAGCTGGCTATCAAACGTTGTTATGGTGAAGAAGTCGAACGGCAAGTGGAGGATTTGCATCGACTTCACCGACCTTAACAAAGCTTGCCCGAAGGACAGCTTCCCTCTTCCCCGGATCGACCAGCTCGTGGACGCCACCTCAGGTCACCAGATGCTGTCATTCATGGACACCTATTCAGGCTACAATCAGATCCGGATGGCCCCCGAGGATGAAGAAAAGACCGCCTTCATAACCGACCGAGGTACTTACTGTTACCGTATCATGTCTTTTGGTCTTAAAAATGCAGGTGCAACCTACCAAAGGCTAGTTAACAAAGTATTCAAGGAGCAAATCGGCCGGAACATGGAGGTGTACGTGGACAACATGCTGGTCAAGAGCAAAGAAGCATCGCAGCATGCCGAGGACCTCTCAGAGAGCTTTGCAACGCTGCGCAAGTAAGTATGGGATGAGGCTCAATCCGACAAATGCGCCTTCGGCGTTAACTCCGGGAAGTTTCTCGGCTTCATGGTCTCCCAGCGAGGTATCGAAGCTAACCCCTAGAAAATTCAAGCTCTTCAACAAATGGCACCCCCGGCATCTATCAAAGAGGTCCAGCGCCTAACCGGGAGGATAGCGATCTTAACCGCTTTGTGGCATGGTCGGCCGAGAGATGCCTCCCCTTCTTCAAAACCCTCCGGTCGGTTAAAAATTTCCAGTGGACTCCTGAATGTCAAAAATCATTTCAATATCTCAAGAAATACCTCGGCTCACCCCCACTCCTCAGCAGTCCGGCCCCGGGCGATAACCTATTCTTGTACCTGGCTATTTCAGAGGGTGCCGTCTGTTCAGTGCTGGTCAGAGAAGAAGGCAAAGTCCAGAAGCCGATCTACTATGTCAGCAGGCTACTCCGCGATGCGAAAACAAGGTATAGTAGAATTGAGAAGATGGTGTTGGCCTTAATCACCTCAGTTCGGAAGCTGTGACCGTACTTCCAAGCACATTCTATGACGGTCCTGACCGACCAACCCATCAAGGTGGTAGTCCACCGTCCCGAGACGTCAGGAAGAATGACCAAGTGGGCCGTCGAGTTAAGCAAGCATGACATACACTTTCAGCCTCGCCCAGCCATCAAAGCTCAGGTGCTAGCCGATTTTCTCCTCGAGTGTACCTTCCTAGAAGATGGTTCTACCCCAGACTCCCCCGAAGAACCAAAATCGAGGGCCCGGTGGCTCCTCCATGTCAACGGGTCATCTAATGCCCATCGCTCCGGTGCGGGCCTGGTCCTCACCAGTCCAGAGGGGGTAACCTTTGAATATGGCGTCCGGTTCTCTTTCCGGCCTCCAACAATGAAGCCGAGTATGAGGCCCTGCTAGCCGGCCTCCGAATCGCCCGCAATCTGAAGGTGAAGAAGCTTAATGCCTTCACCGACTCTCAGCTGGTGGCCGGCCATGTACGAGGAGAGTTTGAAGCTCGGGAGCTGAACATGGTTTGATATCTTCAAGAGGTGCGGAGCCTGCTTCCCCATTTTACCGAATTTGAGATCATTCAGATTCCCAGATCCGAGAATGCCCGCGCCGACCTACTCTCCCGATTGGCGACCGCGGAATCAATGGACGCCGAACAAAAGTTCCACTTGGAGACCCTAGAAAAACCCAGCATCGCGAAAGCCGACCGAATAATGCAAGTTGAAGCTGAACCATCATGGTTCGATCCCATTCTTAAATATCTCAAAGAAGGGTCGCTTCCATCCGACCAGAGAGAGGCTAGGAAGCTGAAGCTACAGGCAACCCACTACGTGTTGATCGACAACCAGCTTTACAAACGGTCCTTCTCCATGCCACTACTCAGATGCCTTCGCCCGTCCGAAGCGGATTATGCTCTCGCGAAGTACATGAGGGATTTGCGGCAACCATCTGGGAAGCCGGTCCCTATGCCACAAGGTGCTACGACAAGGCTATTACTGGCCGACAATGCAGAAGGATGCAGACGATCTGGTCCGAGCTTGCGACCCATGCCAGAGGCACTCAAGCATCCAAAGACTCCCCTCCGCCGACCTAGTGCCCATATCTCCGCTTGGCCCTTCCCAAATGGGGGATGGACATCCTCGGCCCATTCCCGCTTGCCACAGGGCAGCGAAATTTCTATTTGTCGCCATCGACTACTTCACTAAATGGGTCGAGGCGGAGGCGTTGCACAGATAACCGAAGCACGGGCCAGAGATTTTGTATGGAGGTCCATCATCTGCGGTTCGGCCTCCGCATACTATAATCACCGATAACGGTAAGCAGTTCGACAACTCTAAGTTCTGCCAGTTCTGTGAGGAGCACGGAATCCGTCACCACCTCACCTCGGTCGGGCACCCACAAGCCAACGGAGCGGCCGAAGTGACCAACAGGACCCTCCTTCAGGGGATCAAAGCTCGCTTTCCAGAGCCCAAGGCAGGTGGGCGGATGAGCTGCATCATGTCCTGTGGGCTTACCGCACCACCCCGAGAATCCCGACAGGTGAAACCCCATTCCGGATGGCCTTCGGCACAGAGGCCGTTATCCCTGTGGAGATAGGTCTCCCATCGTTGCGGTGGAAAGCTACTCAGAGGAAGCTAGCAACGAACAGCTCCGCACCAACCTCGACCTGATAGAGGAGATTAGAGAGAAGGCCCGGATCAGAGTGGCTGCTTATCAACAAAGGGTGGCCCTACCACGCCTCCAGAGTCAAAGGGAAAGCCTTCCTGCCTGGCGACCTTGTTCTCCGAAAAGCCTCTGTCTCCAAACCACTGGAACAAGGAAAGCTGGCACCAAACTGGAAGGCCCATACCAAGTAGCGGAGATCATTGGACCGGGAACCTACAAGCTGCAAGATCTAAACGGAAAGTCTGTTCCCCGGACGTGGAACGTGGACAATCTCCGTAAGTATTATCAATAGGGTATGTCCTCTATAAGTCCACTTTTCATATGCTTTATTATACCTTCCTGTCGGCACATGTTTCCATAATTTACAACGTGAATCATCATGCATTACATTGCCAAAAATTGCGAAAAGAAATAGATGCTGCTTACAATCCTCGGCACGACCGAGTTACCTATCTAAGCTTCTCCAAACCTCGGCTGGGCTGAGCAACAAATTCTCCGAACCTCGGCAGGGCCAGAACCTCGGCTGGGCCGAGCAGCAAATTCTTCGAACCTCGGCTGGACCGAGCAACAAATTCTTCGAACCTTGGCGGGGCCAAGTAAAAAATTCTTCGGACCTCGGCTGGGCCGAGCAACAAATTCTCCGAACCTTGGCAGGGCCAAGTAAAAATTCTCCGAACCTCGACTGGGCCGAGCAACAAGTTCTCCGAACCTCGGCTAGGCCGAGCAACAAATTCTCCGAACCTTGGCGAGGCCAAGTAAAAATTCTCCCTCGGCTGGGCCAAGCAACAAATTCTCCGAACCTAGCAGGGCCAAGTAAAAATTCTCTGAACCTCGGCTGGGCCGAGCAACAAAATCTCCGAACCTCGGCTGGGCCGAGCAACAAATTCTCCGAACCTCGGCTGGGCCAAGCAACAAATTCTCTGAACCTTGCAGGGCCAAGTAAAAAAAATTCTCCGAACCTCGGCTGGGCCGAGCAACAAGTTCTCCGAACCTCGGCTGGGCTGAGCAACAAATTCTCCGAACCTCGGCTGGGCCGAGCAACAAATTCTCCGAACCTTGGCAGGGCCAAGTAAAAAATTCTCCGAACCTCGGCTGGGCTGAGCAACAAGTTCTCCGAACCTTGGTAGGGCCAAGTAAAAAATTCTCCGAACCTCGGCTGGGCCGAGCAACAAATTCTCCGAACCTTGGCAGGGCCAAATAAAAAATTCTCCGAACCTCGGCTGGACCGAGCAACAAAATCTCCGAACCTCGGCTGGGCCAAGCAACAAATTCTCCGAACCTCGACTGGGCCGAGCAAAAATTCTCCGAACCTTGGCAGGACCAAGTAAAAAGTCTCCGAACCTCGGCCGGGCCGAGCAACAAATCTCCGAACCTCGGCCGGGCCAAGCAACTAATCTCCGAACCTTGGCCGGGCCGAGCAACTAATCTCCGAACTTTGGCAGGACCGAACGACAAAATCCCGAACCTAGACAGGACCGCCTAGGTCCGCCACTAGTCCGAACAGAGACCAGCGACCCCCCAAAACTTGGTTCGGATTCGGGCAGCTTACAAGCCCCGATCAACCTAAACATCCTTCTAAACTATGTTTGGATTTGGGCAGCTTACAAGCCCTGACCAACCTAAACATCCTTCTAAACTATGTTTGGATTCGGGTGGCTTGCGTGCCCTAACTAAACCCGACCGTGGTCTCCTAAAACTTGGCTCGAACTCGGCGGCTGATAAATCCCAATCAACATTGGCAAATGCTTTGGAAACAATAAGATGCACCATATGCAAAATCTTCATATTCATTGATTAAAAAAGAAGAAAAACAAAACGGTGAAAAGGTAAAAAGAGCCCTCACTAAGGCTCACTATCTTCCCGGGAGTTGACGAGTCCCCCAGCACCGAGACAGCTCGGCGACTCGTCGATGGAGGGATGCTATCTCCTCCTCTGCCGGTCCACCACCCGGCGAAGGGCCTGACCTCCCTCGTAGAGACAGCAACATACTCCTCGACAACCTTCTCGAGCCGTTCATGGCTCGCAAGGCTGACACCAAGGCTTGGCCATCAACTGTAATGGTGGAGCGATTCCCCTCTGAATGCCTTGGACCGTTGATCACCACGCCTAGTCTGCCAGGTGATTGCTTTCCACCTTGAGAAGCCATGTTGAAAGTTGTTTAAAGACTGAACCGAAAGGATGGTAAGCACCAGCACCCCACTCATCCGTATTTATACTCTTTAGGCGAGTATCTCGATCAGTCGGGCTATAAATACGACCTGAGAATTCGCCGCGTTTCGCCGCTTTAACTGACCTACGGAATCCGAAGGGCCATGCCCCATCCCGAGCAAGATCGGTAAATATCCACGGACTGTTTGGGAACCCCCCTGAACAGACTATCTCCCGATCTGCCGGCCCCCTGTAATGAATGCTCCCAACACTTCCCCAAGCTCTTTAAGCTGGCCGCCTTTCGGAAACGCAAAGAGGAAAGAATTCTAGCGCCGGGCAGTAATTCATCCCCTCGGGAGGGGCAACGTCATGAATGAAGAGCGTGGCCATGTACCACCCGTTCCACCCTGACGCCCCTCACCAAACACCGTGAGGACCTAACATTACAACTTATAGTGGCGACTAAGTCACTTCTCCGAACCTCGACTGGGCCGAGCAACAGATTCTCTGAACCTTGGAACCTCGGCTAGGCCGAGCAATAAGTTCTCCATACCTCGGCAGGGCCGAATAACAGATTCTCCGAACCTTGGCAGGGCCAAGTAACAAGTTCTCCGAACCTCGGCTGGGCCGAGCAATAAGTTCTCCATACCTCGGCAGGGCCGAATAACAAATTCTCCGAACTTGGCAGGGCCAAGTAACAAACTCTCCAAGCCTCGGCAAGGCTGAGCCATAAACGTTTGGTTTCCAATGGGGACAAGGCATAAAACTCCGAGCTTCTGACTAAGATAAGGAGCGTATTCTACCACCGAACAATCCCTAATCCTCCATTTGGATCAGGGCAGTTTGCAAGCCCCGACTAGTTCGGATGGCACGAGATCCTCGCCTAAAACCGAATGCCACGTACCCCATGTCCAGCAACAACAAATTGGCACAGGAGAAATGAAGATTGAGAAACAAGACAGAACTCTCTTTATTTCATTGCCATCAAAACAATTACAAATGCCTGAGAGGCGTTACAAGAGCATTGAAATGCATAAAATAAAGACAAGTACAAAACTCGGCAACTGCTCCAAAGCAGACCTGGGCAACTGTGATGCTCCGGCATCCGACCGACGAGCTGGATGAAGCCGCATCCAGTCAGCTCGAGCCGATAATGGGCCGGCGACATGGACCAATCGTTGCGACCAGCTTCAGTTAATAATGATATCTCGGTGACCCAACCGAGATATCAGGGTGATTGGAAAGGATGGACGGAAGGTCCCCTAACCACCCAACCGAGAGGCCCCCCGGCGAGTAGGTAGGAAGCCAGCGGACCCTGTGCCGGAACGCTCTCCCAAACCGAGTGTGTACCGCCCTACCTTGCCAAGGCTCAAGGACAAGGTGTCGGCGACGGCACGCTATCACCCCCTCCCCATGTGGTGAAAGATTCCCCGGCGGGCAAGCCCAGGAATCCAAACCAGGGGAGGAGGCGAAATTCACTCAAACCATGGGGAGCCCGCATGCACTTCCTACCGTACGTCCCCAAAGGGAACCACAAAGGTCACACTGGAAGCACATATGTGCGCTCTCCATGTGATCTCTGCGCCCTCCTGTGCGCTCTCCATATGATCTCCGGGACTCATCCCCTAAGGGCGAGCCATTCTTCAGCGTCTCCATCATCGCCCCAGCTGTCCGGAGGTGAAGGGCTCATGAAAGGAAAGCTCGGCCCTCCACTCGCAACAGCAGAGAAATGAGCATAGTGGAAACTCCAATGGGAAAGAAACTTTGGGGATGACCTAACACGACCCCTCTTCCCCCTTTTTATAGGCAAAAATGAACCGGGAACAATTACCAAGGCCATAAGCCCCGAGATTTGAAACACCTGGCCCATGCCTCCACGTGGCCTCCCAGGATGAAAGCAACGCCCATTGCGCGCCGAGCCCACCGCCTAAACTGTGACGCATGCAAAGATTTCCTCTTGATCCCGAATCGCGTCATTAAATGCAGAAAATCGCCCACTGACCTTACGGAGACTGGCAGATTCGGAGATCGTCCTACGAAAGTAATATCCTCCAATGGTGAACGGGTGCATGCGCCGTACGTCAAAACGACCCGCATGGAAAAGAACAATGCCCTAAAAACCTTCCGAAAAGCACCAGAACAGCTTTTCACTCCCTACAGAGCCGTATCATCAATTTCGGTGAAATAAAAACTGATTTACCTGCAGAACGGCAGGGCGTTGGCAGAACAGCAAAAAAGCATGAAAATCGATTGTTCGTCGATTGCTCCCCAACGAAGTTAATCGCTCAAAGAACTTGTGCAACAAAATTGAGCGTCTCAAAGCAAAAATGAGCGCGAAGGCTACGCAAACCCTTCTTTCATTCACCAAAAAAGGGAGTGGCAAAAGGAAACGAAAAATACTTTGGTAACCACCCTCATATGGCGGCCCTAGCCGACCCACTTTATCGTCGGCCCTAGCCGACCCACTCTGTCATCGGTCCTAGCCGACCTATTTTATCGTCAGCCCTAGCCGACCTACTTCATCCATCGGCCCTAGCCGACTTATATCATCTGTCGGTCCTAGCCGACCTACCCTACTAGTCGGTCTTAACCGACCTACTTCGTTCCTCAAGTCTTAATTAATCTATTGCATCACTCAAACGTGAACTGAACCAGACCGTCTTTCGGTTCACCGATCAAGGCTATCGCCCGCCTTGGGCCAAGCCAATGCATTCCCTCGATCCCGAAATAAAGATGACCAAATAGCGTCAACGAGCCATAAGTCGCTCGCGATTGAGGCAAATTGGGAGCGAAGGACCGTCCAAGAAAAAAACACTCAAATAAAGTAGAAAGTTCATTCATTGAAAAACGTCAGGCAGCATTACAGTTCGAAAAGCAAAATGAAGAAGTAACTTTTAAAGGTCGGGAACCACGTCCATTCCAGGAGAACCCCCAACTACATCTGCAGAGGCATGGATTGATTCGCCCTTCTCAAATGCCCTAGCCTCCTCGGCGACGGTCTGTGAATGCCCTCCAGAAGCTGCGGCCTCACTGGGACCTGGGACGGCACCAAGATTGGTATCGGAGGCGTCGATGTACTCATCCTCCTCTTCGCCCCCAGAGTCGCTGACGTCAAGAGCTTCAGTATCAAGGAAAGAAAGATCCATTCCGGGTGCTCGCTGGATATCTATCCTTGCACTCTTCCACTCCAAGTTGGAAGGCGTCAGCACCAATTACATCCTGCTCGCCCTTGAGCATAGCGAGTTGCACCTTAGCCTCGGCAACTTGCCTCTCAGCCTCCGCGACTTGAGCCCGCAGAATAGCAGTTTGCTCCTCGAACTCGCTGGCCCACGCCTCGAGTTCTGAACTCCTACTTCGCTAGACGTGAGCTCACCTTGCAAGGCTCGATTATCCAGCCCTAACCTCGCCACCTGTGAAACCGAAATCAGTCGGCACCATGAGGAACCAACAAAGAAGCTAAGAAAGATGGGGGGAATAAGGTCGTACCTCCTCCTCTTGTCGGGCCAACCTTTTGGTCAGCTCCTCGGCCTCACCCCTGGCCCTCACTTTATCGGCCCTAACCAATTCGATCCTTTCTTGGAGAGTGTCAATCCTCGACTGCTTCTCTTCGACCTCTCCTCGGGCCTGGGATAGCTCGTTACTCAGCCGGGCTATCATCCCTTTGTGCCATTTAACGCTGACTTTCAAGTTAGCAACTTCGCCATCGCACCGCTGCAACTTCTCCTCTACTTCAATGAGCATTGTGGCCAGGCGCTTTCTCTCCTCAGCAGCCTCCTTCCCCAGCCGACCCAAACTCTCATTATGTTCCCGCCGCATCGCCGCCACTTCCTCAGAATGCTTCGACTTAACTCGAGCCAGCTCCAAGCACGCGTCATCGTTCTTTGCTAGGAGCCCCTGCAACTCCTCACTTTACGCTTTTGCTTGACTCTTCAGCCAGACGGCCTGATACGACGCCTTCATCCCGCCAAGCTTTTGTCGCTAATGGCCAGAAGTTCCTCGAACTTCTCGGACGCCTCCACTCGTGATCGGAGTTCGGCGTTAGCTCTCCTGGCCTGAATGCTGGCCCCCGTCGCCAAACTCAAACGCCAGCACATCGCCCGAGAAAGTAAAACGCTCTGCAGGATAAAAAATGAGTAAGAATATGCAACCGAGTTAACCGAAAAGTGTCCACCACCCAAGAGTGATGACTCACCCGTGAGGCATAGGCCCGTGTCATCTTCATGAGGGTTGCATTATCAATATCGGAAAGAAGATGAACACTTTCGGCCACGCCCTGCTGCCCGAACGCAGCATCAACCAACTCCAAGTCCGCAAACTTGTCCACCGAGGGATCTGCGCCCGGGTACAGTGCCGACCTCATTAAAGCAGAAAATGCTTCCTCAGCGCCCATGTTCGAGCTACTAGGCTGGCCGTCTCCACCCGAGGAGCCAACCCGGGCGACCTCCGACAGAAGCCCTCAACTTCCCAGCTTCTTCCGTCAGAATTCTGGCTTGAGCCTCCTCAGATAATTCAGCCAACCCAAGTGCCAGCCTCCCCAAAACCCTTCTCGGAGGAGTCTCCATTGCGGGACTCTCATCTCGCTGCGATCCCTCTTCCAACCCTCCTCCTTCAGTCACCGTCACTTGCGCCTCCCCTGCAGGCTCTGTCGGAGCCTCTATCCGGCCTGCTTCTTGAACCGCTGCGGGTGACCCAACGTCGCTACCCCTGGACTCTCCCGCTAAGGGCCCGAGAGGGAGCTTGCCCCGAACCTCATCAACTACGGCTGCTCCCTCTCCCTCTTCAACTGGGGACGGGAGTAAACCCGTGGTTGGGGAATGCCCCCCGAAACGACGACCTCCGCCGAATCCATCACCGGCTCATCTTTTAAGGGGGATGCGCCCGGATGAGCTAATGGAATGTCATCCGAACTATCCGATAGCTCCACTACAGGAGGACAAGGGATCCCAGCTGTCCTCCTCAAATCCTCCCTCGCCTTCGGCGCTCCGCCGTGGTTACGCCGGCATCCGACGAGCATCTTACGGAAGTGCGAGCCTTCTTTTCGGGCCCACTTCCCTCCGCGACGCCGCTTTCCCCTGGGCGCTTGCCTCTCTTCCTCTTCGCAAGGCTCGACCACGCCGACCTCTTGGCTGCAAAAGCAGAGGGTATACAGTTAAATCTAAATACGTTCGCCTGGATAACAAATAATGGAGAAGACAGATTGGAGGACTCACCTTGCGGGTCCAGAGGACTAAGCCCGGTGGCAAAAAGGGCATCCTCTGATAGCAAGTCATTGGCCGAGAACACCTGGCCGTTGCGGAGGACGTCCAAATCTCTCTCCTCTTGCTTAGACAAAGCGGATGCGTCTCCGCATCCCGAACAAAATTTCCCCATCTCCGAGGAAAGTCGGAACCAATGTTCCCCTCGGCGATGACGAACCTACTCTTCAATCCCTTTATGGAGGACGGCTTATCCATGATCGTGTTAAAGGACCTCTGAGGTCCGATGTATGGCCACTCCGATTTCCTCCCGGGTATTAAATGATAGCAGGCGCAAAAAAGAGGGAGAGTGGCGACAATCTGAATATGGTGGCACATTGAGATAAATCCGATGATGCTCCGCCAGCTGTTTGGGGCCACCATCGCCGGACAGATGTTGTAGTGAGTCATGATTTCTTCACCAAGGGGTGGAGAGGAAACCGGAAGCCTGCTTTCAAGTTGTCTTCATAAACGAAGACCCCGTGCTCCAGATCTTCCGAGACCCTATGTTCAGGCTCCGGCACTCGCAGAACGACATCTGGGGGTATGCCGTACCTCTGGCGAATCCTTCCCACATCCTCAGCAATGACCTCCGTAGCTACGTCGTTGGGACTCATCGTCATCCTAGCCGAAAAAAGCACCAGGCGAACGGCGAACATCGCAGAAGACGAGACTCTCCAGAAAACAGAATGAGAGAATATTTCAAACAGACACTGCGCTGCTATCGCTTTGCTTCCCCCCTAAGGAAGCCATCTTAAGAAGGTGAGGCACCTCGCCCGAGGTGTCCGGAACCGCCTCGATAAACGCCGCATTAATCAGGATTTCCTACGTGGAGTGTCCCTAACCGTCGCCCCTGGAGGAGCCTTACCCACGAAGGCATGATGACCCTGCCGCATTAATTAGGGCATCATTGCGCGGACTGTCTAAACCAGATCGTTCCATCCAAAGCGTGCCACCTGGACTTATACTCCCTATGCCCAAACCTACGCTTCGAACTAGGGAGTGGAGGGCATGTGTTGGGGGTAAAATCATCATTGCATCAATATCCATGCGAGAAGGCTAAGACCGACCCCATCCCTTCGCCCGCCAAGATATCCCCGAGCTCCCTGCAGTTTTTCTCTCCCGAGCTTCCATAGTTCGGCCCCCTCGAGCTTCCATAGCTCGCCTCTCCCGAGCTTCCATAGCTCGGCTCTCCCGAGCTTCCATAGTTCGGCCCCCCTCAAGCTCTCCCGAGCTTCCGTAGCTCGGCTTTGCCGAGCTTTCGTAGCTCGCCTCTCCCGAGCTTCCGTAGCTCGGCTCTCCCGAGCTCGCCCGAGCTTCCATGACTCGGCTTCACTGAGCGATCCACGATCCAATACACACCTCCGCGGAACCTAACGCAGAAGAGCCTAGGCCTATCGTAACAACATCCCAGGCAAGGAATCATGTTGAGAAGTGGTCTAGAACCTAACACGGCTACCTGGGACCTACATACCTACCAGATCTCAAGCGATCAAGGGGCTCTCCTAGCCGTCGATCCCCTAACAAACAAGATATGGATCCCAACAGCCCCACAACGGCCCGATTCGATCCATCTCCATATCCTAACAACCTTTGAACCTTCCAGAAGGCGCTCAAGATCCAGGTGACAGCCTATAAATATGACACTCCCAGATTCCCTCAGGTATGGCTCACACCCTCTCTCTCTCTCACTCTCCCACTCTCGCTAGCTGCTCGACGGTGCTCTCTCCCTTTTTGAGCTCCCAATCGGCCGCCCCTAGAGAGACTCCCCGGAGAGATTCACCTCCCCATTTTCTGATTGATCGCCGATTTCCTCCCACTGACTTGAGAGTCGGAGGGTCTTCCACGGAGGGCCACCCCCAACGCCTCTCGCGCGTGGACTTGTGTGCAGGTCGTCCCTGGAGATCGACTGCGTCCGAGTCGGAGGACGGATCCCGGCGGCAACACTTCCTATAATTTAGATGTCTTAGACTTATCAAAGCTAAGTATTCCTCTAAAAAATTTATGAGCATTAGCTTATAAAGTTTTGGAGAAAAGGGCATTAGTGGCTGACCTTAAACAACGATGTCATCTGGTTTATTCGGCATTGTTACTAGTATTAGAAGCATTCCTTTATATCACATCATTTTGCCATCAAGTTTTCTCTAATAAGCAATTCCTAGCCCTTCACACAATGAAGGATGGACATTTTTAGGCCATTTTTCTTGGTTCAAAGATGGTTAAAATATCTTACAATGGCAATTGATTCTTTCACTAAATTGGTTAAAGCCAAAGCATAAGCTTATATATAACCAAGAGAAATATTCAAGATTCTATTTGGAAGTCAATTTTTATCAATTTAGAAAACCAAAAGTCCTTATCACTAATAACAACAAGCAACTTGATAATAGTAGGTTTAAGGAATTTTGTCAGAAGCTGAATATCAATTACCACTTCTTTCTAATAGCTCATCCTTAAATAAATGGCCAAATCAAGGTGACAAACCATACTATTATACAAGCTTTGAAGACTCAACTTGACCAAGTTAAAAGTTTATGGGCAAACGAGCTTCCCAACATCTATAGGCATATCAAACTATGAGCCAAGTACTAATTAGGAAACTCTATTCAATTTAGCTTTCAATATTGAGTCTACTGTCCTAGTAGAAATCGGCATGTTGAGCCATCGCACTCAAGAATTCAAAGAACAAAATAACACTGATAACCTCGAAGCTAATCTTAACCTCGAAGCTAATCTTAACCTTATAAAAGAAGCTTTAAAAAACTCATAGGTCTAAATGGCAGCCTACCAACAAAGGATGACTAGATATTGCAACTCCAAGATTAAAGGGTGTTTTTGACTTGAAGATTTGGTGCTAAGGAAGATTGTAGCCTTAGGCCAAGCCAACAAAAAAGATAAATTAACTCCAAACTAGGAGGGCCTTTATTGAGTTGTGAAGATACCCGAACAAAGCCTATAAATTGGAAAAACTTCATGGCCGACCAACTTTTCACACCTAGACCTCCAAAAGCTTTAAGCTATACTTCTAATAGTTTGCATTCTATGGTTCTTGTTTATGATCTTATGGTTTCCTTTGTTTATTTTGTAGTTTCTTCTAAGTAATCAAAATTATAAGAGAGCTTTGATTTTTCCTTCCAAATTTGAGCCCTTTATTTCAGCTCGATTGAATGAACGTCGGTTACATAAAATCGACCTCGAAGAATGACCTTAGCTTGACTGAGAATGGATAAGTTACGTGAAATTGACCCTAAAATAATCTCAACTCGATTGAGAAAACAAAAAACAGATAGTTCTTTTAAATCGACCTAAGACATAATGTTAGGTTTGGTAAAAGAGTAGCAACACCTAACTAATCACTCGGCCACTAGCCAACAAAAATTCTACCAAATAAAACTTAGATCAGTTTTAAGTCCAACTGATTCCCTTCGGTTTGATCATCAAAGGACAAACTGATTGAATGCTAAGGATTATCTTAAAAACTAGGCCGATAAAGAATGGACCAAAGCCTAATTAAAATAGGCATCTCATAAAGCACAAAGTCCGAGCCATTGACTTAGGAGATGCATTGAGTGATCAAAGTCACCCAAAAAACTAACCCTAGCCGATAAGAGCTCAAGTCCTAGATTCGATTTGAAAGATTTGGTCAAAACTTATTAAAGAAAGAAAGGCTAGATTTTAAAAAGCCGACCTACTATGTTTTTGATAGAAGGCTGAACTTTGCAAGTCAGACCTTGATTGACTTGGGTGTGGGATCATAATATTGACATGTGATGCCCCTTCCAATTAGTCTCACATCGAGTAATTTAGGAAGGATGGAATGGTTTATAACCAGCTAAGTGAGATGAACAAGTACCAATTGGATCCCTTTTGGGCTGTGATGGCCCAAGTTGGTATGGACCTTGTCCGTCTTATTTTCTTGTAACGAAACGGGTTCGTAGGTGCTGCGAGCCCGGGGCTCGGGTTGTTACAATATGGTATCAGAACCTGGTACCAGCCATAAGTGCAGAAGCTAAGTGTCATACAGGGCAAAGTATTATATCAATAAGGAGCCACCTCTTGAGCCTATGAGGGGGGCCACACAGGGCAAAGTGCTATGTTGATGGGAGACACCTCTTAAGCCTATGGAGAGAGGAGAGAGCACCTCTAGAGTCCTGACTACCTGGTGGATATAATCATGTGCCTCTGACGACGAGGACGTCGCCCCTTTAAGAGGAGTAGATTGTGATGCCCCTTCCAATTAGTCCCACATCGGGTAATTTAGGAAGGATGGAATAGTTTATAACAGTTAAGTAAGATGGACAAGTACCAATTGGATCCCTTTTGGGCTGTGGTGGCCCAAGTTGGTGTGGACCTTGTCCGTCTTGCTTTCTTGTAACGAAACGGGCTCGTGAGTACTGCAGACCCAGGGCTTGAGTCGTTATATGACCTAAAGGACTTAGTAAAACTTTGGAAAACTTATGCTCTATATGGGAAGTCAACCTAGTTTAGCCAAGCAATTGAAGAGCCCCATAAACCTAAAGGTCGGGATGCTAGAGACTAACTTGTGGAATTCAAAAAAAGTTTGAACTTACTAAAAGCTCGAATGGACCCTAAAACATGATCATAGCAACCAAGCGAAGCAAAGAACTAAATTAAGCATGACCTAAGGAAAAGCACTTCGAGATTTAACTATTCTAAGCCACCAATCTATAGAGAAAGTTTGCTAAGAAAGATACAAAAAAAATAATTACAAAGAAGACCTTTCATTGATGAAGATTAATTAAAAATGTTCCAACTTAAAACTAATTATGTTAATTGATTACAAAACCAGCTAAGACCGAACTACAAATAAAAACCAAAAAATTTTACAACCATAGCAGGTTGGACAAAGTAGCACCAAACCTAGGAAAAGGAATTGAACGGTTTACTTGATGAGTTTGTTGGCATTGTTCTTAAGCTCAAGGACAGGTACGGCCCTTCTCTGGGTCTCAAGCCTTTGCTTCTAGTCGGTATCCAGCTTGAGTGGACCATGCTGGACCAGATCCCTTTTCCACTTCATATATCGTCCAACTCATTCTCATCATCCAAGGAGGGAATCTCCGTAGCCTTGGACGTTGCAGGCCCTTCTTCGGTCAAGAAGGGAGGGTCTTCGAGCAACAAGAATCAACTTTGCATGCTCACTTGCAAAGACTTTACAATCCGATTGGTGACCTCAAGGGTCACCTTATTCACAAACATTAGTTTGAAGAAGACGGTAACCCAAAAATATGAGGATGAAAGTAAGTGCTAAGGTCAATTATATAAGATATAAAAGTTTGTTTAAAAGTCATCCTTCTTTCACATTGACCCACTCTCTGTATTTTTTATCTTAGCAAAAGGGTTGAATGGGAGAAAGGCTCTAAATCTTTGTAGTAAAATTGCTTGAGGATGCAAAGATTTACATTTATTAACTATATTAGTAAGTGTTGCCGCCGGGATCCGTCCTCCGACTCGGGCGCAATCGATCTCCAGGGGTGGACCTGCACACAAGTCCTCGCGCGAGAGGCATTGGGGGTGACCCTCCGCGGAAGACCCTCCGACGCTCAAGTCAGTGGGAGGAAATCGGCGATCAATCAGAAAATGGGAAGGTGGATCTCTCCGGAGAGTCTCTCTAGGGGCGGCCGATCGGGAGCTCCATAAAAAGGGGGGAGAGCACTGACGAGCAGCTAGCGAGAGCGAGAGAGTGAGAGTGAGGGTGTCAGCACATACCTGAGAGAATCTGGGAGTGTCATATTTATAGGTTGTCACCTGGACCTTAAGCGCCTTCTGGAAGGTTCGAAGGTTGTTAGGATACGGAGACGGATCGAATCGGGCCGTTGGGATCCATATCTTGTTTGTTAGGGGATCGACGGCTAGGAGAGCCCCTTGATGGCTTGAGATCTCGTAGGTGTGTAGGTCCTAGGTAGCCGTGTTAGGCTCTAGACCACTTCTCAACATGATTCCTTGCCTGGGATGTTGTTACGATAGGTCTAGGCTCTCCAGCGTCAGGTTCCGCAGAGGTGAGTATTGGATCGTGGATCGCTCAGTGAAGCTGAGCCATGAAAACTCGAGGGAAACGAGCTACAAGAAGCTCGGAGGAGCCGAGCTATGGAAGCTCGGGGGGAGCCGAGCTATGGAAGCTCAGGAGATCCGAGCTTATGGAAGTTCGGGGGAGCCGAGCTATGGAAGCTCGGGAGATCCGAGCTTATGGAAGCTCGGGGAAGGCGAGCTATGGAAGCTCGGGGGAGCCAAGCTGTGGAAGCTCGGGAGAGCCGAGCTATGAAAGCGGGGGGGAGCCAAGCTGTGAAAGCTCGAAAGAATCGAGCTACGGAAGCTCGGGGGAGAGGAGCTGTAGGGAGCTCGGGGGAGCCAAGCTATGGAAGCTCGAGGGAGCCGAGCTACGGAAGCTCGGGAGAGCCGAGCTATGAGAAGCTTGGGGATATTTTGGCGGACGAAGGGATGGGGTCGGTCTTAGTCTTCTCGCACGGATATTGATGCAATGATGATTTTACCCCCCAACACATGCCCTCCACTCCCTAGTTCGAAGCGTAGGTTCGGGCATAGGGAGTATAAGTCCAGGTGGCACGCTTTGGATGGGACGATCTGATTTAAACAGCCCGTACAATGATGTCCTAATTAATGCGGCAGGGCCATCATGCCTTCGTGGGTAAGCTCCTCCAGGGGCGACGGTTGGAGAAATTCCACGTAGTAAATCCCGATTAATGCGGCGTTTATCAAGGCGGTTCCGGACACCTCGGGCGAGGCGCCTCTTCTTTTTAAAACGGCTTCCTTAGGGGGGAAGCAAAATGATGGTAGCGTTGTATCTGTTTGTTATATTCTCTCATTCTGTTTCTTGGAGAGTCTCGTCTTTTGCGACGTTCGTCGTCTCGCCCGGTGCTTTTTTCGGCTAGGATGACGATGAGTCCCGATGACGTAGCTACGGAGATCGTTGCCGAGGATGTGGGGAGGATTCGCCAGAGGTATGGCATACCCCTAGATGTCGTTCTGCGAGTGCCAGAGCCTGAACATAGGGTCTCACGAGATCTGGAGCATGGGGTCTTCGTTTACGAAGACAGCTTGAAAGCAGGCTTCCGTTTCCCTCTCACCCCTTGGTGAAGGAAATCTTGACCCACTATAACATCTGTCCGATGATGGTGGCCCCAAACAGCTGGCGGAGCATCATCGGATTTATCTCAATGTGCCACCAGATTCGGATCGTCGCCACTCTCCCTCTTTTCCGTGCCTATTATCATCTGATACCCGGGAGGAAATCAGAGTGGCCATACATCGGACCTAGGAGGTCCTTTAACACAATCATGGATAAGCCGTCTTCCATAAAGGGATGGAAGAGTAGGTTCGTTATCGCTGAGGGGAACATTGGTTCCAACTTTCCTCGGAGATGGAGAAATTTTGTCCGGGATGTCGAGACACATCCGGCTCTGTCTGAGCAAGAGGAGAGAGATTTGGACGTCCTTCGCAACGGCCAGGCGTTCTCGGCCAATGACTTGCTATCAGAGGATGCCCTTTTCGCAGCCGGGCTTAGTCCTCTGGACCCGCAAGGTGAATCCTCCCTTTTGTCTTCTCCGTTATTGGTTGTCCAGCGAACGCGTTTAGATTTAACTGTATACCCTCTGTTTTTGCAGCCAAGAGGTCGGCGTGGTCGAGCCTTGCCAAGAGGAAGAGAGGTAAGCGCCCAGGGGAGAGCAGCATCGTGGAGGGAAGTGGGCCCGAAAAGAAGGCTCACACTTCCGTAAGATACTCGTCGGATGCCGGTGTGGCCACGGAGGGAGCGCCAGAGGCGAGGGGGATTTGAGGAGGACAGCTGGGATCCCTTGTGCCCTTGTAGTGGAGCTATCGGATAGTTCGGACGATATTCTATTGGCTCATCCGGGTGCATCCCCCTTAAAAGATGAACCGGCAACGGATTCGACGGAGGTCGTCGCTTCCGGGGGGCACTCCCCAACCACGGGTTTACTCCCGCCCCAAGTAGGAGAGGGAGAGGGAGCAGCCGCAGTTGAAGAGATTCAGGGCGAGCTCCCTCTTGGGCCTTTTGCGGGAGAGTCCGATGGTAGCGACGCTGGGCCGCCCGCGGCGGTTCAAGAAGCAGGCCGGATAGAGGCTTCGGCAGAGCCTGCGGGGGAGGCGCAAGCGACAGCGACCGAAGGAGGCGTGCTGGAAGAGGGATCGCAGCGAGATGAGAGTCCTGCAATGGAGACTCCTCCGAGAAGGGTTTTGGGGAGGCTAGCACTTGGGTTGGCCGAATTATCTGAGGAGGCTTAAGCTAGATGGAAGAAGCTGGGAAGCTGAAGGCTTCTCAGTCGGAGGTCGCTCGGGTTGGCCCCTCGGGTGGAGAAGGTCAGCCCAGTAGCTCGAACATAGGCGTTGAGGAAGCGTTTTCCGATTTAATGAGGTCGGCCTTGTACCGGGTGCAAATCCCTCGGTGGACAAGTTTGCAGACTTGGAGTTGGTTGATGCTGCATTCGGGCAGTAGGGCGTGGCCGAGAGTGTTCATCTTCTTCTCGATATTGATAATGCGACCCTCATGAAGATGACACGGGCCTACGCCTCGCGGGTGAGTCATCACTCTTGGGTGGTGGACACTTTCTGGTTAACTTGATTGCATATTGTTACTTATTTTTTATCCTGCAGAGCGTTTTACTTTCTCGAGCGATGTAATGGCGTTTGAGTTTGGCGACAGGGGCCAGCATTCAGGCTAGGAGAGCTAACGCCGAACTCTGATCGCGGGTAGAGGCGTCCGAGAAGTTTGAGGAACTCCTGGCCATTAGCAACAAAGGCTTGGCGGGGATGAAGGCGTCATATCAGGCCGTCCTGGCCGAAGCGTCCAAGCAAAAGCGTAAAGTGGAGGAGTTGCAGGGGCTCCTAGCAAAGAACGATGACATGCTTGGAGCTGGCTCGAGTTAAGTCGAAGCATTCTGTGGAAGTGGCGGCGATGCAGCGGGAACATAATGAGAGTTTGGGCCGACTGGGGAAGGAGGCTGCCGACGAGAAAAAGCGCCTGGAGAGAATGCTCAGTGAAGTAGAGGAGAAGCTATGGCGGTGCGATGGCAAAATTGCTGACTTGAAAGTCAGCGTTAAGTGGCATGAAGGGATGATAGCCCGGCTGAGTAACGAGCTATCCCAGGTCCATGGAGAAGTCGAAGAGAAGCGGTCGAGGATTGACACTCTCCAAGAAAGAATCGAGTTGGTTAGGGCCGATAAAGTAAGGGCCAGGGGTGAGGCCGAGGAGCTGACCAAAAGGTTGGCCCAACAAGAGGAGGAGGTATAACCTTATTCCCCCCATCTTTCTTAGCTTCTTTTGTTGGTTTCTCATGGTGCCGATTGATTTCGGTTTCACAGGTGGCAAGGTTAGGGCTGGATAATCGGGCCTTGCAAGGCGAGCTCACGTCTAGCTGGAGTAGGAGTTCAGAACTCGAGACGCGGGCCGACGAGTTCGAGGAGAAAAATGTTATTCTGCGGGCTCAAGTCATGGAGGCTGAGAGGCAAGTTGCCGAGGCTAAGGTACAACTTGCCATGCTCAAGGGCGAGCAGGATGTAATTGGAGCTGACGCCTTCCAACTTGGAGTGGAAGAGTGCAGAGACAGGATATCCAGCGAGCATCCGGAATGTGATCTTTCTTTTCTCGATGCTGAAGCTCCTGACGTCAGCGACTCTGGAGGCGAAGAGGAGGACGAGTACATTGATGCCTCCGATACTAATCCTGGCGCCATCCCAGGTCCTAGTGAGGCCGCAGTTTCTGGAGGGCATTCGCAGACCGTCACCCAGGAGGCTAGGGCATTTGAGAAGGGTGAATCAAGCCATGCCTCTGCAGATGTAGTTGGGGATTCTTCTGGAACAAACGTGGTTCCCGACCTTTAAAAGTTACTTCAAAGTTTTGTTTTCTGGGTTGTAGCTCTGCTTGACATCTTTCAATGAATGAACTTTCTACTTCTACTGAATGTTTTTCCTTGGATGGTCCTTCGCTCCAAATTTCGCCTCAATCGCGAGCGACTCATGGCTTGTTGACGCTATTTGGTCGTCTTTATTTCGGGATCGAGGGAACGCATTGGCTTGGCCCAAGGCGGGGCGATGGCCTTGATCGATGAACCAAAAGGCGATCAGGTTCGGTTCACGTTCGAGCGACGCAACAGTTTAATTAAGACTTAAGGAACGAAGTAGATCGGTTAAGATCGACTAGTAGGGTAGGTCGGCTAGGACCGACAGGCGATATAAGTCGGCTATGGCCGACGATAAAGTAGGTCGGCTAGGGCCGACATACGAGGGGGGATTACCGAAGCATTTTTCATTTCCTCTTGCCACTTCCTTCCTTTTTTGGTGAATGAAAGAAGGGTTTATGTAGCCTTCGCGCTCATTTTTGTTTCGAGACGCTCAATTTTGTCGCACAAGCTCTTCGAGCGATTAGCTTCATCAGGGAGCGATCGGCGACAATCGGTTTTCGTGCTTTTTTGCTGTTCCGCCAGCGCCCTGCCATTCTGTAGGAAAATCAGTTTTTTATTTCACCAAAATTGATGATACGGCTCTGTAGGGAGCGAAAAGCTGTTCTGGTGCTTTCCGGAAGGTTTTTAGGGCACTGTTCTTTTCCCATGCGGGTCGTTTTGATGTACGGTGCACGCACCCATTCACCATTGGAGGATATTACTTTCGTAGGACGATCTCCTGAATCTGCCAGTCTCCGTAAGGTCAGTGGGCGATTCTCTGCGTTTAATGATCGTGATTCGGGATCAAGAGGAAATCTTTGCATGCGTCACAGTTTAGGCGGTGGGCTCGGCGCGCAATAGGGCACTGCTTTCATCCTGGGAGGCCACATGGAGGCATGACCCAGGTGTTTGAATCTCAGGGCTTAAGGCCTTGGTAATTGTTCTCGGTTTATTTTTGCCTATAAAAAGGGGAATAGAGGGGTTGTGTTAGGTCATCCCCAAAGTTTCTTTCCCATTGGAGTTTTCACCATGCTTATTTCTCTGCTGTTGCGAGTGGGAGGGCCGAGTTTTCCTTTCATAAGCCCTTCACCTCCGGACAGCTGGGGTGATGAAGGAGATGCTGGAGAATGGCTCGCCCTTAGGGGATGAGTCCGGGAGATCATATGGAGAGCGCACAGGAGGGGCACAGAGATCACACGGAGAGCGCACATATGCGCTTTCAGTGTGACCTTTGTGGTTCCTATCTGGGGACGTATGGTAGGAAGTGTACGCAGGCTCCCCATGGCTCGCTTGAACTTCTCCTCCTCCCCCGATTTGGATTCCTGGGCTCGCCCGCCTAGGGAATCTTTCACCACATTGGGAGGGGGTGATCATGTGCCGCCCGCTGACACCTTGTCCTTGAGCCTTGGCAAGGTAGGGCGGTACACACTCGGTTTGGGAGAGCGTTCCGGCGCTAGGGTCCATGGGCTTCCTACCTACTCACCGGGGGGCCTTTCGGTTGGATGGTTGGGGCAATATCCCTTCCGTCCTTTCCGATCGCCCTGATATCTCGGTTGGGTTACCAATATATCATTATTAACCGAAGCTGGCCGCAACTATTGGTCCATGTTGCTCGCCCATTATCGGCACGAGCTGACTGTTTGCGGTTTATCCAGTTCGTCGATCGGGACGCCGGAGCATCACAGTTGCCCATGTCTGCTTTGGAGCAGTTACCCGAGTTTTGTGCTTGTCTTTATTTTATGCATTTCAATGCTCTTGTAACGCCTCTCAGGCATTTGTAATTGATTTTGATGGCAATGAAATAAAGAGAGTTCTGTCCTGTTTCTCAATCTTCATTTCTCCTGTGCCAATTTGTTGTTGCTGGACATGGGGTTCATGGCATTCAGTTTTAGGCGAAGATCTCGCGCCATCCGAACTAATCGGGGCTTGCAAGCTGCCCTGGTCCAAACGGAGGATCAAAGATTGTTCGATGGCAGAATACGCTCCTTATTTTGGTTAGAAGCTCGGAGTTTTATGCCTTGTCCCCATTGTAAACCGAACGTTTATGGCCCGGCCTCGCCGAGGTTCGGAGAATTCATCGCTCAGGCTAGCCGAGGTTTGGAGGATTTGTTACTTGGCCCCGCCAAGGTTCGAAAAATCTGTTGTTCGGCCCAGCCGAGGTTCGAAGAATTTGTTGCTCGGCCCTGCCGAAGTTCGGAGATTAGTTGCTCGGCCCGGCCGAAGTTCGGGGAATTTTTTTTTTACTTAGCCCTGCCAAGGTTCGGAAAATTTTTTACTTGGCCCTGCCAAGGTTCGGAGAATTTGTTGCTCGGCCCAGCCGAGGTTCGGAGAATTCATCGCTCGGGCTAGCCGAGGTTCAAAGAATTTGTTGCTCAGCCCTGCCGAGGTTCAGAGAGGTGACTTAGTCGCCACTATTAGTTGTAATGTTAGGTCCCCGCGGTTTTTGGTGAGGAGTGTAGGGTGGTACATGGCCACGCTCTTCATTCATGACGTTGCCCCTTCCGAGGGGAAGGATCACCACCCGGCGCTGGAATTCTTTCCTCTTTGCGTTTCTCGAAAGGCGGCCAGCTTAAATGAGCTTGGGGAAGTGTTGGGAGCATTCATTACAGGGACCGGCAGATCGGGAGATACTCTATTCAGGGGGTTCCCGAACAGTCCGTCGACATTTACCGATCTTGCTCGGGATGGGGCATGGCCCTTTGGATTCCGTAGGCGCCAGTTAAAGCGGCAACACGCGGCGAATTCTCACAGGTCGGTATTTATAGCCCGACTGATCGAGATACTCGCCTGAAGAGTATAAATACCGATGAGCGGGGTGCTGGTGCCTACCATCCTTTCGGTTCAGTCTTTAAGCAACTTTCAACATGGCTTTTCAAGGTGGAGAGCAATCACCTGACAGACTAGGCGAGGTGATCAACGGTCCGAGGCATTTAGAGGGGAGTCGCCTCACCATTACAGTTGATGGCCAAGCCTTGGCGTCAGCCTTCGCAAGCCACGAACGGCTTGAGAAGGTTGTCGAGGAGTATGTTGCTGTCTCTACGAGGGAGGCGGAGGCCCCGCGCCGGGTGGCGGACCGGCAAAGGGAAGAAATAGTGTCACTCCGCCAGCAGGTCGCCAATCTTACTGAACGCCTGGAGGACCTGCTGGCGTTTGGGAGTGACAGTGAGCCCTAGCTAGGGCTTCTTCTCTTCTTTTCTTTTTCTCTTTTTGTTTCTTTTGTTTCTCTTTTTGTATTTTCCTTTTTTAATCAATGAAAAAGGCCTTTTTTAATAACCTCTCATTTTATGGGATTTTAGCTCTGAGAAATGTCACTCGTATATGATTGAATGGTTGGGGAGCCTGGGTGACTCTATCGGTTCATGCGCTGAGTCACGGCTTTGTTTGAGACAGGCGCTTTGTTCGGCAGGCTATAGGGGCATTGCCCAAAGATTTTAGCAGCAAAGGGGGAATTCCCCGGCTTTGCCTGGGGTTCGTGGCCGGTCATGTAGGGCTTGTTGAACCCTTTAGGGTTTACCGGAGGCGTATTCTTAGCGTCCGTTTAAGGTTTTCGCTCAGTGTGCCTTTTCTCAAATTGGCCGAAGTTCTGGGGACTATTTGGAAGTCCTTCGGCTTTAATCGGGGCCCGTGCACTTTGGTTTTTTGCCGGGACTTTAGTTCGAAGAGTTATTGCTCGGCCCAGCCGAGATTCGGATATTAGTTGCTCGGCCCAGCCGAGGTTCAGAGAATTTGTTGCTTGGCCCAGCCGAGGTTTGGAGAATTTTTACTTGGCCCTGCCAAGGTTCGGAGAATTTGTTGCTCGGCCCAGCCGAGGTTCGGAGAATTTTTTGCTTGGCCCCGCCAAGGTTCGGAGAATTTTTTACTTGGCCTTGCCAAGGTTCGGAGAATTTGTTGCTCGGCCCAGCCGAGGTTCGGAGAATTTTTTACTTGGCCCCGCCAAGGTTCGGAGAATTTTTTACTTGGCCCTGCCAAGGTTCGGAGAATTTGTTGCTCGGCCCAGCCGAGGTTCGAAGAATTTTTTACTTGGCCCTGCCAAGGTTCAAAGAATTTGTTGCTCGGCCCAGCTGAGGTTCGGCGAATTTTTTATTTGGCCCTGCCAAGGTTCGGAGAATTTGTTGCTCAGCCCAGCCGAGGTTCGAAGAATTTGTTGCTCGGCCCAGCCGAGGTTCGGCAAAATTTTTTACTTGGCCCTGCCAAGGTTCGGAGAATTTGTTGCTCGGCCTAGCCGAGGTTTGGAGAATTTGTTGCTCGGCCCAGCCGAGGTTCGGCGAAATTTTTTACTTGGCCCTGCCAAGGTTCGGAGAATTTGTTGCTCGGCCCAGCCGAGGTTCGGAGAATTTGTTGCTCGACCCAGCAGAGGTTCGGTGAATTTTTTTACTTGGCCCTACCAAGGTTCGGAGAATTTGTTGCTCGGCCCAGCCGAGGTTCAGAGAATTTGTTACTCGGCCCAGCCGAGGTTCGGAGAATTTGTTGCTCAGCCCAGCCGAGGTTCGGCAAAATTTTTTACTTGGCCCTGCCAAGGTTCGGAGAATTTGTTGCTCGGCCCAGCCGAGGTTCGAAGAATTTGTTGCTCGGCCCAGCCGAGGTTCGGCAAAATTTTTTACTTGGCCCTGCCAAGGTTCGGAGAATTTGTTGCTCGGCCCAGCCGAGGTTCGGAGAATTTGTTGCTCGACCCAGCCTAGGTTCGGAAAATTTGTTGCTCGGCCCTACCAAGGTTCGGAGAATTTGTTGCTCGGTCCAGCCGAGGTTCGGAGAATTTGTTGCTCAGCCCAGCCGAGGTTCAGAGAATTTTTACTTGGCCCTGCCAAGGTTCGGAGAATTTGTTACTCGGCCCAGCCGAGGTTCGGAGAATTTTTTACTTGGCCCTGCCAAGGTTCGGAGAATTTGTTGCTCGGCCCAGCCGAGGTTCGGAGAATTTGTTGCTCGGCCCAGTCGAGGTTCGGAGAATTTTTACTTGGCCCCGCCAAGGTTTGGAGAATTTGTGGCTCGGCCCTGCCGAGGTTCGGAGATTTTTTACTTGGCCCCACCAAGGTTCGGAGAATTTGTTGCTTGGCCCAGCCGAGGTTCGGAGAATTTATTGCTCGGCCCAGCCGAGGTTTGGCGAATTTTTTACTTAGCCCTGCCAAGGTTCGAAGAATTTGTTGCTCGGCCCAGCCGAGGTTCGGAGAATTTGTTGCTCGGCCTAGCCGAGGTTCGGAGAATTTGTTGCTCGGCACAGCCAAGCTTCGGAGAATTTGTTGCTCGGCCTAGCCGAGGTTCGGCGAATTTTTTACTCGGCCCTGCCAAGGTTCGGAGAATTTGTTGCTCGGCCCAGCTGAGGTTCGAAGAATTTGTTGCTCAGCCCAGCCGAGGTTCGGAGAATTTTTACTTGGCCTTGCCAATGTTCGGAGAATTTGTTACTCAGCCCAGCCGAGGTTCGGAGAATTTTTTACTTGGCCCCGCCAAGGTTCGGAGAATTTTTACTTGGCCCTGCCAAGGATCGGAGAATTCCTGTTCATATAGGTAGCTCGGTCGTGCCGAGGATTGATAAGCAGCACCTGTTTCCTTTTGCAATTTTTGGCAATGTAATGCATGATGATTCACGTTGCAAATTACGGAAGCATGTGCTGACAGGAAGGTATAATAAAGTATATAAGAGCGGACTTATAGAGGACATATCCTATTGATAATACTTACGAGATTGTCCGTGTTCCACGTCCGGGGAACAAATTTCCGTTTAGATCTTGCAGCTTGTAGGTTCCCGATCCAATGATCTCCGCTATTTGGTATGGGCCTTCCCAGTTTGGCACCAGCTTTCCTTGTTCCAGTGGTTTGGAGACAGAGGCTTTTCGGAGAACAAGATCACCAGCAGGAAGGCTTTCCCTTTGACTCGGAAGGTATGATAGCGGGCCACCCTTTGTTGATAAGCAGCCACTCTGATCCGGGCCTTCTCTCTGATCTCCTCTATCAGGTCGAGGTTGGTGCGGAGTTGTTCGTTGCTAGCTTCCTCTGAGTAGCTTTCCACCCGCAACGATGGGAGGCCTATCTCCACAGGGATAACGGCCTCCGTGCCGAAGGCCATTCGGAATGGGGTTTCACCTGTCGGGATCCTCGGGGTGGTGCGGTAGGCCCACAGAACATGATGCAGCTCATCCACCCACCTGCCTTGGGCTCGGGAAAGGCGAGCTTTGATCCCCTGAAGGAGGGTCCTGTTAGTCACTTCAGCCGCTCCGTTGGCTTGTGGGTGCCCGACCGAGGTGAGGTGGTGATGGATTCCGTGCTCCTCACAGAACTGGCGGAACTTAGAATTGTCAAACTGCTTACCGTTATCGGTGATTATAGTATGCGGGAGGCCGAACCGGCAGATGATGGACCTCCATACAAAATCTCTAGCTCGTGCTTCCGTTATCTGTGCAACTGCTTCCGCCTCGACCCATTTAGTGAAGTAATCGATGGCGACGAACAGAAATTTATGCTATCCTGTGGCAAGCGGGAACGGGCCGAGGATGTCCATACCCCATTTGGTGAAGGGCCAAGCGGAGGATATGGGAACTAGGTCGGCAGAGGGGAGTCTTTGAATGGTTGAGTGCCTCTGGCATGGGTCGCAGGCTCGGACCAGATCGTCTGCATCTTTCTGCATTGTCGGCCAGTAATAGCCTTGCCGTAGCACCTTGTGACATAGGGACCGGCTTCCCAGATGGTTGCCACAAATCCCCTCATGCACTTCGCGGAGAGCATAATCTACTTCGGACGGACGAAGGCATCTAAGTAGTGGCATGGAGAAGGACTGCTTGTAAAGCTGGTTGTCGATCAACACGTAGTGGGTGGCCTGTAGCTTCATCTTTCTAGCCTCTCTCCGGTCGGACGGAATCAACCCTTCTCTGAGATATTTAAGAATGGGATCGAACCTTGATGGTTCAGCTTCGACTTGCATTATTCGGTCAGCTTCCACAATGCTGGACTTCTCTAGGGTCTCCAGGTGGAACTTTTGTTCGGCGTCCATTGATTCCGCAGTCGCCAATTGGGAGAGTAGGTCGGCGCGGGCATTCTCGGATTTGGGAATCTGAATGATCTCAAATTCGGTAAAATGGGGAACCAGGCTCCGCACCTCTTAAAGATATCGAATCATGTTTGGCTCCCGAGCTTCAAACTCTCCTCGTATATGACCAGCCACCAGCTGAGAGTCGGTGAAGGCATTAAGCTTCTCCACCTTCAGATTGCGGGCGATTCGAAGGCCGGCTAACAGGGCTTCGTACTCGGCTTCGTTGTTGGAGGCTGGGAAAGAGAACCGGATGCCATATTCAAAGGTTAACCCCTCCGAACTGGTGAGGACCAGGCCCGCACCGGAGCGATGGGCATTAGATGACCCATCGACATGGAGGAGCCACCGGGCCCCAGATTTTGGTTCTTCGGGGGAGTCTGGGGTAGAACCATCTTCCTAGATGGTACACTCAAGGAGGAAGTCGGCTAGCACCTGAGCTTTGATGGCTGGGCGAAGCTGAAAATGTATGTCATGCTCGCTCAACTCGACGGCCCACTTGGTCATTCTTCCTGAAGTTTTAGGACGGTGGACTACCGCCTTGATGGGTTGGTCGGTCAGGATCGTCACAGAATGTGCTTGAAAGTACGATCGCAGCTTCCGAACTGAGGTGATTAAGGCCAACACCATCTTCTCAATTCTACTATACCTTGTTTCCGCATCGCGGAGTAGCCTGCTGACATAGTAGATCGGCTTTTGTACTTTGCCTTCTTCCTTGACCAGTACCGAACAGACGGCACCCTCTGAAATAGCCAGGTACAAGAATAGGGTCTCGCCCGGGGCCGGACTACTGAGGAGTGGGGGCGAGCCGAGGTATTTCTTGAGATCTTGAAATGATCTTTGACATTCAGGAGTCCACTGGAAATTCTTAGCCGACCGGAGGGTTTTGAAGAAGGGGAGGCATCTCTCGGCCGACCGCGCTACAAAGCGGTTAAGGGCTGCTATCCTCCCGGTTAGGCGCTGGACCTCTTTAATAGATGCCGGGGGCACCATTTGTTGGAGAGCTTGAATTTTCTGGGGGTTAGCTTCGATACCTCGCTGGGAGACCATGAAGCCGAGAAACTTTCCAGAGTTAACGCCAAAGGCGCATTTGGTCGGATTGAGCCTCATCCCATACTTACGCAGTGTTGCAAAGATCTCTGAGAGGTCCTCGACATGCTGTGATGCTTCTTTGCTCTTGACCAGCATATCGTCCACGTACACCTCCATATTCCGACCGATTTGCTCCTTGAATACTTTGTTAACCAGCCTTTGGTAGGTTGCACCTGCATTTTTAAGACCAAAAGGCATGACACGGTAACAGTAAGTACCTCGGTCGGTTATGAAGGCGGTCTTTTCTTCATCCTCAGGGGCCATCCGGATCTGATTGTAGCCTGAATAGGCATCCATGAATGATAGCATCTGGTGACCTGAGGTGGCGTCTACGAGCTGGTCGATCCGGGGAAGAGGGAAGCTGTCCTTCGGGCAGGCTTTGTTAAGGTCGGTGAAGTTGATGAAAATCCTCCACTTGTCCTTCGGGCTGACCCCTGGCATGTCGGAGGCGAACCAAGCAAAGATGTCAGCGTTGCTTCGAAGGAACCTGATCAATCTGTGCCGAGGTTCGCCCTTGAGCAGCGACCCAATTTTTATGGTTCGGTCGGGATGAGCCTCATCCAACGGCACCTCCTCCAGTTCCTCTGCAGGTTCTCCTCGCTGTTCAGCGAAGTCCTCTCGAGCGTCTAGCCCATCGACTTCCGGTATTCTAGACTGAAGGCTTGTAACGAAGCACTGCCGAGCCATGGCTTGACTTCCTCGAACAACTCCAACTCCTTGCTCGGTGGGAAATTTCATGGATAAATGCGGGATGGAGACAACTGCCTTGAGGGACATCAGACCGGGTCTGCCGAATATTGCGTTGTATGGAGACCTGAGGTTGGTTACTAGGAAGTCGGTCTGGATAATGGCTACAAGGGGCCAGGCTCCCGGGCAGACCATCAGGGTGACGACCCCCTCCGGGATGATGACGTCGCCTGTGAATCCCATTAGGGTGGAATCCACGGCTCGAAGGTTTTCCATGAGTAATTTCATCCTGGGAAACATATCGAGGTACAAAACGTTGACCGAACTTCCACTATCAACGAGGATTCGGCTTACATCATAGTTATTTAGATTGAGGGATACAACTAATGCATCATCATGGGGGAACTGTATCCCTTGGAGATCATCATCGGAGAAGGAGAGCTCGCCCGTCTGCGCCCTCTTTGGCGCCGATCCTTCACCATCGACCCTGGGCTCGACCCGCCGGCCTCCTCAATCATGTTGATGCGGCCGATTACGGGCGGATTTGGAGGAGGAGGAGGTTGTTGAAGTTCAGGCTGGCGGTCACCTCCTTGTCCTGGCTCGGGCGCCCTCCTGAACTGATTCAGTCGTCCCCGCTGGATCAGCCTCTCGATTTCATTTTTCAGCTGCCAGCATTCTTCAGTGTCGTGGCCGTGCTCCCGGTGGTAGCGGCAGTACTTAGTGGGGTCTCTTCGGGTCGGGTTTCCTCGGAGAGGAGCTGGCCGGGAGAGCTGGCGCTCTATTTCCATAAGAATCTGCGCCCGAGGCACGGTCAGCGGAGTGTAGCGGTCGAATCGCCTGGGAGGGCTCCGGGAGCGATTTCTTGGCGGCAGCGGGGGAACTCTTTGGCGGCAAGGTGGACTTGATCAGCGGACGGGATGATGCCTGTCGGGACCTTTGGGCTCCTTCTTCTTTGCCAGCTCGGCGCGGGCAACTCTCCGCGATTCTTCGACCCTAGCGTACTTATCCACCAGAGCCATCATATCAGAGAGGCTAGGGGGGTAGCTGACTTCTATAGCCAGGTAGAAGTCGCTTTCCTTTGAGACTCCCCCTGCCAAGGCGGACATAGCCACCTCATGATTAAGGTGGTCCACCTCTAACATGGCCTTATTAAAACGGCCAAGATAATTTCTCAAGGACTCCCCCTCTCTGCTTAACTTCAGAGAGGGAGTCAGATCTTCGTCGATGGCAGCGGCTGCTGACGAACTGGCCAATAAAAAGACGGCTCAGCTCATCAAATGAATCGATGGAACCTGGCTTTAAGGCATTGAACCAGGTCCGGGCAAATCCTCTGAGGGTGGAGGGGAAAGCGCGGCAGAGGACCGCGTCGGATGCTCCGTGGAACATCATTATTGACTGGAAGTTACTAAGATGGTCGTCCGGATCAGAAGAGTCGTGGTAGGGTTTGACGGCTGGTAGCTTGACATGGGAGGGGATCACTTCCTCCATAATCCCTTTGGAGAAAGGGATGCCCTGCTCCACCTTGGGCTGAGGCTGATGGGCCTGCTTGGCAGCGTCCAGCTCCTGACGCATCTTCTGGATCTGCCGACGGATCTCCTCTTCAGCGGTCAGAGGAGGGGCTGGGCGAGAGGATCGCAGGGACGGCGTCGAATCATGGTGGGAGGTCACTGGGGAGAGGGATCGGGCTCGCCGAGACCTAGGAGGATCTCTGCCGTAACCGTCTTGCGGGGCTGGTTTGTCCCCTCTAGGTCGATGTGGGGGGTCCGCGGATTTGTGCGGACTGGAGGAGGAAGTTGCCGACGAAGAAGGAATCGTGGCCTCCTTATGAAGGTGCGGAGCGGGAAGAGCCGTAAGGTGCTCCTGGACCAGGTGAGTCAGGGCCTAGACTTGCTGGACCAGCGAGGCAAACTGGTCCTGGGTCACCGGGATGGCAGGTGGTGACGGGGTTTCGATTGGTGGAGGTTGCGGCGCTACACCGCTCACCGGATCAGGCCTCTGGGAAGTGGCCTGATCTCGGGCTTCAGAGGTTGCTCTTCTCCGATTGGCCATTAGAAAGGTTCTACTCCGGACTGAGATCCTTATCTCCTTTTTTTCAAGTTTTAATGGGACTTGAGGCCCTTCCTCTAGCGCCAATCTGTTGCCGCTGGGATCCATCCTCCGACTCGGGCGCAATCGATCTCCAGGAGCAGACCTGCACACAAGTCCTCGCGCGAGAGGCGTTGGGGTGGCCCTCCATGGAAGACCCTCCGACGCTCAAGTCAGTGGGAGGAAATCGGCGATCAATCAGAAAATGGGGAGGTGGATCTCTCCGGGGAGTCTCTCTAGGGGCGGCCGATCGGGAGCTCCACAAAAAAGGGGAGAGAGCACCGACGAGCAGCTAGCGAGAGCGAGAGAGTGAGAGTGAGGGTGTCAGCGCATACCTGAGAGAATCTGGGAGTGTCATATTTATAGGTTGTCATCTGGACCTTGAGCGCTTTCTGGAAGGTTCGAAGGTTGTTAGGATACAGAGACGGATCGAATCGAGCCGTTGGGATCCATATCTTGTTTGTTAGGGGATCGACGGCTAGGAGAGCCCCTTGATGGCTTGAGATCTAGTAGGTGTGTAGGTCCTAGGTAGCCGTGTTAGGCTCTAGACCACTTCTCAACATGATTCCTTGCATGGGATATTGTTACGATAGGTCTAGGCTCTCCAGCGTCAGGTTCTGCAGAGGTGAGTATTGGATCGTGGATCGCTCAGTGAAGCCGAGCCAAGAAAACTCGAGGGAAACGAGCTACAAGAAGCTCGGGGGAGCCGAGCTATGAAAGCTCGGGAGATCCAAGCTTATGGAAGCTCGGGGAAGGCGAGCTATGGAAGCTCGGGGGAGCCAAGCTGTGGAAGCTCGGGAGAGCCGAGCTATGGAAGCGGGGGGGAGCCGAGCTGTGGAAGCTCGGGAGAGCCGAGCTATGGAAGCTCGGGGGAGAGGAGCTACAGGGAGCTCGGGGGAGCCGAGCTATGGAAGCTCGGGGGAGCCGAGCTGCGGAAGCTCGGAAGAGCCGAGCTGTGAAAGCTTGGGAGAGCCGAGCTATGAGAAGCTTGGGGATATTTTGGTGGGCGACGGAATGGGGTCGGTCTTAATCTTCTCGTACGGATATTGATGCAATGATGATTTTATCCCCCAATAGTAAGTAATAGAAAGTTTCAAGCAAACGAAACTATTATCTGTATCTTTGGTCTTAGATCGCTTCTTAGCACACCATAATGTTACATAGACTTCCTGCAGATACTTAACGGTTTTTGTTGTACCTAGGTGAGATCACTGCATAGTTTTGAAATAAGCCATCAGATTCGATGTTTCTACTGCACCAACCAGTTTCAGTTTCCATCCGACTACATGCACCTATCGTTTCTTTATTGAAGGGTTGGAAAACTGTCTTAAAAAATTGTGAAGCACAAACAAAAGTTCAGCAAATTGAATGGTAACGAAGATTATCTATAAGATAAATTATTATTTGATAGATTATCAGTAATATTAAATATTATTTTAATATACATAGATAATACTATAGTAATATTAATTATTGTGTTTGATATGAAAAATTATAATATCAAATTCCTAAAATACTTCTAAATTAAATTTATTAAAATTTATATATTATTATATATTTAATTTTAAAAATTATATTTATAAATGATAATATTTTAAAAAATATATATTTATAAATGATATTCGAAGTGGCCAGTAAGGATGCCGAAGCAATCGAAAAAAAGTTTTGCGACGTTTGAAGGTGATTATAGGGATGCTAGGTGGCGGAGATCCATGATTCCACTTGGAACCAACAAGGTCGATAAAGGAGAAGGTGAGTACAAAGTGACCAAAGAAAATAGGATTAATTTTGTTAAAAAAAATTATCAAATTATCATATTTTTAATAATATGAATAATCACCTTTTTGGGTAATCTGGATTATCTATCTAGGTAATCAGATAGGTAATCCAAATTACCATTACAAGTTAAATTACCATATAATGGATTAAATTTAAATTATCGATAATCAGATTATCGGCTATCACAAGTTTGAAAGTATCATTAGTTTTTTTTTACAAATGGATGATTACACCATTCTAAGATGAGTTAATCCTCTGAAAATAAAATTTATGTAAGTATAAGGGCACGAATCTTCATGCGTCTAGCTTCAAAAACTCAATTCAGTGTTGAATTGATTTTTTTTTTTTTTTTTGATGAATATGCTAAATTTGAGTGCTGCAAGTATTCTAAATTTGAGTGCTTTGAGGTTGTGTGCTTTGAGGATCGTGCGTAAGGGTGCTCCCGCGTCTGGTTGGTAGTCAGCTTTAAGATTCGTGCGCTGCTTTTGCCTGTGTGATCTCCGGCGATCGTCTCCGTCTCCGGCTTCGCTGCTTTCGGTGGGCCATCGTCTGGGTGTCCCCTTCTGGCTCATGGCGTCGGATGGGTCAATGGTGGTCGGGAGAGTGGGCCGAAGGTTGGCTCACCGGGCTTCTTCTGGGTATCTTCTTCCCCGACGCCGGCGGATATCGCGCGGCTGGAGAATGCATTCCCGGAGGTAATTCAGCTTCCGGTGGAGGATCTGAAGTCCGAGATGGGTGAATGGCATGTTCGAGCTATCCTAGCTCGTTCTTATCAGAAATGGGTTCCGGCGGACGCCTATGTTCGGGAGTTTCGTCGTGCCGGAATCCGGGGGGAAATCTTGCCGATCAGCTTGGCCTGCCGCAACCACATCTTCCGGTTTGAGGATTCGGAAACTGCAGATCTGGTGTTGAATCGCCCTTGGATCATCAATGGGCAGATCATTGGCATGGATCGTTGGAAGCCGGAGTTCGTCCCGGCTGAGAACGCTATCCCCTTCGCCCTGGTTTGGCTCCGTCTTCCAAATCTTCCTCTTGAATTCTGGAAGGAGGACTTCCTGCGAGCGATCACTGAAGGTGCCGGGCAGTTCCATTGTCTTGATGCGGCGACCATGGCCAAAAGCAGGGGAAATTATGCTCGTATCTGCTTGCGGATGGACCTCCGGCGTCCCCTCCGGCCGGGTACCCGAGTGCAGGGCATTTCTCTTCCTTTGGCAGCCGTTCATCTACGAATCCTTGGAAGGATTCTGCCCGAGTTGCGGTTCTCTTCACCTGGAAGGACCATGCTCTGTGTCGACTGAATCAAGCGAGAAATCAGTCTCTCCATCCCCTGCTTTCGGCCCCTGGTTGACGGCTGTTCGTCAACGTCGGGAGTCTCCTGGGCAGAAACGGGAGGAACGGAAGAATCCCCAGACAAATATTGGCTCCAAGGCGTCGAGTAGCTGTGCTCATTCCCAGTTGAATCGGATGACGCAGCAACTGTCGGCCGTGGAGAAGGATGGGTGGAGGCAGCCGGTGAAGGTGGCTCGCCGGAAACTGCCCCCATCAATGATGAAGACGACTGTGACGGTGCAAGGGTCGAGTGATCAGGGTGATGACTTTCAGAAGGGGAAGGAGGTGATATCAGCTCCCTTGAATGCTGCTGTTAGTGTGCCGGTTACTTTTGTGCCGGTACTGTAGACCCAGTGAATTCTCAATTGAAGTCTGAACTGAAGGGGAGTAATGCTGTTATTCAGTCCAAAGTTCAGACAATTCATAATCCCTTCAGCTCATCTGGATTGGGCTCGACCAGTGGCAATTCTCAGGGTGGTGAGGATGCTTTTCTTGGCCCTCTGAAAAGGGCCAGATCGGTCGACTGCCCGGCTCCGAGATCCATATCCAAATTAGTGAAGAGGAAAGGAAAAGGGAAAACTTCTTTGCCTAAAAGCAATGAGGGGGCTCTTAACTCCCTAGCCAAGATGTCATTACCATCTTGTATCCAGGAAGCTGGTCAGGGGGTGAGCAAGCCCAGAACTGATACGAATGTCACTTTACCCATGAAGGAATCAGGTGAAAACACTGTGGGTCCTCTCTCTGATACTATACCTCCGGATCAGTCCTTGCCTCCTGTGGTTCCAGGTGTTGATTCGGATGGCTTGATGACAGAGTATCCAATGATTACTGATAGTGGCACCCTCGGTAATGGATGTTTATCTGATATGGCTATGGTGGAGGACCAAGGGGGGGTCCCAGTCCCCCCCAATCTTTAAATGAAGATACTTATATGGAATGTTCGAGGAGCTCGAAAGCCTTCCTTTCGATCCTCGTTTAATAGATTGTTGCAATTACATAATTTTGATATATGTGTGTTGTTGGAAACCAGACTGTCAGGCGATACTTTAGCCCGGCTCCGGAGGGAGATTTCCCGTCGTGGTTATCGTATGCTGTGCAGGCTGAGGGTATGTCTGGGGGTATTTTGGCCATATGGCGTGACTCTGCTGTTTCGATTGAGGCTTTTCATCAGTGTAACCAGCAGATTGGTCTTCTTATCTCTGCGGGGTCCATGACACCTGGCTTCTGTCGACTGTTTACGCCAGCACGGATTATAGGGAGCGGCGGATTCTTTGGTCTGAGCTGCTTTCCCTTCTTGGTCAAGGTCTCCCTACCATTATTGCGGGAGATTTTAACTGTATCACTGAGGCCAATGAAAAACGTGGGGGTAGACGGGTTTCGGCCTCTGCTGATATTACTGAATTTAAATCTTTTATTGGGACTGCTGGTTTATTGGATCTGGGGTATTCCGGAACCCAATTCACTTGGTGTAATAATCGCCATGGCTCAGCTCGTGTATGGGAAAGACTTGACAGAGCTTTGGCTACGGCCCAGTGGCTTCACAAGTTTCCAGCGGCCCATGTTTCTCACCTGCCCAGGATTGCTTCCGACCATTGCCCCTTATTGATCTCTACTGAGGCTGATCAGCATCACCGTAGACAGTTTAGATTTGAGCATTTCTGGACTGTCCACTCGGGGGCTCGGTCTATTATTTCTCAAATTTGGCATCTTCCCATCAGGGGTAATGCTATTTACCGCCTTTCTCGTCGTCTGATGTTGGCTAGACGGCGTCTTACCAGATGGAATAGGAATGATGTGGGAAATCTGGATCGTCAGATTGATCGGGTGGAAGCAGATATTGCAGCTCTTCAGGAAAAGGAGGATCAGGAGGGATTTCTGCTGGACCCGGACCTTCTCACTTTGCGGGATAAGCTTGCTTGTCATCACTCACTACTTCGCCAGCAGGAGATGTATTGGAGACAGAGGTCAAGGCTTCAGTGGATCCGTGAGGGGGATCGTAATACTAGATTCTTCCATCAGGCTACCCTGAAGCGGCGTGCTGTTAATAGAATTCGGAGGCTTGTGGATATAGAGGGGCAAGGCCATGAGGATTATCATTCTATTCGGGATCTGCTTCTTCATTTCTTTCAGTCTAGATGGGCTGACTCCTCCGGTAATGGTGATCCGGTTGTCAGAGTTCCTGACTCCAGGAGAGTCTCTTCTCAGGACAATGATAAGCTGTGTAGGCCGATCACTGCTGAGGAAATTCGGATGGCTCTGTGGGAGCTTGGACCGGAAAAGGCCCCTGGGCCTGATGGATTTCCCCCCCTTTTCTATCGCCACTACTGGGACATTGTTGGTCAGGAGGTGATTCAGGCTGTTCAAATTGTCTTCCATTCGAAGCAGATTCCCTTGGATTGGAATCGGACTCTTGTTACGCTTGTGCCTAAACGGTCCGATGCATCTCTTCCTCAGCACTTCAGACCTATCAGCCTCTGTACTACCCTGTATAAAATTTGTGCTCGCCTCTTGGTTGGTCGTCTTCGGCTTGTTATCCCCCGTATTATTTCTTTGGAGCAGGGGGCTTTTATTCGAGGGCGTTCTATTTCGGACAACGTCCTCATTGCTCAGGAATTCATGCATGATCTCCAAAGAGCTCCTGGGAAAAGATGTCTTATGGCAGTGAAACTTGATATGGAAAGAGCTTATGATAGAGTGAGCTGGGCCTTTCTGGAACGGTCTCTTCAGGAATTCGGATTTGCTGATCTCTTTATTGAGTGGATTATGGCTTGCATTCTGAGACCGTCCTTTTCTCTGCTTATCAATGGGAGTCCTACTGAGTTTTTCCACTCTTCGGTGGGTCTGAGACAGGGGTGCCCACTATCTCCTTTGTTATTTATTCTTGCTGTGGACGATCTTTCTCGTGCTTTCCATCAGGCTCAGCAGGATCGTCGGATTGTCCCGTTCATGGCCGGGAGTGAGGGCCCTCTGATTTCTCACCTTCTTTTCGCCGATGACTGCATCCTTTTGGGGAAGGCCTCTATTGATAATGCTGCCTCTTTTCACTCTATTCTGCAGCGTTATTGTCAAGCTTCGGGCCAAAGAGTTAATTTTCTTAAATCATCTATCTGTTTTAGTCCGAAGACCCCCAGATCTATTAAGCAAGCTATTATTGAGCTATCTGGTATCACCTCTCTGACGGACCGTCTTATGTATTTGGGGATCCCTATTACCGGTAGACGGGCCCGTTGTTCTGACTATGCTGAGATTGAGAGACGGATCCGCCAGCGTACTGATGGATGGCCAGTTACTAGCCTTTCTATGATGGCCAGGGTCACCATCATTCGCTCTATCCTCTCTTCTATTCCAGTTTACCTCCTATCCAATACTGTCATGCCGATCACCTGCCTGAGAAGGATTGATAGATGCTTCAGAGATTTCCTTTGGGCTTCGATGCAGGAGGGTCATGGTATTCACCTATTATCTTGGGATAGGGTTTGTATGCCTATCTATGAAGGTGGTTTGGGGATTCAGTCTTTGATTGCTAGAAGGGAAGCTCTTCTTGCTCGGCACGCTTCACGATTCCTCCTGGAGCCTCAGTGTTTATGGAGTTCTGTGATGCATGCGAGATACGGAGACTGGGCTCCTGGCTCGACCATTATGCCGCCCCGGGGCTCTTCGTCCTTTTGGAAGCAGATCTGTAGTCATAGCCAGGCCATCATGAACAACATTTCGTGGCTGATTGGTGATGGTTCTTTGATTGATGTTGTCAAGGATGCCTGGATTTCTGAGCTCCCTCTCATGCGTTGGCCCACCTATATCAGTATGGATGTCCCCCCCAATCTCAGGGTTAAGGATTTGATTTCCTTAAACCCCCTCTCCTGGCATATTCCTTCGGTGACCCGCTTGTTTGGAGCAGAGTTGTCTTCTCGGATTATCTCGCTTCCTCTCATGGCTGGCTGTGTTGCAGATTCCAGGGTTTGGCAGAGATCTTGCTTTCCCAAGGCCCCCATTAGAGATCTTCTGGATATGTTCAGGCCACAGGCGCAGTGTACGAAGGATGCTCGCTGGATCTGGAAGCTTCCTATTCTTCCCAGGGTTCAGCTCTTCATCTGGAAGCTTCTTTGGGACTGTCTTCCGACTTGCCTTCTCCTATCCCGGAGGGGTCTGTCTATCCAGCCGACCTGCCCTCTGTGCAGTCAGGCGGAGGAATCTCTGGACCATGCTATATTTTATTGCCCCAGAGCGAGACGGATATGGGTTCTCATGGGTTACCCTAGGAGAGCTGATATTATGGCTGATTTGCGATCCTCTTTCTTTCAGGAGATCCGGTATGGCCCTCTGAATAAGCGTGGTCTTTGGTCTGCCACTGCTTATCACATATGGCTTTCGAGGAATCAGATCATCTTCACCAACGACAGATTCTCTTATCACAGAGTTGTGAGGCAGATCAGACTGTTGTCTTCGGACTGTGCCCGGGGCTCTAGTGCTGTTGATGTTGACCCCTCTGGCCTCTGGGGCTCCCCTGCTGTCTTGACAGCGAACCGGTGTTCGATTTTCTTCTCTTGGAGCCCCCACCTCCAGGGTATGTCAAAATCAATTTTGATGGGAGTGTCCGTCATAGAGCTGCTGGCTCTGCTTTTATCATTCGTGGGCATCAGGGTGATCTCTTAGCGGCAGGAGGCTTTGGTACCCTCGACTCATCTGTTCCTATGTCGGAGCTCATTGGTGCGTGGGGGGGTCTCTCGTATGCTATCAGAACTCTCAAGGCCCATAAGATTATGATTGAGGGGGATTCTATGACTGTCATCTCCTGGTTGTTGAGGGACAGCTGTTTGGACATTCCCTCTAATCCGATTTTGTTGGACTGCCGGTCCATATTGAGAGAAATCCAGTCTGTTCAGATCCGCCATATCTTCCGTGAGGCCAATGCGGCGGCAGACTGGGTGGCTTCCTTTGTAGTTCAGCATGCGGGACCATGGACTTGGAGCCCTGCGGACCCCTGCCCGATCCTTCTCCAGCAGATTTTATATTCAGATGTATCTGGATTGATTCATATGAGGAGTGTATGATCGCCCGTTTTGTAATAAAAAAAAAAAAAAAAAGTAAATCAAATATTGCGGATCAAAAAGGATCAATGGAAGTACCATTGTTTGGCCTCGCAAGAAGGGCATATAGTACTTGAACAGCTGTATGCTGTTATTGTGTTTGGAAAACTATTATTTACATCCCGTTGGCGAGGCGGTAACCATTCTTAAACTTTTCCTTCACTTCTTAAACTTTTCCTTCACTGTTTGAGGATGAACAGTTTAAACTATTTGCCGCTTGGTCTCTCACGTCAGCATCTGGTTACTCCAATAATGGACTCTCTAGCGGTCCCCTTCACGCACTGCAACGGAAACAATAGCGATCATTTATCCACTGTAGGCATGCAAAAAGATATTTAATAGTTGTTATTACTTGTAATTCTAATCGTCAATACGGCCGTTACAACGAAATGACGCCAAACTTACGGCCGTCGCGTGAGCCCTTGCTGTTTTGTTAACAATTTTTTGCTCGGATTCGGATTTCGCCCTCACGACCAAATAACGTAGCAAACGGCCCCTTCGCGCGTTGACTGCCCAGTGGAAACGGCGGGGTGGGTATTACGCTGCCCTCCCTTTACCGGCCGGCCATCCTTGTCCCCGAAACCCTAACAACCGAGTCGGGGAGGGAGGGTAACAGAGGGGAGAGAGTGGTCTCTTCCTCCTCCCATGGCGATTCTCTACGCCGTGGTGGCCAGGGGGACGGTGGTTCTCGCCGAATTCGCCGCTGTGACGGGAAATACTGGCGCCGTGGCCCGGCGGATCCTCGAGAAGCTCCCCCCGGACTCCGACACAAGGCTTTGCCTCTCCCAGGACCGCTACATCTTCCACGTCCTCCGGTCCGATGGCCTCACCTTCCTCTGCATGGCCAACGATACCTTCGGAAGTAAGTTCCATGCCCCTCTCCACTAATTCCTTACAATAATCGATCTTATTGCTTCCATTCGTCCTTTGTCCTTCTCCACTAATTTCTTCCAATTTTCGATCTTATTGCTTCCATTCGTCCTTCGACCTTCTCCACTAATTTCTTCCAATTTTCGATCTTATTACTTCAATTTGTCCTTCTAAATGATTTTTTTTCCTTTCAAAAAAGTTTGATGTGGTTTTAAATAATTGCGTATTTTGTCGGGGGTCGAGGGTTTTGATTGGTTATCAGGAAAAATTTAGGAGTTTTTAGAGTTTCCAATGGGTTGTTTCTGTACCTTGTTTGATTTACTCCGTGTGTAGTAAGAACTTTGCAGTCATTGTTTATTTGAAGAAGATGCTGGGCTGAAGTAGATTTTGTGAGTATAACATCACTCTACGATCTCAATGAGTTGATCCTAGGTACATTCAAGTGTTAGTGACTGCTTTTAATCAAAGCAAAAATGTACTCTCATAGGTTTCTAGAGATAATTTGTACAAAATCTACCTTCATAGGTGCTTTCGTTATTATGCTTATTCTTAGAGGGGATCAGAGCACGTCAGTAGCATCATCAGGCATGTTGTGATTGGAAGGGTGCCTTTAAAAGAGCAGGTCTATTGTTATTTCTCTCAGCATACATGGAGCTTGTTTTTCAAAAAGAATTGCACAACAGAGGAGGTCTGTGAGCCCAGAATTTGCATATGATAGAGCCTTCATGCCAAATTACTGTAGGTTGATGAACTGGGGTTGCCTAATTGCCTTGCTCCTTTGTTGAATCTTTGGGTGTAGGGGCCTAGATTGCGTGCACTTTTGTTGAAGGAAAATTTAAACCAAGGAAATCATAAAACCCTCTATGTGGAGAAAGTCAAAATGTTTCCTACAAAATACATCGCAGTCTACAAGAGATGGACTTTCCATGCTCAAAGGTAAGGTTGTGTACATCTGACCCCCCTAGACCCTACAATGGTGGAAGTCTATTGGACCACCTTGTAAAGTGATTGGCTATCATTCCTTCAGAAAGTGGATTGCAAAAAAAAAAAAGAATTTGACACTGCATCAGAAAACTTAAATATAAGGCGAATTTGTGATCAATAATTCCCAGTTCTAGAGATCTAGTTCATGAATGAAACACAATGTTTGGTATCTTTTCCTATCTTTGCATCCGCGGACACACTCCTACAAATCATTTGTTCTGCTGCTTGATATATGATGAATTTGGACTTATCTATTTGTTTTTCTGGGCTAAAGGTTAGGACATGGCTTGAAGGTAAAATGAGGTAGAGGGTTCCCAAAGGTTAGGCATGCAAGTAGTTGTTTTGCAGCTGATTATGTTTATTGTATTTTGATCTTTATTATGGTTGTAAAAGGATTGCTTTTAGAAAGTGCATGAATTTCTGTGATTTTAGGATAAAATTTCATCATAGTTGTAGCTTATTTGGACGGTAAAAGGAATCATTGAAGGATTTTTAGCTTTCTTATGATGCATGCTGTGTCCTGAACTTCATCTAGTAAGGATATATATGGAGATTGTTTTTCAGTCTTTTAAATTGTCCTAGCATTAAAATGTCGTGGGTTGATAAATATACATTCATAAATCTCTTGAATCTTAAAGAATCCTCTAAGATGGCCTACTTGTGAGACTCTTTGGAAGCAGAGACTGGGAGGCAAGGTGGGAGCATGGGGGAAAGATACCTTTCCCTTGAAGCTATGTCAACTTCTGTTGTTATTATACTAATACTTCATGGTTGATTTCTGGTTGCTGTGTTACCTGATGTTTCTCCTTCTCTCTGATCCAAAGGGCTTATGTCCCTCTTCTCTTTTCTCATTTACTTTTTTCCCACATCCTGCCTCTACTTTCACTGAAAAACAAAAGGAAAGCCAAAATTCAACTGTTTTTCGAATCAATATGAAATCTATTAATGAGTTATGACGTAAAAATGGTTTGACCCTCAGTTTTCTTATGCGCCTTGTTATATGCTCAGGTTCATTTAGTAAAATTCTGCCTCACCTTTTTATCATGTTTTTTTTTTTTTTTTTTTTCTTTTGTAGGGAGGATTCCATTTTTATACTTGGAGGATATCCACATGAGGTTCATGAGAAATTATGGCAGAGTTGCTCATTCTGCATTAGCTTATGCAATGAATGATGAGTTCTCTAGAGTGCTACACCAGCAGATGGAGTTCTTTTCCAGTAACCCAAGTGCAGATACGCTTTCCCGTGTACGAGGTGAAATCAGCGAGGCAAGTTATACTAATATAGCTTAAAAAGTAAATTCTTTGTTAGGATAGCAATATGAAGTTGGTTTTTGACATATTTGTTCTTCAGCCTAATACCAGTTACCCTCACCAAAAAAAAAAAAATGACAACCTTGCTGTGGCATAAGTGATTGCCACTGAAAACCTTTATAGCCATCTTGTATCAGAGCAATTTGGATGTTTTCACTAAATGTGTTAAGTGGATTATTTATTCTTGCTGAGAATCTCCAGGGTGCATACAAAATATCAATAAAGGATAGTTGTTTCTATCAATCTAAAGTCGTGTATTCTATCTTATGACACTGATCTCTACTAGTCATTGACACATGCTGGTACATTTTTTTTTTCCTTTCTGCAACTTCTCCGTATTTGAAGTTACCTTTGCTTCATCAAACTGTCTGATTGCTCAATAGTGTGATTTGCAAGACATGAAGTGCATTTATTTAGTTTGTTGTTGCTAAAGAATCATATTTGACCTTTCTTCCTTTCATGGGGGTTGGAAATGGTCTTGACAATGTTTTGTTTGCTAAATTTCAACCAAATGGTTATGGAAGTCTTGAGGTGAAGTAGGCAGAATTTCCTGCCTGATTTTCTCATGCTTCCAAAAGTTTTATATACTCATATGTTTAGAAACTAGTCGCTCTTTAGAAAGATCATGATGAAAGTCTTGAATTCCCTGTTTAGATTTGTTGTGATATTCCTTTAGGTTCCGCATGCATTAATGCAAATCTAGTGGTTTTAATTCTTTCATTACTTTGCTTGATGTCTACACCCAAAATAATGGGAAGAAAGAGGTGTTCCTTTAATATATTTTTGTTTTATATATGATTTAGAAAATTCAAATAAAAAAAACCTAAGTTATAAAATTTAATATTCCAATGCTGATAGTTCTTTATTGAAACTAGACCTTTACTGTTAAAATTGGGGCAAAATGCAATAGCATAAAGCATAATCTTGATATTGACATTGCCTTGCTCCACATGTCAAGCTTTTGCTGCCACCATCTCATGATCCTCACAGTATGAATGTATGTGGTAAGTTGCTTAGTTAGCAGTGCTTTCTTTTCGTAATGCTTAAGATTTATTCTGAGTAGAACTCTTTTTAAGAATAAATATATGCAGAACTTAAAAATATATTGTCTTTAACTTGTCCATAGTGATTTTTCTTTCTGCTGATTGGCAATTTATAGTTGGCCCTGCAACGTGGTTATGTTTGTCAAACTTATGATAGTTAAAATTTTGCAGATACATACTGTCATGGTTGAAAATATAGAGAAGGTATTGGACAGAGGAGATCGAATTGCACTTCTTGTTGACAAAACTGCTACCATGCAGGATAGTTCCTTTCATTTCAGGAAGCAATCCAGGCGCCTCCGCCAAGCACTTTGGATGAAAAATGCAAAGCTTTTGTGAGTGCCTAATCTGACGTCAAATTATTCTCTCCTTTTTCTACAAGATATATTTTTGTATGATATTGTTTAGTTAAATAATTGGACAGGTATGGTGAGTTTTTGATTGTCAAATCTTAGATCATATGGTATTCCTTTTACTTTTTCCTTATCTTGCATGCATGGAGGAGGAGAATGCTGGGAGTTCTGTGGAGAGATTATGAAAGTGGATAGGGGATCCATTGGCCAGCTGCATCTGGACCTTAAACTGGAAGAATGTGTACTTTTTTGGTTGGTGGGGAGGGTGGCTTGCCTAGGATATGGCATTGGAGGATTAAACCAATCTATGGAGGATTTAACCAATCTATGGATGTCCTCAAGGGGGAAAGCTGGATATAGATATATATGTGATGAGGTGAACGATTGTATGTTCATCTTTGCTAGAAAGTTTTGGACAAGAATTTGGCAGCAACAGATGATAGGATAATTGGGAGATAAAAGATGGGTTGATTTGTTTTGATTGAATAACCTAATTTCGGAAGTTAGGGAGCATGTTGCTTTTTTCTGTCAGATAGATATGAAACAAGTTTTTTTTTCCCTCAAGTTATTAAGGAAAAGGGAGGTTGTGAGGGATTAAAACCCTGCTGCAAGATTTCTTTCCTCTTTGGAGTACTTCTGTAGGAGCACAGCGGATTGGAAGATACCTCAGAATCAAAGTTTTGCGAACAAGGTTGGAGGCAATGCTTCTCATGGAACATGTTACTACATGCATCTTGGGGAAAGCATGGAGAGAACTGGAACAAAAAGGTTTATTGGCAATTTAGTTTTGATTTTGGCTGCAGAAAAATGCATGGTTCTTAATATTTAAGTCCCATTTACTGAGCAGTTAACCTGATTAGCAAGCAGTTTTGAACAGTGGATTTGTGATGCTTAGGGACTTTAATCAATCTTCTTTTGTGTGAGATTGTGAGTAGCTAAGGGCTCTATGTCTTCCTTTAATATGACTCTTGTGGCTAGATTTCTTTCTACTATTCTTATATATATAAACATAATCAGCAAGAATTCCTTTTTGAGTTCTCCAGTTTCAGTTTTAATTGTTTAACTGATGATGGAAAACTACTTTTGAGAAGGTTCTCAATGTGAATGGTTTAAAAAAAGTTATCTTAATGCATGAGGCTTCTACTATTGTGGGGCCTAAGGATGATCAGACATATGCAGCTTTACTTTTACATGGGGAGCGGCTATCTTCGTGTTTCAAACCTATGATACTCGGGTCACGGTGGACTAATCTTATTATTTGAAGTAGTAGCTTAGTTACTATTCACTTTCCGTTATTTGAATCTATCTTTGTTTATGAGGGATATTGGGGATGCTTTTTATTAATAAACCATGTTTGTTCAGTGAACTAGCAATGCCATATTAACTCAAATGCTTTATTCTTTGTTTCAACCCCAGGTATTAATTTTGCCATGGCTAGGTGTCATCCAATTAATGTGTCGTAATTTTCATTGGCTACTAATTGGATATAGTAAAGCATGAATGCCAATAATAGTCCATTCTACACCCAAGATAAGGTTAGTTATATGGTTTTCTTGTCATCACTTTTGCTTCAATTATGTAGGATGATTAGAATGTAAACCTAAGATGTTTCCCTTGGGAGGAATTGCTGCCCATAGAAGAATTATGTGGGCCAAATTCTTGATCATACGCAGCTCAAGATTCAAACCCACAACCTCCAACTTATTAACAGAGGTGGATGACAGTGCAATGCCATGCTAAAATGCCTGTATCATGCTATACCAAATGCAAATCAAGAAGGATTGACTTAGCTAAAACGTTTTTGCTTTGAACCAATGTAAACAGGTTGTTAGCAGGTTGACCTGCTCAAACTAGCTTGGTTTTGAGTGGTTGGGCCAGATAAGGGCCCTCGATTAATGCAGGGCCTCAATAATCAGGTGATCTGGCAGCCTTTTCGCCCTTTGTTTCAAGGTAAGGGAGAGGAGAGGAGAGCTAGAGAATGGAAGGGGGAGCTCTTCCTTTGATCTGGATATTTTCATCTTCTACTTTATTTTCTCTATTTCATCCAAATAATGTGCATAAATAAAAATATAAAGAAATTATGCCTGAATTTTCTATTATACTTAGTTAATTTAACTTTTATTATAAAGTCACACCATTTTTCAGGCATGTAGCATAAAGAATTAAATATATTATATTTAAACATAAAAAATGAGCTCCCAAGTCCCTATCTTCGATCAAATTTGAATAAAGAAAACTTAAAAACGAGGAAAACTTTTTTTTTGTTTTTGATGTACTACTATGGTTCGATGTGGTACATTATTGCTATGGCAGTGTACCTACCTCTGATCAGTATGCAGTCCAGCACTGAGACGGCAAGTCTTGGTATAACCACTAAGATAACTCCCAAGGTGATTGAATCATGTATGTGAGGTAGGGTAAGAGCATGCCTTTATTTCTTTATTTCTTTTTGCAAAGTTAAATTGCTTTCACTCTCTTTCCTCCCGATAGTTTACTTGTAGCCTTACGCTTGCAAATTATCGTGTGTGCTGATGCTGCCCATCTATATTTTGTCATTGCAGAGCCTTGTTGACAGTTGTGATAGTCCTTCTGCTATATATTATAGTTGCTGCATGCTGTGGAGGTATTACTCTTCCATCATGCAGATCATGATTTAGTCATGGATATTTGACTTTCAGAACGTGCATATCAGTGCCTTCATAAATTTTCTTGCCTGTGCAATGAGGTCTTCTTCAGCAGCAGTCTTCTTGGTATGTCAGCATATGTGGTTGGTTGCAAACAGAGGATTTCTACATGTTGAAAATTCCTTCCGTTGTTCTCTATGGCCTGCTACACATTTTTTTCCTCTCTTAAATCAGTTCTGTTGATGCTGGTATTTTCTGTATAGTGGTTGTAATCATTCTATTGTACAATCTTGCTTCGTGGTTATTTCTCTTTGGTAAAACTGCTTCTGTACAAAACAGTTGGTTTATTACTGAGGTTGCATTTTGTGTCGGGTCGCAATTGTCACCATTTTTCCGTATTCTTTGTTGCTGATTATTGAATTGAAGATGGGCATGTAAATTGTTTATTGCTGGTTCCTTAGCTTCCTTTTCCCAACCATTTACAGACACCTATCTCCCAAAGACTGATCTGATGATATATGGTTGACAGTTGCATCAAGGTGGTTCCTATCGCTGAACCTTTCAAACGCTGTTGACACTAGCGGACTGACGTGCACCAGTTTTGATTGTGATCCATTTTGAGATTAACTGAACTACTTTTGGTTAAAGTCAGTCCAAAATTCTGTCAATTCTGAACCGGTAATTGTGTTAGGCTAAAATTAAATATATTGATTCATATTATATATGCGGAAATATGAGATCAATATATTTATATATTATTTATCATTGCTCTACTAAAAATAGGTTGATTTTTCTTTCAGATAAGGGTAAGGCTCTTTTACACTTAACGATTTCTCTAAGCGATGGTGTAAACTTTCTTGTAGAGATCAGGTATAGGGACTTTACCATTTTATATTTCTTTATGCCTTATCTGTCTATCACAGAGGGTGTTTCAAACGGATATGGTTGAGGAATGTTTATCTTAATCATGGATTCAAATTTGAATTCACGTAATCCCTTGATATCGAATATAGGATCATCTTAATCGTATCTAACCGATACGCTTAATGGAGAAAAAATCAGCATTTTTTCAATTGGTCTGTATATTCTATTACTATAGTAAGAAATAGAATACATATCATGGCAATAGATCCTCTTAAAATCAAGTATTATTTACCATGTATCACTTGAAACCTATATAACTTAATGAATAAACCCCATTTTTATTCTAGGTCCAACTTAATGATGCTTATCACAAAATAAATGTGTACACTAAATAATTGAATATGAAAAAACATCACAATCATAAAAGAGTTTCATTGTACAAGTAATTGTCCATGTAACTAAATTATATCATGGAACCAATTCTCATTCGTACCACATGATCCTTAAAATTCTTAATTGGCATGCCTTTAGTCAAGGATCAGCTATCATCAATTCAGTGCTAACATGTCTTTAGTCAAGGATCAGCTATCATCAATTCAGTGCTAACATGTTCTATGACCATTTTATTTTCTTTAACACGTTCTTTTATGGCTAAATACTTAATATCGATGTGTTTACTTCGACAACCACTCTTGTAGTTTTTAGCTAAAAATACAGCAGCTGAATTATTATAGCACAATTTAATTGGCCTAGCAATAGAATCAACAATTATAAGTCCTAAGATGAAACTCTTCAATCATACACCGTATAATATAGCTTCAAAACAAGCAATGAACTTTGCTTGCATATATATAGTAGAGGTAGCAGTCAGATATGTACCTCATGACCTTTCAGCAGCTCTCCAGTGATCTAAACCTGGATTACTCTGATATCTTTCTAACATCCCAACTGCAAATGCTATGTCAGGCCTTGTACAGACTGAGCATACATCAAGCTACCAATAGCTGAGGCATATGGAATGTTTTTCATTTTCTCCCTCTCAAGGTCATTCCTTGGCACTGATTCAAATTGAATCTGGAAATCTCTCTAAGATTTTGTTGATATAGGTTTCTTGAGATAGACCTAAAACACCTCGAAGTCTGTCTCTCTGAATTTTAATGCCAATGACATAAGAGGCATCACTCATATCTTTCATGTCAAAATTCTCAGAGAGAAATTGTTTCACCTCATGTAACATACCTTTATCATTGGTTGCAAGTAAAATATCGTCTACATATAGGATCATAAAAAAATTTTGCTCCCACTGACCTTCTGGTATATACATTGATCCATGATGTTCTCTACAAATCCAAATGAAGAAATTACATCATGAAATTTTAAGTACCAAGAGGCTTGTTTCAATCCATATATAGATCTATTAAGCTTGCATACTAATTGCTCATTATCACTAGAGGAAAAACCTTCAGGTTGTTTCATATAAACCTCTTCCTCTAATCTCCATTGAGAAATGCAGTTTTCACATCCATTTGTTGCATCTCTAAATCAAAATGCGCAACAAGTGCCATGATAATGCAGAAGGAATCTTTCTTAGGTACAGGAGAAAATGTCTCCTTGTAATCAATTCCCTTCCTTTGAGTGAATTCCTTAGCAATGAGTCTTGCCTTATATCGCTCAATGTTGCCTAGCGAGTCTTTCTTGGTCTTAAAGACCCATTTACAACCAATGACTTTTGCTTCATTAGTGTTGCTGCTGAAATCTGTCCTCCGACTCGGGCACGATCGGGCTCCCTCCTGGGTGGACCTGCAAAACAGTCCTCACGCGAGAGGCGTTGGGGGTGGCCCTCCATGGAAGACCCTCTGATACTCAAGTCAGCAGGGATCGGCAATCAACAAATATGAGGAGAAGGCTCTCGCTGAAGAGTCTCTCCAAGATGGCCTTTCGAGAGCTCTGAGCATAGCGTTAATGGTGGGAAGGGGCGAGCAGAGGTAGAAGGAGAGTAGGCCAGTAAGCAAGTGTGCATACCTGAGAAGCCGGGAGACGGTTCTATTTATAGAGGATCACCTGATTCCTTGGGAGCGTCGTGGGTCCGAAAGCCGTTAGGATTCGAATCCAGCTTGTTATGAGGTCAGTAAGATTTGTATCTCGTTAGTTAGAGGATCGACGGTTGGGAGAGCTGGTTGATGTCTTGGGATTCGGAGATGGTGTAGGCTCCGGGGCTCTAGGTCACTCTTGGGTATGATTTTTGTTTGAACTCTCCCGCACCGGATTCCGCAAAGGTGCCTGAGTGCCTGAGTCTGGCTGGGGCATAAGGATAGGAATGGCTCGGCTGGGGCCAAAAGATAGGAACAGCTTGGCTGAGGCCGAGAGATAGGGGCAGCTTGGCTGAGGCCGAGAGATAGGGGTCGCTCGGATGGGGCCGAGAGATGGGGATAGCTCGGCTGAGGCCGAGAGATGTTATAGCTCGGCTGAGGCCGAGAGTCAGGGATAGCTCGGTTGAGGCCGAGAGATGTGATCCGTGCCTTGGGAGTACTTGGCTCGCTGGTGGGCTAAGGCGCCCCGATCCACTTAGGCTGATTCATCTCTAGCGGGTATTGCACAGCAAGTGGGAGTAAGGATTGATCCTAACCCCTTGCACAATTATTAATGCAGCAGCGATTTTACCCCTCAACGTAACTCAATAAGATCCTAGACTCCATTAAATGCTATAGAATTCATCTCCTCTTTCATAGCATTATACCATAAATTGGATTCCTTACAATTCATGGCTTATGAAAATGTTTCAGGATTATTTTTAACTCCAATATTATAGTCTGACTCTTGAAGATGCACAATATAGTCACTAGAAATTGCTGATTTCTTTTCTCTTATAGATCTTCTTAATGTTGTAATAACCTCCTCTGGCGAAGTTGATTGTTCAACTATATCTGGTAACTCATGAGAGACTGGATCTACTAGTTCTGATGAGGGATAAAGTAGTATAATGCAATCTAGGAGAAGATAGTAATAACTAAATGAAAAATGAAGTGAAGCTTGGCTACATTTTCATGTAAAAGAGCAGAAATTTTCATGAAGGGATTTGCATGTTAAACTAAACTTGGAGGAGAATCTTTCAAATAGAAAGAGAAAGAATCTTTGTGGCTAAGAAGCCACACAAGCTAGGGCTTAGTTATTCTAATATTTCAGATGGAAAAAGTTGAAAGAGGGGTATCTGGCCATTAATATATCAGAGATTGAAAGGTTTACACTCAAGGATGAAGTTCTTGGATGACAAGGAGATTCCTCTAATTGCAGGACTTCTTGTATCTGTTTCTTGTCATGGAAGTCTTTTTTCTTCAGAATCTGGAATTTTCGGGGATCTTGGCAGATTTGAGGTAGCTTGGTCGGCCTTCTTTGTGAAGTATTCTTGTACCTTGGAAGATGGGATGTGATGGTAGAATGGAATGGAGAATGGCTAGTGGATCTTGGTGTGGAGATGACTTTCTTGAAGTAGCTAAGGGCCTCTCACCCACTCCCTCTCGGAGGACATTTGCCAATACAAATGGAAGAAAATAAACAGTAGCTAAGGGCCTCTCACCCACTCCCTCTCAGAGGACATTTGCCAACACAAATGGAAGAAAATAAACTTAACTTTCATTCATCATCAATTGTTTTTACAAGAGAGCTTGGAGTAGTATTTATAAGCCTCCAAGGGACTTTTAAAAATTCAAATTACATGGAGCTTTTTATGAGAAGTTGCAACCTAAGCTAGCTATAAGGGTGGGAGGTTGAAACAACTTATAACTAAGCTTAAAAAGAGAAGAAAAAAGTGGACGGCTCCTTTGAATTTTAATTCTTCTTGGTGATGTGGCATGTGGTGATGTGGCTTAATGAGGTATACACCAAGAGGTTGACATGGCACCCAACAATGCTTGCTGAAGTGGCATCCACCTTGGATTGATTTGTTGGAGTGGTTGAATGCATCGAATCTTCAAACTCACCTGCTTACCTTGAACCCATTTCCATACCTCTCTTGGACCCAACTACTAAACTCACTAAATACAAACCAATTTGACCCTACTTGACCTCAAGAACCCAAATTGAAATAAACCAACTTTAATTATATGACTCAAATTCAAAGAAGTAAAATTATTACTCTATTTATAGGACACATGAAAGAATTAAAGCCATACTGAATTAGATCGAAGCTTCTTTCGAACTTTGGTGTCCGCACCAATTTTTCTGGGATGGGATGAACTTGACCCTATCGAGTAAGGAATGATCTGACTTTGATACCTTTCTAGCAAGTCTGGATCAATTTTCTGCAGATCCTCTTGGGTGATCCAGGAATCCTCAAATTTTGGCCTTCCTTGCCATCGAACCAGATAACATTGATAGCTCTTATTTCTGATGGTAATTGCTTTGTCATCCAAGATACGTTCAATCCTATCTCTCCGCTCTGGTTGAATTGCTAGTGGACACTCAAGTAGGGTATCACTCTCAAAGGCTAGATAAGGTCCAAAAGACTCACTAAGAATTAATGCCGGCTCTTTGTATTCTTTCATATTAGAAATATTAAATGTTGAACAAATACCATAATCTTGTGGTAACTCTAACACATATGCATTAGGTCCAACTCTCTTTAATACTTTGAAAGGTCCAGCTCTCTAGGCATGCAGTTTCTTCATAGTTCCCTGGCAAGAACCTTTCAGGTCTAAGTTTAACCATGACAAAGTCCCCTATATTGAATTCTTTCATTTGTTTACGTGAATTGGCCATATGCGTATAGACTTCATTGCTCATTTAAATTTTTTTACTAATTTCCTTATGTAATTCCTTAATATGCTGTGCATATGACTTAGCGGACTCAGACATTCGTGCATGAGTGGGTAATGGAATAAGATCGATAGGTTTCCTAGGTTTATAACCATGGACAAACTCAAAAGGACTTTTACCAATAGTCCTATTGATTGAGCTGTTATAAGCAATTCAGCACGAGGTAATAGCATATCCCAGTTCCTTAGACTTTTTCCACGAGGTAATAGCATATCCCAGTTCCTTAGACTTTTTCCTACAAGACACCTCAATAAGTTTCCTAGACTTCTATTTACTACTTTGGTTTGTCCATCAATCTGGGGGTGGTAAGCAGTTGAGAAGTTCAGTTTTGTTCCTAGTAGGTGCCAAAGGGTTTTCCAAAAATAACTTATGAAACAGACATCCCTATTAGAAACAATGGTCTTAGGTAACCCATGCAATTTGACTACTTGATCGAGAAAAAGCTTGGCTACCCTGAGGCATCAAAAGTTTGGGAACAGGGTATAAAATGGGCCATCTTTGAAAATATTGTTGCAACAGCTATCATATCTAACATATCGTCTAAACAGGGTATAGAAAACCTATACTTAGTTGTGATATTATTAATGGCACGACTGTTTATACATATTCTCCAAGTGTCATCTTTCTTAGGGGTTAATAACGTGGGTATGGCACATGAACTCAAAATTTTCCTAATGAATCCCTTTTGGAGGAGTTCTCCAACTTGTTTTTGTAACTCAAGATGCTCACTAGGGTTTATCCTATAATGTGGTAGATTTGGTAATGTAGCGCCAGGAACTAAATCTATGGCATGTTGAATATCTTTAAGTGGTGAAAGGTGATCAGGTAGATTTTCAAGGAAGACATCTTGAAACTTCCTTAAAATTTCTTTTACTTTCTGGGGTTGTTCCTTCTGGGGTTGGTTCTGGATTTCCTAGGTTGATAGGATCCAAATGGGTGAACCTTCATTAATTTCCTTTTCTAAGTCTTTATCATTCATCAAATGCAACCCCTATTTCTTTTCCTTCAAGTTACTAGACCCTCTCTTAATGTTGTCTTTGGGTGGAAAAAAGGTTTATAACTATCTTCTTTCCATTAAAATTAAAGGAACAAGAATTAGATCGACTAAATAAAGTTGCATCACAATCATATAACCAAGGTCTGCCAAGAATAATGCTACTAACCCCCATTGGAAGAATGTCACACCAAACTTTCTCTAGGTACGATTGGAATTATACTTGACATCTAAACTTGACCGATATCGAAATGGGATCTATCCAGGAAACCTTATAAGGGTTGGGATGAGAAGCAGTGGGTAATCCTAAACTCTTAACAGTATTAGTTAAAATTGCATTGACACAACTCCCACTATCTATAATGATTTTGCATGCTTTCTTCCCTATTTTGACAAAAGTTTGCAGGATGTTAGTCCTATACCAGTCTTCCTGCTCTTTGGTCCGGGTCAAGATACATCTAACAACTCCTAAAAACTCAGACGAGTCCGAAACTTCTTCATCTCCATCATACTCATCAACTAGATTCACTCTGCTTCATAAATCTCTTCCTTCAAATTCTCAATTGATTCATTAACTTCCTCCTCTACTTCTCCTATATGCAAGGCTCTAGTAGGACATTGACTCGCATAATGACCTACCTTATGATATTTGAAACAGTGTATGTTTTGAGTCCTCTACTTCTCCTATATGCAAGGCTCTAGTAGGACATTGACTCGCATAATGACCTACCTTATGATATTTGAAACAGTGTATGTTTTGAGTATTACTCCTTTGGATTTTTGGACTCTTTCCTTTATCAATCTTTCGGACTAAAGGAGTATTGGGTATGGGTCGGCTAAAGTGAGTCTAGCTTGAATTAGGCCTTTGGCTTGGGGCACTCATCTTATTAGATTCAGACCGACGGATAAATAGTACTCTTTGGAATCTTTCGAAGTCCCTAGCAACTTGGTATGCTTGTTCTAAGTCATGGACTTCTCTAAGGAACAGTTCTCTCTAAATCTCTTCCCTTAAACCGACTCTAAATCTGGATAGGGTTACATCTTCTGTTTCAACAATACTACATCGCATAACATATTCATCAAACTTAGCAATGTATTTTGATACAGGCCTATTCCCTTGACTTAGCCATTGCCATTGGTCCAGTAACCTTTGTTTATAGGAAATAGGTAGGTACTTCTCCTAAGCTTGATTTTCATGGCTCTCCAAGTACCTATTGGCATGTCTCCTCTTTGCCTACATAGTTGCTCAACATTTCCCCATTATAACCTAGCTTGTCGGATTAGCCTAAGCTTGGCAAATTTGAACTTTCTATCCTCTGACATTTTATACCATTCGAAATATTGTTCCATATCTCCCTCCCAATCTATGTACACCTTAGGGTCTAGGTCCCCATCAAAAGTGGGTGCATCAAGTCGGATACTCCTAAGGGCTCTTTCATCTTGATCAATGTAGTCATGATGAGGTCTTATTTGGTGGGGTTCAACAATAGGTTCAGGATATTGGACTCTAGGATTCAAAGGTGTCATTCTGGGTGATTGAGGCTCAATAGGAGTCATATGAGATTCTTCTAAGGAATCATCAATCCTTTCTTGCATCTGGTCAAACCTAGTGTTCAATTGATTATACTGCTCAGTCATAGCCCTCATTAAAACTTCTAGATTTGGGTCTATGGCTACACTAGGTTGACCTGGATTATGCTAGTATGGGTCCCTGATCTAGTTATCATGCAATGCAATTAGGCACACAAGCCGACCATAACGACAAATGGCTCCTAAAACCTAGAGCCCAAACTAGATGCCTAATCAAAGTGGCAAACTAATATGTAGTAACTCAACACTTAGCCAGACAGGTGTAAGGGGAGTGTTGGTCCTGATTGCCAACTTAGACACCAACTTTAGATTGGCTAAGAGGTAGACTAGCACACAAGCCCTTGAACCACCATTCTAGATACTAAGCACGGAGCACACACAGAGTAATTAACACAGTGACTCGACACTAGCCTGAACCCGACCAGTGGGTATCCCTAGCTCATTAGAGTAATTTGGGTCTAATCCTTTTTTTTTAATTAAAAGCTAGGGTCGTTATGTAGGATTATGGTTTTGGGCTAAGGACAGGTGATGAAATCCTGCCCCCATGTCATATTGATGCCCTTAACTTGATTTATCATGAGATGTATGCAACATTCATATGAATCCTAAAATTATGTGCAGAATTTTCTATGTGTTGCAACTCTGAAGTGAGACAGGAAAGTATCATGTAACATATTCAGAAAATTTAGGAATATTTATAGAACACTCTTAACCCAATGATGATACTCCAGGTAAAAGAAAATTAAATTTAAAATTTATTGCTTTGTTGGGCAGTTCCTAGAAATCAGTCACGTTAAAAAAAAATAGAACAGAACTTGTTCTTAGGCCTTATTTTGGCTAGCAGAAAATCCACAGTCCGAGATAATGCCTGAGAAAATATCAAAAAATACTTTGAATTATAAAGAATCTATCAAAATAAAAATTATAAAATTATAAATTTTTTACATGCTGCAACAATTAAAACACCAGACCATATATTGTAACGTTCAGATAATCCAACGAGCAAGCAAAAATTAAAAATTTCATCCTAACCAACCATACTCTGATACCAATTTGTGAGGGATGAAGTAGAATGATGCAATCTAGGAGAAGATAGTAATAACTAAATAAAAAATAAAGTGAAGCTAGGCTACATTTTCATGTAAAAGAGCAGAAATTTTCATGAAGGGATTTGCATGTTATACTAAACTTGGAGGAGAATCCTTCAAAATAGTAAAGAGAAAGGATCTTTGTGGCTAAGAAACCACACAGGCTAGTGCTTAGTTATTCTAATATTTTAGATCAAAAAATATTGAAAGAGGGGTATCCGACCATTAATATATCAGAGATTGAAAGGTTTACACTCAAGGATGAAGTTCTTGAATGACAAGGAGATTCCTCTAGTTGTAGGACTTCTTGTATCTATTTCTTGTCATGAAAGACCTTCTTCTTTGGAACCTGGAATTCTTAAGGATCTTGACAGATTTGAGGTAGCTTGGTCGGCCTTCTTTGTGGAGTCTTCTTGTACCTTGGAAGATGGGATGGGATGGTAGAATGGAATGGCGAATGGCTAATGGATCTTGGCATGAAGATGACTATCTTGAAGTAGCTAATGGCCTTTCATCCACTCCCTCTCGGAGGACATTTTCCAACACAAATGGAAGAAAATAAACAATAGCTAAGGGCCTCTCACACACTCCCTCTCAGAGGACATTTGCCAACACAAATGGAAGAAAATAAACTCAACTTTCATTTATCATCAATTATCTTTACAAGAGAGCTTAGAGTAGTATTTATAAGCCTCCAAGGGACTTTTGAAAATTCAAATGATATGGAGCTTTTCATGTGAAGTTGCAACCTAAGTTAGCTATAAGGGTGGGAGGTTGAAATAATTTATAACTAAGCTTAAAAAGAGAAGAGAAAAGTGGATAGCTCTTTTGAATTTAAATTCTCCTTGGTGACATGGCATGTGGTGATATGGCTTGATGAGGTGTACACTAAGAGGTTGACATTGCACCCAACAATGCTTGTTGAAGTGGCGTCCACCTTGGATTGATTTGTTGGAGTGGTTGAATGCATCCAATCTTCAAGCTCACTTGCTTACCTTGAACCCAATTCCATGCCTCTCTTGGACCCAACTACTAAACTCACTAAATATAAACCAATTTGACCCTACTTGGACTCAAGAACCCAAATTAAATAAACCAACTTTAATTACATGACTCAAATTCAAAGAAGTAAAATTATTACTCTATTTACAGGACACATGAAAGAATTAAAGCCATACTAAATTAGATCGAAGCCTCTTTCGAACTTTGGTGTCTGCACCAAGTTCATTATCAGCAAATTATGAAATTTCAATGACTGGTTGTATAATGCATATTTTATCTTGAGGGGCACTATGAACAATAATCAGTCAGTCACTTGAAGTAGAAGGTTGAGCATCAGAATGTTCCTTTTCAGCAATCATGCTCTGCAATTGATTACTCCTACTGGTCAAGTCATTCTCAAGAAATTTGGCATTTCTTGATTCCATAATCTAAGTTATATGAGATGGACAATAAAATCTATATCCCTTGGACCTCTTGGCATATCCAACAAAATACTCACTAATGGTCCTAGGGTCCAGCTTTTTCTCTTATAGATTGTACACTCTCACTTCATATGGGCATCCTGGTGCGGGCACCTGGATCAGGCAAATGATTCTTAATCCTCTATGGATATCTGATTAGGTTTTTAGGGTTTGATTCAGTTGGAAACTAGGTTTATTTTATTTTATTTTAATTTGGATCCAATTTTATTTTTTTTGGGCATTTGAGTCCTGTCTTTTGAGTTGGTACTCGTTATTAGGATTTGGGTCATATTGAGTCAGCTCATTATGAGCTTGGGTCAATTTGAGTCCAGTCCAGTTGGTCTTATATGTGTCTAGTCCAGTTAGTGTTGTATTAAGTTCATTCAGCTTACAAGAGGAGACACCAATATTAGAGTAGAAGACAAGGCCATCACAGTCAAATAGAGCAGCTACTAAATTCAAGTTGGCGCCACACCTACATAAGAAGTCACATGCCAGCCACACACCTGCCATCCTCCAGCACAAGCATTCCATATGCCACCTAGCAGAGCAAGCATGTCAACAAGATAAGCCTCAATCCCCCAAATCATGCAACCCTATTTGGAAGAATTCCAGCCCAAAGAAGCAGCAAAGGGACACCATTTATTGCCCATAAATTATCTTTTTTGAAAGGGATTTGTATGGCATGAAGTTTTTTTTTCCATGTAATCTAATCCACACTTTAGGAAGAAAGTGAGCGCCTCTTTTTTTCATATCTGCATTTACTTGGGCCCTAAGTCTCTTGCTCTATAAAAGAGACCCTCTTGTATGAATTATGCATCTTTGAATTATTAATCAATCAATCCAGTTTTGAGTTATTGTGAGTTTTGTTATTTGGTTCTCTGGTGCTCTTGATTCCTTTTTCCTGCGCGTGCTAACATCCCAATCTCTAGAAGAAACCCTGGCCGCCGCCCTTGTTTCCTCTAGTGGACGCCCGAGAGCCTCTTGGTTGCCCCTCCTTCTTTACTTCTTCCTTGCCTCTTTGCCTTTAATTTGACTTTTCTCTCTTGTTCTTTAACCCTTGAATGGTGTTCTTGCAGGTCCCTTAATAACCACAAATCCAGGATTCAAGGTGATCGCCACAGATCCACGGGCTCGGGGCTTAGTCATCTAGGGTGCATCCGCTAGGCAGAGTGACCCATTTAATATCTCAATCTCTCATATTGCTAGGTACACCCTCTCTAATCTACTAGTAGCTTTATTGTGAGAGAGCAAGCCCTACCGGGGTTTCTTAGCCTCAGCAATCTTTCTTCTTTACTTTTCTGTGGAACTGTTTCGCGTGTGAAGTTACTGTAAGTTTTTTGAATCCCTCTTAGGCTATTACTTCGGAAGACTAATTAACTACAATTATTAATCATATAAAATTTACTTGCATGTGAATCGGTCCTGCATCAGTTTGGTATCAGAGCATGGTTGGGGCTTGATTTTTAATTCATATTATTATCAGTATATTATTTATTAATTGAATTGTTTCTACCTGCATACATATCAAAAAAATACAAAATTTATTTTTTTGGATTCATTATAATTTAAAGTATTTTTAATTATTTTCTAAGAATTTAATTCGATCTATGAATTAATTGCATGCCTAAAAATATAAAAATTCCTATGATTTTGTTAATCAAATTATTTCTGCCTGCATACATATCAGAAAATTATGAAATTTATTTTTCTAGATTTTCTATAATTTAAAGTATTTTTTATTATTTTCTAAGAATTTAATTCAATCTATGAAAAAAATTGAGATTTATTACTATTTATAGATTTTTGGATTAGGGTTTGTGTTTTGCATGTCATTCATCTACATTAAATTACTCTTAAAGGCTCTCATTGATGTCAGATAAGGAAGGGATTGAGACCCCTTCTTTGGCCCAAAACAACCACCCATGAATTTTGATCCCAAGCCTCTAATTTAAAACTGAGTAGCAACTTAATTGACATTTACCCTAGAGGACTAGGGACACCAACAGTCGGTCTAGTGTACTACTAGAAAAGACTAGTACAAATCAATCTAACGTATGCTCTAAAATTGGTGTCTAGAAGGAAGGTCAAATGTCAAATGACTTAAGCGGAGTATTGGGGTTATTATAATTAGGCACCTGCAATTTGCGGGATGAGCCTCCCTCCCTTCCACTTGTCCCAACTGGCCAATTGAAGAGTTACTGTTAGATTGGCTTGCATTAAGCCAAATCCTTTACTCTGGATGACTAGGTCTAACATACTGTAGTCCAAGTCAGTCTGAGTCTTGTGTGCTCGATTGTGCTTGCATGTGCACTAGATCAGGAGCATCTTTTCATCTGTCACCATCTCCATTACAAGCTAAACCCATGGTTAATCAAAACATTGAGGATCACTTAAGGATTATCACTGAACAACTAACCCGAATGAACCAAGACATCAAGTAATCTGAGGCTAGATTAGGGTCCAGGTTCGATCAAGTCGAAACTAGGTTAGGCATCGTAGAAGAAGCCCATTTTTAGAGAGGGCCACCCTATCGTATATCAGAGGCTACCAAGAGCCCTAGCCCATATCCAGGATCTAGCTAGGCCTATCATAGTCATCCCAGACCTACTCAGTACTCAGACCCCCTCCAGACTTACCCAAGTCGATCCAACACTAGCCGACCCAGTACAAGCCGAACCAAGTTGAGTCAACCCCAGAATAGTACCCCTATACTACAGAGAGAGAATAAGGGCAAATCTGTAGAGGTCCAGAGAAATCCCAACCCCCAGATTAAATGCTTTAGATGCAACAAACCAGGACATATGATTAGCCAGTGCCCAGTCAGATCCCTTCATATAGATGAGTTACCTGAAATTAAATCCGAACCCCTAGTTGAGCCTGAGGGAGAGGTCTATGAGGCTGATACCCATCTGATAGATGAGTATGATGGAGAGGAGGAAACATTTGATTTTGAAGATCTACTAGGAGTGGTTAGATGTATTTTGACACAGACTCAAACTAAAGACCAAGAAAATTGGCATAGGACTAACGTCCTATAGACTTTTGTTAAGATAGGGGATAAGGTGCTCAAGATAATAGTTGATAGCGGGAGTTATGTCAATGTCATTTCTACCAATACAGTTAAATCATTAGAATTGACCACGGTTCCTCATCCTAGTCCCTATAAAGTCTTATGGGTAGATTCCACCTCTATCCCAATCAAGTCTAGATGTCAAATACTAATCAAATTGTAAAATTATGAAGAAAAGATCGAGTGTGATGTAATTTCTATGGGTGTTAGTAGTATTATATTAAGTCAACCTTGGCTTTACGATCACGATGCCACCTTGTTTGGTCGATCCAACATCTGCTCTTTTAAACACAATGGAAATAAGTATGTAATACATCCAGTTCCACCTAGGGACCCAATCAAGAAAGGATCTAGTAGCCTTAAGGATAGCAAGCCGAGAGTTAATCTGATTAAAGCTAAAGAATTAGAAAAGGACATCATTGAGGGTAACTCTATTTGGATTTTGACCACTAAAGAGATCCATGAATCAATCCAAAAGGAACAACCCACTGAAGTAATTGAGACCCTAGAGGAATTTAAGGATGTCTTCCCTGAAGAGTTGCCTGATCAGTTACCACCCTTGAGAGACATCCAACACGCCATTGACTTGATCCTAGGATCCACCCTTGCAAACCTTCCCCATTATAGGATGAACCCCATTGAGCATCAAGAAATACAGAAACAAGTGGATTAATTACGTAGGAAAAGATTCATTAGGGAGAGCTTAAGCGTTTGTGCAGTTCCTGCACTCTTAACCCCTAAGAAGGATGGTACATGGAGAATGTGTATAAACAGTAGGGCCATCAATAAAATCACTATCAAATATAGGTTCTTTATCCCTAGATTAGATAACATGTTAGACATGATGGCGGGTGCCACCATCTTTTCCAAGATAGACTTTAAGAGTGGTTACTATTAGGTTAGAATTAGACTAGGGGATGAGTGGAAGACTGCATTTAAGACTATAGATGGTCTGTTTGAATGGGTCGTGATGCCTTTTGGCTTTCAAACGCACCCAGTACATTCATGAGAATCATGACCTAGGTTTTGAAAGAGTACACAAAAAATTCTTAGTGGTCTGTTTTGATAATATATTAATTTATAGCAAGACCAAAGAGGACCATCTTAACCATCTCAGATTAATCTGTCAGACCCTTAGAGAGAATAGCCTTTATGCAAACCTTAAGAAGTGTGATTTCATGATACATAGGGTTATCTTTCTAGGTTTTGTAGTAACACCAGAAGGTATCTCAGCGGATCCTAAAAAGGTTAGGTCGATCATAGAGTGACCAGTACCCATGAATGTCCATGATGTCCGCAGCTTTCATGGCCTAGCAACCTTTTACAGGAGATTCATTAGAGGATTTAGCACCATCGTCGCACCCATCACTGATTGTATTAGGAAGAATAATTTCAAGTTGACTAAGTCAGCTAATAAGGCCTTCCTATAGCATAAGGATAGGGATGTTAGGTTCACCAGCTACTTTTGAAAAACGCTATAGCATCTGTTAGAGACTAAACTTAATTTTTTTACAGCCTTTCATCCCCAAACTAATGGGCAAACTGAAGTGGTGAATCGTAGTTTAGGAAACCTTCTTAGGTGCCTTGTAGGTGAACACCTAGGGACATGGGATCTATTGCTACCTCGTGCAGAGTTCGCCTATAACAGCTCAGTGAATAGGTCTACGGACAACAGTCCATTTGAGATAGTCCACGGGTACAAGCCTAATCATCCACTTGATTTAATTTCTTTATCCCTCCACACATGAGTCTTAGAGTCCGCACAAGCATTTGCACAGCATATCAGAGACTTACATAAGGACATTAGCCATAAAATAAATCTAAGTAATAAAACTTTTAAAAGACTGGCTAACTCCCGAAGAAGAGCCAAAGAGTTCGGTGCAGGGGATTTTATCATGGTTAGGCTTAGGCCTAAACGGTTCCTGCCAGGGACCGTTAAGAAACTTCACGCTCGCGGAGCTGGCCCCTTTAAAGTGATAGAGAAGGTAGGACCCAATGCCTATGTGCTAGATTTGCCCTCGGATTTGGGCATTAGCTCTACCTTCAATATTGCGGATCTAGTAGAATATAGGGAACCGGAAGTGATTTCTAGTGAGTACTTTAAACTTAGCTCTCCTTTCATGAGCGAACCTACCAAGGAGTGTCCACCATCAATTTTACCTGAGTAAGGAGAGCGGATCGAGCGTATCCTGGATGATCAAGCCATTATAATCCGGAACTATGGTTACCAACACTACCTGGTCCGATGGCAGGGTCACCCCGAATCCAACGATTCATGGATTACTCGAGAGGACTTGCAACGCCTCGACCCAGACCTCCTAAAGAGCTACCAGAGCCAGAGCGACCCATACTCGATGGGATCGAGTTCCTCCCATCTTGGAAGAATTGGTGCGGGCACCAGGATCATGCAAAGGATTCTTAATCCTTTGTGGATATCTGATTAGGTTGTAGGGTTTGATTCAGCTGGAAACTAGGTTTATTTTATTTTATTTTAATTTGGATCTAATTTTATTTTTGTTTAGGCATTTGAGTCATGTCTTTTGAGTTCATACTCGTTATTAGGGTTTGGGTCATATTGAGTCAGCTCATTATGAGCTTGGATCAATTTGAGTCCTGTCCAGTCCAGTTGATCTTATATGTGTCCAATCCAGTTGGTATTGTATTAAGTTCATTCAGTTTACAAGAGGAGACACCAGTATTAGAGCAAAAGACAAGGCCATCACAGTCAAACAGAGCAGTTACTAAATTCAAGTTGGCACCACACCTACATAAGAAGTCACATGCCAACCACACACATGCCATCCTTCAGCACAAGCATTCCACACGCCACCTAGCAGAGCAAGCAGGTTAACAAGATAAGCCTTAATCCCCCAAATCATGCAACCCTATTTGGAAGAATTTCAGCCTAAAGAAGCAACAAAGGGACACCCTTTATTGCCCATAAATTGCCTTTTTTAAAAGCGATTTGTATGGTATGAAGTTTTTTGTCCATGTAATCTAATCCACACTTTAGGAAGAAAGTGGACGCCTCTTTTGTTTTCATATCTGTATTTACTTGAGTCCTAAGTCTTTTGCTCTATAAAAGAGACCCTCTTGTATGAATTATGCATCTTTGAATTATTAATCAATCAATCCAGTTTTGAGGTATTGTAAGTTTTGTTATTTGGTTCTCTAGTGCTCTTGATTCCTTTTCCTGCGCACGCCAACATCCCAATCTTCAGAAGAAACCCTGGCCGCCACCCTTGTTTTTCTCTAGTGGACGCCCAAGAGCCTCTTGGTTGCCCTTCCTTCTTTACTTCTTCCTTGCCTCTTTGCCTCTAATCTGACTTTTCTCTCTTGTTCTTTAACCCTTGGATGGTGTTCTTGCAGGTCCCTCAGTAACCATGAATTCAGGATTCAAGGTGATTACCATTCAGGTCAGCGGATACTTAGCTGCAGATCCACAAGCTCGGAGCTTGGTCATTTAGGGCACATCCATTAGGTAGAGCGACCCCTTCAGCATCTTGATCTTCTCATCCTGCCAGGTACACCTTCTCTAATCTGCTAGTAGCTTTATTGTGGGAGAGCAAGCCCTACTGGGCTTCTTAGCCTTGGCGGTCTTTTTTCTTTACTTTTCTGTGGAACTATTTTGCGTGCAGAGTTACCGTGAGTTTTTCTGAATCCCTCTTAGGCTATTTCTTTAGGAGACTAATCAACTACAATCATTAATCATATAAAATTTACTTGCATGTAAATTGGTCCTGCATCACATCCCCATGCGCATACATGTCACAAACTTGGTTTCCAACCTTTTGTTGGCCCAGATGGCAACCCAAGAGGGGGGGGGGGTGAATTGGGTTCTTAAAAATTTAAGTCTTTTTAACTTTAGTTGATTAGTTAGCAAAATGTGCAAGTGAGAGGCTAACTTTAATCAATACACAAGCAAATAATAAAGAGAGATAGAGAGAGAGAAAATATAGCACGGCAAACACAAGATAATTTTATAGTGGTTCGGTGCAACCAACACCTACGTCCACTCCCAAGATTCACTTGGGTCCACACTATAATCTCTTCGATTACAGCCGAGTTGTTTTACAAGTTCACAACTCAAACTTGTTGTTTTCCCGGGATCACAACGAACCCAGCCGGTTTTACACGGGCTCACCAGCACAAAACCCTACACGTTGTTTTTCACGGGCTCACAACTAACCCAACACAAGCACTCCGGCTTGCAACGAGGTATAATAACCTCCACTGATTCAATCCACTGATTGAATCAGCAAACAACCAAAATAACAGAGTTTAAATATAGAAACGCTCCCTTGAGCAAATATACAAATAAAGTATAAAAAGGGTTAGAAAAGCCTGATAAGATTGCAGATGGTTGTGGCTTTGGCTTTCTTCCTTCTCCTCTTTAACTCCTCTTGAAGTATTGAATCAGGCCTCAGCAAGATTCTTGACCGTTTGAAAACTTTGGAGTTGAGATGAAGCTTTTTCTCCTTTTGTTGAATGTTGAAAATCCTTCGATTTGATCTTTGAAAAGCTTTTGGATTTTCTTTTGACTCTTGTGGATTGATGATCTGGAGCAGACGAAACTTCCTCTTTGATTTCACTCCTTTTGAATCACTCTATTTTGAACTAGAAGATTTTTCCAATAAAGCTCTGTTTTTCCCTCTTTTTGGATAAGGCATAATCTCTCTTTTTCTTTTTTTTTTGTTGTTTTTGATTTGAAAAGGCTCCTCTATTTATAGATTCTGCAAAGATATAGCCGTTAGAAACATAGAAAAATAGCCGTTATTCAAAAATATTACCGTTAGAGCTGATGTGGCATCCAGAAAAAATCGCGTCCAGATTCCGTGGAGTCGGCTCGAGCACTGCGTGAGTCGGCTCGAACACTCGATTCCAGAAACACCTAACTTTCAAGGGTCGACTCGAGATATGCGGGGAGTCGACTCGAGAAGTGCTCAAAAATGAGCCTCTCTGCCGTCTGAGTCGAGTCGGCTCGCACAGTCCATGAGTCGGCTCGCGAAGGTTCAGGGGTCGACTCTTGAAAACTCAAGTGTCGACTCAGGACAACATTGAAAAACAGACATTTGGGGAGTCGACTCGGAAACCCTTGAGTCGGCTCGGGAGCGATACAAAAATCAGAAAAATGTTCTGATAGACTTTAAAACTCGTCCCAAATAAATTTAAATATAAATGTGACTTGAATAGAATTGATTTGATCATCAATTCAAGACATTTTCCATTAAGTTATTGATTATCAAATGAGTAGTATAAGAATTCTTTTTGAAATCTCAAGTTTAATTCATGAAATCTCAAGTATAATCTCAAGTATAAAAATTCTTTTTGTTTTAATTGATTCAAGAACTCATTGAATGTAAACATTGATAGTTTATATTTTTCATTTTTAAATAAACTCATGGTATTTGATAAATAATTCATTGTTTCTATTAATATATTCATGGCTTTTGGAAATCATCAAAATCAATAGAGTTGGGGCAATTATGTTTCAATAATTTCTCAACAATCTCCCCCTTTTTGATGATGACAAAAACATTGAGTATATGCATTATAAAATTAAAAAATTTATGATACCAAAATCAACTTTTGTGTTCATGGAAAGGCTCCCCCTCAATGAGGTAGCTCCCCCTATGAACCTCAATTTTATAATTCATTCAAAATTTTTCAAATTCAAAAACTTAAGCAAATAAACCTTTTTCTTTATGAAATTCAAATTATCTCTTCCCCTTATATGAAACATATATTTTCTTTTTCTTATTTAATTCTCTCCCCCTTATTTAATTAGGGCAATTAAAAGCATATAAGGTTTAAACAAATCTCTTCCTCTTAAATATGATGATGCATATACGATTAAATCATATAAATCTCTCCCCCTTTTTTGTAATCAACAAAAAGGTTGAGATGCATCAGAGCATCAACTTGATTAAATTCATTCGAATTCATTCAGCATCTAAGTTATCAATTGAGTATTGAGATATTCAAAATTATATCAAATTAAACATAAGCATTCAAGGATATTCAAAGGTACTCATAATTGAAATGAACATAACTTTTCTCATTACTTCAAAAGTATGTCAAATTACATCAAAATGTAACATAATCTCATTGTAATGAAATTAAACTAACTTAAATTCATCAAAGTTCAAATACAGTCATATTAAAGCAAAACTTCCTAGATACAATCTAGTAAGGAAATCTAGAAATACAAACTATGATAAGTATCAAAATCATTTGACACGCTTGAAAACTATACTCTTTAAGTGTCCAATCATTTCCATGATATCATCCTTTTGTGATTTGTTAAAGTCATTCATAGTTACTTGTATCTGATCAACTGCAGCATCAATATCTCTTCTTAACTGATTAGTTCTATCAAGATACACATTGGATCCATCAGCTATCCCTTGAAGTCTTTCAAATATCTTCTTAAGCTCAGCATTGAGTGAATCCACATGGGTACCAACAGAAAATGAAAGTAAGTCAAGTCTTGAAATGATGTCTTCCTTTAATTCTCTAATATCTTCTCTCAATTGACCAATTTCATCTTTTCTTTGATTATCAAATTCTGCAAACATAGCTCTAAGCTGACATAACTGCTCATCTGAAAATCTCACAGAAAAAGATGAAGTCTGAGGTGGAGGAGAATAATGCATGCTAGGTCCTGCCTCAGACGGTCCAGCAACAGAAGGTCCAGCCTCGACCTCAGCTCTAATGTCTTCAACTCTGTCCTCCTCAGCTCTAACATCTTCTTGACCTTTTCTTATCCAACTACCATTACTTTCTTGAAGCCCATGCGGTGAATAGTGGCCAATGAATAGTAGTCAGTATGTCTCAAATTTCTCCTGGGCTCACTATCACTAATTTCAATTCCTTGGCTTCTGAATAATTGTGTCAAGATCATGCCGTAGGGAAGACAGGATTTCCTCTTACTCCCACAATCAGCTATATACCATAATATCATAATGGGTAAGTTGATTGGCTTGCCTGAAACTACAGCATCCATAACAAAGATATCCCTCTCAGACACGTAGTCAAAACGGCCTGTCTTAGGGAAAAGAATCCTGCTGCAGATGTTATGAAGCAATCTCAAGTCCAGTGGCAGCTGATTGGCAAAAACTTCTTCAAATCCCTCAAAATTTCTATTCAATAATCTTGTGAGGGCAGGTGACCTATCCTCTGGGTCAAAAGTGGAAGGTCCTGATAGGGGTAAGTCCAATAATTTAGAGAGAATGATGGCAGTGACATTCAAACCAACTCCTCTAACAATGCTGACCAATCCATTGTCCCCTCTAGTCAAATTTTTATAAAACTCTTTAACTAATGCTGGGTATGTAGGACAGTCTAAGGAGCATATCTTTTCAAATCCCATTTCCTTCAACTGTGACCCTACAAGCAATCCCTCTCTCTCAAACAAATCAAAGTCAAACTTCCTTCCTGTAGTAATGACTCTACTCGCAAGGTGATCTACCTGAGGAGTAGTGGCAGTAGGAGCAGGCGAGTCGTCCGAAGAGGAAGAAGGCGAAGAGTCCGGAGTCGGCTCGCGAACGGGTCGACGCACGGTCTTCTTTCTTTTCATCCCGGCACCGCTACTACTAGCACCACGGGTTTTGGGGGCCATTGAATCAAAGTGGAATGATTGTTTAAGGATTTTGGAAGATTTTGGAAGGTTTGAAGGGTTTTGGAGGGTTTTGAAAATGATTTGGAATGATTAGAATCGATCGATGGGTCGGCTCGTGCCCTAATAAAGCGATTTGGGACCACGTCGAGTCGACTCGCGCAAAGCATAGAGTCGGCTCGGGTAAGTCACAGAGCGCAGACTCGATCTCGAGTCGACTCGCTCAGAGAAGGGGTCGACTCCTGAGTTTCAGCAGAAACTCGAGTCGACTCCGATACTCTCGAGTCGGCTCCGAAACCATTTCAGAGTAAAAAATCAAAATTTTTCAGAGTGTCTGAAATGAACCCGGATTTGATCTTTGAGTATGATTAAAAATCATGGATTTTGATAGATCAAATTGATATGAGTTCTAGATAAAATTTCCTTAAGATTTTGAGAAATTGAAAGAACTCTAGATATATTTCCTTAGAGGTTTCAAAATCTATCCAAAAGGGTTACAAATTCCTAACTCTCCTCTAAGATAACAAAATCTTTCTTCGCTTAAAGGTTTTGTAAAGATGTCAGCTAGTTGTTCTTCAGTGTTTACATAATCTAAACAAATTTCATCATTAGCTACATGTTCCCTTATAAAATGATATCTAATTTCTATGTGTTTTGTCCTTGAGTGTTGAATCGGATTTTTAGTTAAATTGATTGCGCTAGTGTTATCACATCTTATGGGTGTTTTATCAAGTGTGATACCATAGTCTTCAAGTTGTCGCTTAATCCATAGGATTTGCGCACAGCAACTTCCAGCTGCTACATATTCAGCTTCAGTAGTTGATAATGCAACTGAATTTTGCTTTTTGCTAAACCATGTGATTAAGTTACTTCCTAAGAAATGGCATGCACCACTTGTGCTTTTTCTATCTAGTTTACATCCAGCATAATCAGAATCCGAATATGCAATTAGGTTTAAAGTTGAGTCTCTAGAATACCATAAACCTACATTTTCGTTCCATTTAAGTATCTTAAAATTCTTTTAACAGCTATTAAATGTGATTCTTTAGGTTCAGATTGAAATCTAGCACATAAACATACTGAAAACATAATATCTGGTCTACTTGCTGTTAAATAAAGAAGGGATCCGATAATACCTCGATAATACTTTTGATCAACCTTCTTACCTTCTTCATCTTTGTCCAGCTTGCATGAAGGACTCATTGGAGTTCCGAGGGGTTTCATTGTTTCCATACCAAACTTTTTGAGTAGTTCTCTTGTGTATTTGGTTTGGTTGATAAAGATTCCCTCCTTGCATTGTTTGATTTGGAGTCCAAGGAAGAAGTTGAGTTCTCCCATCATGCTCATCTCGAATTCTCCCTGCATCAACTTTGCAAATTCTTGACAAAGAGAATCGTTAGTAGCACCAAAAATAATGTCATCTACGTATATTTGTACTACAAGCAAATCTTTATTTTTTCTTTTCAAAAATAGTGTTTTATCAACATTACCTCTTGTAAAATCATTTTCTATTAAGAATTTACTTAACCTATCATACCAAGCTCTAGGTGCTTGTTTCAAACCATATAAAGCTTTGTGCAATTTAAAAACGTGATTTGTAAATTCATGATCTTCAAAACCTGGTGGTTGTTCTACATACACCTCTTCATTTATAAATCCATTTAAAAATGCGCTTTTAACGTCCATTTGAAATAAGTTAAAATTCATGTGACATGCAAATGCAAGTAACAATCTAATGGCTTCCAATCTAGCTACAGGTGCAAAGGTTTCATCAAAATCAATACCTTCCTCTTGATTATATCCTTTTGCAACTAATCTAGCTTTGTTTCTAATTACTATGCCATTTTCATCTAATTTATTTCTAAAAACCCATTTTGATCCTATTACTGAATGATTTTTAGGTCTTTCAACTAGTGTCCAAACATTATTTCTAGTAAATTGATTTAGTTCTTCTTGCATTGCTATCATCCAATTATTATCTTTCTCGGCTTCTTCAATAGTTTTAGGTTCTATTTGAGAGACAAATGCAAGATGATTACTAATATTTCTCATAAATGATCTAGTTCTTATTCCTTGAGAAGGATCACCTATAATCAATTCCTTAGGATGACTATAAGCATATCTCCAATCTCTTGGAAGATCTATATCATTATGATCATTATTAACATCACCGACCTTATGTGAATCATCATCTTTAGCCTCTTGTTCATGATCAGAAGATACTTCAATATTAAGTTTTTCAAGATCTTTTTCAATTATGTTTGTATCTTCCTCATCATCAATCTTTTCAGATCCAGTTGCTAAAGATTCATCAAAAACTACATGTATGGATTCTTCTACTATTAAGGTTTTCTTGTTAAAGATTCTATATGCCTTACTAGTCGTTGAATAACCTAGAAAAATTCCTTCATCAGATTTAGCATCAAATTTTCCTAAGTTGTTTTTACCATTATTATGAATGAAACATTTACATCCAAATGCATGAAAGTATTTTATATTTGGTTTTCTTTCATTCCATAATTCATAAGGTGTTTTCTTTAATATTGGTCTTATTAATGCTCTATTTAAGATGTAACATGCTGTGTTAATTGCTTCCGCCCAAAAATACTTTGGTAAGTTGCTTTCGCATAGCATGGTACGGGCCATGTCTTCTAAGGTTCTATTTTTTCTTTCAACTACACCGTTTTGTTGTGGAGTCCTAGGGGCTGAAAAGTTATGATTAATTCCATTTTCAGAACAAAAACTTTCAAATAAGTGATTTTCAAATTCAGTTCCATGATCACTTCTTAGAGACACTATGGTAGTGTTTTTCTCATTTGTGACTTTCTTGAAGAATTTCAGAAATATCGAGAAAGTCTCATCTTTGTGAGCTAAAAACATCACCCAAGTGTACCTAGAGTAATCATCTACAATCACTAAACCATATTTCTTTCCTCCTAGACTTGTGGTTCTAGTTGGTCCGAAAAGATCCATGTGAAGTAGCTCTAGAGGCCTAGAAGTTGAAACAGTGTTTTTAGATTTGAAAGAACTTCTAGTTTGTTTTCCAAATTGACATGCATCACAGATTTTGTTATTTTCAAAATCTAACTTAGGTAAACCTTTAACTAAATCCATCTTAATTAGTTTTGAAATAAGGTGTGTGCTTGCGTGACCTAATCTACGATGCCATAACCATCCAATATCATTTATGTTAGCATTGTCAGCAATTAGGCAATGACTACTTTCAGATAATTTGTCTAAGTCAACTAAGTACACATTGCCATGTCTATAACCAGTAAAAACAATGCTATCATTAATGGAATCAGATACTATGCAAATAGAAGATTTAAATGAAACATTAAAGTTCTTATCACATAGTTGGCTTATACTAATTAAATTGTGCTTTAAACCATCAACATAAAGTACATTATCAATAAATATAGATGGAGTTATGCGAACTTTACCAAGGCCCATAATTTGACCTTTACCGTTATCGCCAAACGTCACAACTCCACCTTTCTTTTCTTCTAGGGTGATGAATTCCTCTTTGTCACCCGTCATATGTCTTGAGCAGCCACTATCAAGATACCACTTTTTCTTTGATCTTTTGGCTACAAGACATTCCTGCAATATAATCAAACTTTATGTTTAGGTACCCAAGCTTTCTTGGGTCCTTCATGGTTAGTAGCAACAAAAATTGTTCCTTTCGGAACCCATATTTTCTTTGCTTTAACATTTAACTTGTTGTTATTATTTAATGTTTTGCATTCAAATGATTTATGACCTTTTTCATTGCATTTAAAACAAGTTATATTACTTTGATTGGCTTTTACAAAAATATTCTTTAAAGATTTTTGTTTCCTATACGTATTATAACCTAGGCCAGCTTTATCGAAAACAGCTTTTTGATTATCTAAAATCATGTTTAGTTTAGTTGAACTTAAGGTGAATTTCTCAACAATGTCTTTATATTTTATAACTTCTTTCTTTAATGAATCATTGTCTTTAACTTGCTGTTCTTTTTCTAAAGCTAAGGTTTCTAATTGATCTTTTAAATCTTTTGTTGAGTTTTTAGTTTCAGATTTCAACAAATCTATTTCTTGATTAAAATTATCTCTTTCTTTGCTAAGTTCTTCTTTTTCATTAGTTAAGTTCTTAACTTCTAAAGCTAATTCATTTTTACTTTTAGCTAAGCTAATATTGTCATTTTTCAAAAACTTATACTTCTTTTTCAAAGATTTAAAATCAATCATAAGTTCATTGAAAGCCTCAAACATTTCATCAAAAGTGAATTCATCATTTGAGTTTTCAGAACTTACCTCATTGTCGTTGTCGTCGTTGTTGGCCATGAAGCAGATATTGGCAACTTCCTTTTGTTCTTCTTCTTCCGACGAGGAAGATTCATCAGACCATGTTGCCATGTATGCTTTCTTCTTTTTCTTGTAGGCCTTTTTCAGCAAAGGACAATCATATCTAAAGTGCCCTGGCTTTTTACACTCATAACATACTAAGGGCTCTTTCTCTTTTTCTTTCTCCTTGTCCTTTTTCTTATCTTTTTCTCCATCAATTCTTGCTCCAAATTTCTTTTTATGGAAGGGCCTTTTTCTCATAAACTTTCTGAATTTTTTGGCCAAGAGAGCAGTTTCATCATCATCTTCATCATTACTTTCACTGCTGCTCTCTTCCATTTCTGCAGTTTTGAGGGCAAGTGTTTTCTTTCTTTTTGTTTCCTCCTCAACATGCTGCTTCATTGTCAGCTCGTGGGTCATTAGGGATCCTAGAAGCTCCTCTAAAGGTAATGCATTGAGGTCCTTTGCTTCTTGGATAGCAGTGACTTTCGCTTCCCACGATCTTGGTAGTGACCTAAGAATTTTGCGCACAAGGTCAGCATTAGAATAAATTCTACCAAGACTCTTTAAACCATTCACAATATCAGTGAATCTAGTGAACATGCATGTGATGGTTTCAGTTTGTTCCATTGTAAACAATTCATATTTATGAACCAAAATGTTTATTTTTGATTCCTTAACTTGGTTTGTTCCTTCATGTGTTATTTCCAACCTATCCCAAATTTCTTTTGCGGAATTACATGTTGAGATTCGGTTGAATTCATTAGAGTCTAAGGAACAATATAAAATGTTAATGGCTTTAGCATTTAATTGAGCCATTCTTCTATCATTATCATTCCAATCCCTTTCGGGCTTAGGAACAAGAATGCCTTCAACTAAGTGTGTGGGTGTACTAGGTCCATTAGTTATTACTCCCCACAATTCATAGTCAGAAGCTTGAATGAATATTCTCATTCTTGCTTTCCAATATGAATAGTTGGTTCCATTAAATAAAGGAGGTCGATTCGTAGAATGACCTTCAGCAAAACATGAACCACTTTGTGTTGCCATAAGGATCTTTAGCCCTTGATCGTGAGATCAAATTCTAAATGAGCACTTGCTCTGATACCAATTGTTGGCCCAGATGGCAACCCAAGAGGGGGGGGGGTGAATTGGGTTCTTAAAAATTTAAGTCTTTTTAACTTTAGTTGATTAGTTAGCAAAATGTGCAAGTGAGAGGCTAACTTTAATCAATACACAAGCAAATAATAAAGAGAGATAGAGAGAGAGAAAATATAGCACGGCAAACAAAGATAATTTTATAGTGGTTCGGTGCAACCAACACCTACGTCCACTCCCAAGATTCACTTGGGTCCACACTATAATCTCTTCGATTACAGCCGAGTTGTTTTACAAGTTCACAACTCAAACTTGTTGTTTTCCGGGATCACAACGAACCCAGCCGGTTTTACACGGGCTCACCAGCACAAAACCCTACACGTTGTTTTTCACGGGCTCACAACTAACCCAACACAAGCACTCCGGCTTGCAACGAGGTATAATAACCTCCACTGATTCAATCCACTGATTGAATCAGCAAACAACCAAAATAACAGAGTTTAAATATAGAAACGCTCCCCTTGAGCAAATATACAAATAAAGTATAAAAAGGGTTAGAAAAGCCTGATAAGATTGCAGATGGTTGTGGCTTTGGCTTTCTTCCTTCTCCTCTTTAACTCCTCTTGAAGTATTGAATCAGGCCTCAGCAAGATTCTTGACCGTTTGAAAACTTTGGAGTTGAGATGAAGCTTTTTCTCCTTTTGTTGAATGTTGAAAATCCTTCGATTTGATCTTTGAAAAGCTTTTGGATTTTCTTTTGACTCTTGTGGATTGATGATCTGGAGCAGACGAAACTTCCTCTTTGATTTCACTCCTTTTGAATCACTCTATTTTGAACTAGAAGATTTTTCCAATAAAGCTCTGTTTTTCCCTCTTTTTGGATAAGGCAGTAATCTCTCTTTTCTTGTTTTTTTTTTGTTTTTGATTTGAAAAGCTCCTCTATTTATAGATTCTGCAAAGATATAGCCGTTAGAAACATAGAAAAATAGCCGTTATTCAAAAATATTACCGTTGAGCTGATGTGGCATCCAGAAAAAATCGCGTCCAGATTCCGTGGAGTCGGCTCGAGCACTGCGTGAGTCGGCTCGAACACTCGATTCCAGAAACACCTAACTTTCAAGGGTCGACTCGAGATATGCGGGGAGTCGACTCGAGAAGTGCTCAAAAATGAGCCTCTCTGCCGTCTGAGTCGAGTCGGCTCGCACAGTCCATGAGTCGGCTCGCGAAGGTTCAGGGGTCGACTCTTGAAAACTCAAGTGTCGACTCAGGACAACATTGAAAAACAGACATTTGGGGAGTCGACTCGGAAACCCTTGAGTCGGCTCGGGAGCGATACAAAAATCAGAAAAATGTTCTGATAGACTTTAAAACTCGTCCCAAATAAATTTAAATATAAATGTGACTTGAATAGAATTGATTTGATCATCAATTCAAGACATTTTCCATTAAGTTATTGATTATCAAATGAGTAGTATAAGAATTCTTTTTGAAATCTCAAGTTTAATTCATGAAATCTCAAGTATAATCTCAAGTATAAAAATTCTTTTTGTTTTAATTGATTCAAGAACTCATTGAATGTAAACATTGATAGTTTATATTTTTCATTTTTAAATAAACTCATGGTATTTGATAAATAATTCATTGTTTCTATTAATATATTCATGGCTTTTGGAAATCATCAAAATCAATAGAGTTGGGGCAATTATATTTCAATAATTTCTCAACACCTTTAAATAACTCAATTGGCATTTTAGAAACAGCCTTGGTTGGAACCCGATTCAATATGTACACGGCCGTCTTGAGAGCTTCTGTTCACAAGGACTTATGCAGTTTGGAGCTGCTAATCATGCTCCTAACCATGTCCATCAATGTTTGGTTCCTTCTCTCTACTACACCATTCTGATCAGGTAAGCCAGGTAAACTGTATTGGGCAACAATCCCATGTTCTTGAAGGAACTTCGCAAATGGACCAGGCATTTGTCCATCCTCTGTGTATCTCCCATAATACTCACCTTCTCTATCAGATCTCACAATTTTGATTTATTTTTCACATTATGTCTCTACTTCTGCCTTAAACACCTTAAAGGCATCTAATCTTCATTCTTATTATGAAGCAAGTAGAGATACATAAATCGTGAGTAGTCATCAATGAAGGAGATGAAGTATTTCGAACCATAAAAATCCATATCTAGACAACAAATGTTCGTGTGTATGATCTCTAATAGGTCTAGATTCCTCTTGGCACCTTTCTTTGACTGTTAGTCTGCTTGCCCTTAATGCAGTTCACACAAGTGTCAAAGTCAGTGAAGTCCAAAGTATTGAGTACTCCTTCATTCACTAACCTCTTGATTCTATCTATGGAGATATGTTCCAATCTCTGGTGCAACAACATAGAAGAGTTATCATTTACAATACATCTTTTCATGTTAGCCCTAACATGCATCACATTATGAGTGGTATTATTTTGCAAATTAATATAGAAAAAACCATCAAACAAAGTACAATTCCCAACAAGTTCATATTTATAATATAAACTGGAAGAAGTATTTGAAAAGTTGAAGGAATAACCCAAAGGTACAAGTCTTGAAACTAAAATTAAATTTCTAGAAAAACTAGGTACATAAAAGGTCCTTTATAAATTTAAAATAAAACCACTAATAAGAATTAAAGTGCATGTCCCTATAGCTTCCAAATGTAAGCGCATCTTGTTTCCTGAAGAGATATACTGCTCACTTCCCACTGGCTTCCTTAGGTTTTACATATCCTGCAAAGTATTGCAAATGTGGATTGTAGAACTAGAATCAATCCACCATGTATTACAAATAACATTAGCCATATTAGATTCATAACAGACAAGTGAGATTGTTTTACCTTTCTTTTCAAGCCAAGTCTTGAACTTGATGCAATCTTTCTTTATGTGTCCCTTCTTCTTACAGAAGAAATACGTGGATTCCTTCTTAATGTTATATTGGGATGGTATTTTACTTTTACCCTTCTTCTTGGCCCCTGCCCGATCCTTTTCATATGTAGTCAGCATTGCACTCTCCCCCAATTCCATCAACAGTCTACCCTCTTCTTGAACACACATGGCCAAAAGTTCATTAATTGATCATTTTTCCTTATGTATATTATAAGATATCTTAAATGGTCCATACTGTTGTGGAAGGGTATTTAAAATATAGTGCACTAGAAAGGACTCAGACATTTCAACCTCAAAGCCTTCAGTTGAGCTGCAATGTCCCTCATTTGCATAATGTGCTTACGCACACCTCTTATTCCAGTGAGCCTCAGGGATGAGAACTTCAATATTAGGGTACTGGCAAAAGCTTTGTTCGAAGTACTGAATTGCTCATCAATGACCTTTAGTAGCTCCCTAACATTCTCATGTTTATCGACTGAACCACGTATACCAACAGAGATTTTTGTCTTTATCAACATTGCACTCAAGCGATTATATCGCTCCTAACATTCATAAATCGTAATCTCATTAGGAGTGCTGGTCTGAGTTACTAAAGGTGGTTCATCCTTTCTTATAGTATAATCAATGTCCATCCAGCCCAGATGAAGGAGAATTCTTTCCTTCCAAACTTTATAGTTATCACCCCTCAATTCAGGTACGTTACATTTTATATCAGAGAAATTTATAGGTTGCATAACTGCAAAATTAAATATACATGCTTATTATGAAAAATTGAGGCTAGTAAAAATGCTTTACCAATGTAAATCATGCATTTAGAAAATAGTGAATCTATTGACATAAAACTTGCATGTGGGCTAAAGCTCTAATTCAATTAGATTCACTTAAGTCTGTATAATAAAACTATCAAATTATATTCCTTCTTTCTAATTCCTGTGGGTAGATTAAAAAAATATAATTTGATATTTTATCCTAATTAATTATATAAATATAAAATAGTGAATCTACTGACATAAAACTTGCCTGTGGGCTAAAGCTCTAATTTAATTAGATTTACTTAAGTATGTATGATAAAACTATCAAATTATGTTCCTTCTTTTTAATTCCTGTAGGTAGATTAAAAAAAATATAATTTATATTTTATCCTAATTAATTATATAAATATAACAAAAATTCCTATGGAATAAATTTTATTATATCCATATAATTAATTACAATTAATGTTTATTATTTATGTGATTTATTAACTTTATTATATAATTTTATAATTAAAGATGCTATGGCTATTTCTTAATTATTTAATTGTATTTATCACTTAGACATTATTTAAATTTTATGCTCAATTATATCACTTAAGATGCATGCATAATTTACAAAATTTATATACATAAATTCTAAATATAATTGAACATAAATAGGCTAGGCCAACGCCAAACCACTTGATGGACGAGCCAGCAGTCCGTCATCCTCACCCAATTCCATTAGTTTTATTTAACCAAAAAATCTCTCAATCATCCCAAAAATTTCTCAATATGAATCAAATATGGTATAGCTCAGGTTGTCGCATGGCCTAAACTGGGCGCGCGGCCCAGCCTGACGCAAACCAGGTTGGGCGCATGGCCTAGCCTACCAACTGCTGGCCCAGGCGAGTGCCTGGGCCAGCCTGGCCACCTGGCTGGCCTAGCGGTCAAGCACTGGCTAGGCGCCTGGGCGCTGGGCCAGCGCCGACTGGGCCCAAGTGCTTGGCCTAGGCGTTAGCCACTCGGCCCAGACGCCTAGCCCAGCTGGCTGCTGTCCCAGGCTGGCAGCTTTTGCTTTTTTTTTAATTCTGTATGGACGCCACTTTTTTCGTAAGAGGCATCTTTTATCGTCCTCATTCCGTGCACCTCATATCCGAAAAATATATAAACAAGGAAACCCATGTAAGCAAGGAAACCCATGCTTCCTCTCATGGTGATTTGATCACGAGACATTTGGATTTATCTTTTATTTAAACTATATCCAAAAGGGTGAGCGAACAGATAGGTGCATGCTTCATGGCATAGATCTTACTTATGCATCTCTTAAATAAAATTAAATTAAATAAACTGAATATTAAGAGCTTACCAGATTTAGTGATTCTTGATGACCTATTAACTCTCCCGGTATGTAGGTAGTTGGGTCAAACGCATCAAGTACTTCCAGTAGCCTCTTTTATTGGTACGCCCTTAATATCCCTGTCGTACGTGCCCGTTGGGTCAAATAATCTAGGGTACTACCAGTAGCCTCTCCTTTGGACTATCCCTAGATGAGAGAAATAGGGACCAAGAATGCTTTGTTCTTCTTTATCAAATAAATGATATAATGATTGTTTCACAAAGATTTTATCAGATCCTATATTAATGGAAACAATCCCAATAATCAAAGCAGAGGTATTTTTATGTGCTCTGATACGACATGTTAGACTAAAATAAAATATATTGATCCCTATTATATATGCAAAAATATGAGACCAATATATTTATTATAAAAATAATGTAAAATATGATCGATGCATAAATACCTCTAGTCATTGCTCTACAAAAAATAGGTTGACTTTTCTTCTAGATGAGGGTAAGGTTCCTCCACACCTTACTGTCTCTCTTAGTAATGGTGTAAACTTTCTCGTAGAGACCAGACTCAGGATCTTCTCGTTTTATATTTTTATACCTTATCTTTCCATCACAGAGGGCACTTCAAATGGATATGGTTGAGGAATGCTTATCTTAATCATGAATTCAAATTTTAAATTCACTTAATCTCTCGATATCGAATATAGGACCATCCGATACCCTTAATGAAAAAAAAAAATCAACAAATTGTTCTTCCTCACGCAAGGTTCACAATGGCTGCGGTGTCCTGGTCAACCTTTTCTTTTTTTCTTTTTTGTTCCTTCATAATCTCCTTGCATTTCCAACCAAAGCATTAAGCCACGGATTAAAAGATGAGTACAAGCTTTGCTAAGGTTGAAAAAGAAACAATAAAAAGCTAGCATCAGGTCTTCTGCTTTCGGTAAAAGACTCTTTTTTGCAATCATAAACTGGAATTACGAAACCTTCTCTTTCCCGTTCATTTCTCTACCATGTCGTAGTCTTAAGTATGTTACCTCCATCAACGGCAAAGCCCTTTTTCCCGTCCTTACGTCGTAACATTCTTCAACGCTGTGTCGCCCTAAAGTAGACGTCAAAGCCAGGTTGCGCCGTGCAGTCTTATGATGTCGGAGGCTCGACGCTTCCAATAAATCAATGGAATCATCCATTTCTTGCGTCCATTAGCGTCTGTTGCTGTCGGGATCTATCCTCCAACTCGGATGCGGCCGGTCTCCTGATCTGAGCTTCCTCCTGAGCGAACCTGCATAGAAGTCCTCATGCGAGAGGCATTGGGGGTGGCCCTCCACGGAAGACCCTCCGACGCTCAAGTCAGTGGGGATCAACGATCAACAGAAATGAGGAGAAGGATCTCTCTGGGGAATCCCTCCAGGGGTGACTAATTAGGAGCTCTGGAGGAGCGCCGACGAGCAGTGAAGGTGAAAGAGAGTGAGTGAGAGTGGGAGTAAGCCAGGAGCTGTGAGCGCGTACCTGAGAGAATCTGGGGATGTCGTCTTTATAGGCAATCATCTGGATCTTGAGCGCCTTCTGGAAGGTTCGAAGGTTGTTAGGATACGGAAATGATTCGAATCAAGCCGTTGTAAGGCCGGTGGGATCCGTATCTTGTTCGTTGAAGGATCGACGGCTGGGAGAGCTCTTTGATGGCCTGAGATCTGATCGATGAGTAGGTCCCAGGCAGTTATTCTAGATCCTAGACCACTCCTCAATATGATTCTCTGTTTAGGAATCCGTTACGCTAGGCCTGGGCTCTCCCGCGTCGGGTTCCGCGGAGGTGTGTATTGAGCCATGGATTGCTCGGGGTTTACTCGGGGAAATGGGCTATAGGTAGCTCGGGGAAGCCAAGCTATGGGAAGCTCGGGGAAAGTCGAGCTACGAGAAGCTCAGGGGAAGTCGAGCTATAGGTAGCTCGGGGAAGCCAAGCTATAGGAAGCTCGGGGGAAGCCGAGCTATGGGAAGCTCGGGGAAGCCGAGCTATGGGAAGCTTGGGGAAAGTCGAACTATGGGTTGCTCGACCCTTTGGATCATATTAGTTAGCTCATTCCTCGGGGGTGTATTGTAGCGGGCGGGGGGATGGGGCTGATCTTAGCCCCTTCGCACGGTTATCAATGCAATGACGATTCTACCCCTCAACACATGCCCCCTACTCCCTAGTTCGAAGCGTAGGTTCGGGCGTAGGGAGTATAGGCCTAGGTGGCGCGATCCGAACGGGGGGACGCGTATTTGACAGCCTGCGCAATGATACCCTAATTAATGCCGTGGGGCCGTCTTGCCTTTTCGAGGTGGATCCGTCGTTCCTTAGGGGTGAAGGCAACGACTGGGGAGGCACCACGTAGGAGATCTCGATTTTCACGGCTCCCGTAGTGGCGGTTCCAGATGCCTTGGTTGAGACGCCTCATCTTCACCCTGAGGCGGTTTTCCTTGGAAAAATGGGGTCGTGGCGGCGCCATCCCTATTTGAAGCGCTCTCTCGCCTTCCCTCAAAGAACTCCGTCTTTCCACTTTCACAGCAATCTTGCTCAGTGTCTCTTACAATTGAAGACATAGTGAGTCCGAGTGATCAGGCTTCGAAGGTGACCTTGGCGGACCTGGAGCGGATACGCCGTCTGTACAAGATCCCCCAGGATGTTACCTTGTTGCTCCCGACGGCTAAGGACAGGGTAACATCCGGATTGGGAGATGGAGCGTTCTGCTACGAGGAAAGTTTGAGGGCAGGCCTCAGGTTTCCTCTTCATCCACTGGTGCGGGAGGTGATGAAGTTCTATAATATGTGCTTTACCATGGTGGCTCCCAATAGTTAGCGTAACCTCATCGGGTTCATATCGCTGTGCAACCGTGTTGGAGTGACCGTAACCCTTTCGATGTTCAGGGTGTGCTTCAATCTGATCTCCGGGAGGGCCTCAGAGTGGCCCTACATCGGCCCCCGGAGATCCTTCAAGATGATCTCGACAACCCATCGTCGATAAAGGAGTGGAAGTCGCGATTCTTCATAGTCGAGGGGAATATCGGCTCGGATTTCCCTCGGGTATGGGGGCAATACGTAAAGGATCCGGAGGCGCACCCGGAGCTAACCGAGTCGGAGAAAAGGGATCTGATCATGTTGCGCAGCGGTCGAGCGCTTCCGGCTAGTGTCCTTCTATCGGAGAATGCTCTCTTTGCAGCCGGATTGAGTCCCTTCGATCCTCGCGGTGAGTTTTACTTCGCGGCCGATAGCCTAATGTGGCTCCATTTTTTATTTTTGTGCGAACTAACAGGCGAATCATATTTCCTTTGCAGCCGAAAGGTCGGCGCTTGCAGACCAAATGAGGAAGGAGCTGGGAAAGTGCCGCAGAGATCCGGCTCCAGCAGCAAGCATCGGGCCGAGAAGAGGCTCCGCCCATCCGGCTCCCACCATAGAGGGATCGGGGGAGATGGTGATGACCGGCGCTCCTCGTCACCGCGGACCGGAGGCATCGAAGTTCCGGCGGCTCATGATCTTTCGGCGGCGGAGGAGGGTCTGTCCGGAGGTGAAAGTCGGGATGCCGCAGGGGTTTCAGAGGAGGCTGCTGGAACTTCCTCTCGGCCCGTCATCGTTCTGTCCAACGATGGCGAGGGAGAGACGCCGGTTGGCCTGGGGGCCTCCGCAAGCGGGGCGGTTCGGTCTCCCTCATTGGAGGCCAGTGGTTCAGAGAGGTTACAGGCGAAGGTGGGAGTGACCTCCGCTTCCATCGAGGCGGGGGAAGTGGTTATGGCTGCTGAGGTTCGGCCTGGGTCGCTGGTAGGAGAGCCAGCAGGCGACGAGGAGATGACCGAACCTGCCAAACCAACGATCAAAACTCGCGGGGGGCTTTCTGGTGAAGGGCCTTCCGCCGAGGCACAGGAGGCTCCGGGGGGAGCCAAAGTTCTTGAAGAGTCTATTGTGGGCAGGGGGATTTCCGAGGAGGTAGAAGCAGAAGAAGAGGAAGAAGGAGAAGGAGGGGAGCCGTCGAGCGAAGGGGATGCTTGGGTCGGGGCTCCCCTCGCCGGAGTCGAAACGCCCGAAGTTTCTCAAACGAGGGCTCTGGTGGTGGAAGCCGGCCTACCGGGGAGCTCATGGGTCGCGGCTGCCCAGGCTAGCTCCCTGAGCGCAGACTTTCACCTACGCGACCCAGAGGTGAGTGGCAAGTTCTCCGCTCTGATGCGGTCCGTGTTCCAGGGGGGAGAGAGTTTCTCGACGGAAGGAAGTTATCCATAGGACCTTGTTGAGATGGCCTTTAGATCCACTGGGGCGCCGGATGAGGCTTTTCTTCTCCCCGAGATTGATGATCTTGCTCTCACGAGGATCGCTACAGATTACGCGTCTCGGGTAGGTAATCGCACTGATGTAGGGTCTTTAGTCAGCTAGTTCACTGCATTCTTTATGTATGCAATCTTCTTTCTTTGCAGAACGCCCTGATCATGAGGGCGCTGAAATGGCGCTTGCATCTGTCTGTTGGGGCTTGAGCTTGGGCCCGCCAGGAGTCGATCACCTCAAGGAGAGGGTGGATTCTTCAGATAAACTTTCCCGAGCCCTGGTGGTCTGTCAGAGGGAGTCCGATGAGGCTCGCAGGATTCTGGCAGTTGAGAGGGAGAGAGCCTCTCAACTCGCCATACAGGTTAGTGAGCTCCAAGGCTTCCGCGAGCAGTCCGAGAAGGCTAGTCTGGAGCTTTCTCAGGCCAAGGCGGAGCATGAGAGCAAGGTCAAATCCATACAACAGATTTTTGATAAAAGGTGAGACCAGTTGAAAGCTAGCCATGCCGAGGATAAGGTCAACGGGAGCAAAAGGCTCGAGGAGGAAGAGCATAAGTGTCAGCGGCAGCAGGACCACCTCACCCGCCTGAATAAGGAGCTCGCCGATACAAGGGATCGGCTAAAGTGGTCGGATGAATGAGCTGCCCGACTATCTGACAGCTTGACTTCGCCCATCAAGAAATTGGAGATACCCAGTCCGGGTGGATGAGCTAAAAGAGAGCCTTCGCCAGAACCAATCGGCTAAGTCTAGGGCTCTCAATAGGGTCCAAGTGCTGGAGGGTGAGCTAGCCCGGCGGGAGGAGCAGGTAGGGCGCTATTTGTTTTACCCATTTTGATCTTTCGACTTTTGCTTTACCTGGCTTTTTGCCTGCAATTGAACAGGGTGAACCAGGAGTTTCAGGGGCGGTTAGCGGCATTCGAAGAAGAGGCGGCCTCGAGGCACCGAAGGATCTTCGAGTTGGAGAAACAATTAGCTGAGGCAAATGTGCGGGTCTCTTCAGCGGTGGAAGAGTACAAGAACTCTGCCGAGTTCACCGACGATCGCAGGGCGGTCTGCGCCGATGCATTCCAGCTCGGCGAAGAGGAGGCGCGGGCTAAGATTGCCCAGACTTATCCTGACCTGGACTTATCCTATTTGGAGGCCGAGTATTATGAGGCACGCACCCTGGGGGTCGAGGAAGATGAATATGGAGAGATTTCTGATGTCGATCTCGAAGCTGTTCTGGAGTTGACGTCGCCGCCGAGGTACCCGGCAAGGCACCATCGAGAAAGGGGGGTCCAAGCGACGCCCTTGCTGGCGCTGCCATAGGAGATGCTGGGACTGATCCCAAGTCTTGACCCTTTGGGGGCTATATGTATTTTTTCTTTCTTTTGTTTTGTAGTTCGACTGGAAATCAATAAATTGATCAACCGTTTTTCATTTGTTTGTCTTTCCTGGGTGGTTTCCTGTCTCGAATTTTGAAGGAACATCCTAGTAGAGGCCAAGGCATAGGGATTGCCCTGACGAAAGAGTCGAGCAACGACATAGCCTGGTATAAAAGGAGGTTGAGAGACGATTCAATTCGGCTTAGGCCGAATGATGCAGTGGTTCGACCAAGTCCGAAGGATGAAATAGTTCGGCTGGGGCTAAGGGATGGAGTAGCTCGGCTAGGGCCGAGGACAAAGTAGCTCGGCTAGGGCCGAGGGACAAAGTAGCTCGGCTAGGGCCGAGGAATGAAGTAACTCGGCTAGGGCCGAGGGACAAAGTAGCTCGGCTAGGGCCGAGGAATGAAGTAACTTGGCAAGGGCCGAGGGACAAAATAGCTCGGCTAGGGCCGAGGGACGAATTAGCTCGGCTGGGGCCGAGGAATGAAGTAACTCGGCTAGGGCTGAGGGACAAAGTAGCTCGGCTAGGGCCGAGGAATGAAGTAACTCGGCTAGGGCCGAGGAATGAAGTAGCTCGGCTAGGGCCGAGGGACAAAGTAGCTCGGCTAGGGCCGAGGGAATCCTTCTTACTAGTGACCAGACTGTGGTTGTGCCTTCGACGAGAAAAAGGGGGGGGGGGTTTGTTGAACCTTCGTTGTCACCCCTTTATTCGTTCTGGTAAAGAGTGGATTTAGCCTTTGTATCCATTTATTACCCCTGTCATCGCTTTATTTTTTCCAAGGCAGGTCGGTTTTCGTTTCACCGAAGCAGGTAGTACGGCTCTGCAGCCAGCAAAAGGTCGCCTGGCACCTTCGATGGACCTTTGCTGTACCGACCTTTTCCAACGTAGGTCGCTTTGACGTGTGGTGTTAGTGCCCATTTGCCATTGGAGGACGTCATTTTCGTAGGATGATCTCCCATATCTGCCAGTATCCGCAAGGTTGGCAGATGGCTTTATGCATTTAAAGCTCGTGATCCGGGATCAGAAGTAATCTTTTGGCATGCATCATGGCTTGGGTGACGTGCCTGGCATGCATTGGGGGGTGCTGTTTTCATTTCAGGAGGCCATGTGATGGCGTGGGCTTGGCATTTTAAGTCTCGGGGCCTTCCGGTAGCTGTTCCCGGCTCATCTCCGCCTATAAAAGGGGGAAAGGAGGGCTGTGTTGGGCCATCTCGAAATTTTCTCTTCTGTGAACCATGATGCCTGTCTCTCCGAGGTTTAGAGCGGGAGGACCGAGCTTTCCTCCTGCAAGTCGCCGTGTCCTCGGACAGTTGGGGTGATAAAGGAGCTGCTGGGGGTGGCTTGCCCTCAAGAAAGGAGCTCCGGAGATCGTATGGAGAGCGCACAAGAGGTCCGCAGAGATTGCATGGAGAGCGCACATATACACTTCCCGTGTGACCTTTGTGGTTACCCTTCGGGACGTAGGGTAGGAAGTCCACGCGTGCTCCCCATGACTTGCGTGAACTTCTCCTCCTCCCCTAGTCCGGATCCCTGGGCTCGTTCGCTCGAGGAATCTTTTGCCACGTAAGGAGGGGGTGATGGTGTGTCGTCCGCTAGTACATTGCCTTTCGACTTGGGCAATGGCTAGCTGTACACACTAGGTTTGGGGGAGTGTCCTGGTATCAGGGCCTGCGATCTTCCCTCCTACCTCGTCGGGGGGCCCTTCGGTTGGGTGGTTTGGGATAAAAACCCGTCCACCCTTTCTGATTTTTCTGATATCTCGGTTGGGTCGTCGAGATATCATTATTAACCAAAACTGGTCGCAACGGTTGGGCCAAGTCGTCCGCTCATTATCAACTCGAGCTAGCTGGCCCGTGGCTTGCCTGATTTGCTGGACCGGATGCTGAAGCATCATAGTCGCACGAAGCTGCTTTGGAGCAGTTTTCTCGAGTTATGTACCCGTTCTTATTTCATGCATTTTAATGCACTTGTAATGCCTCTCAGGCGGTTGTAATTTGATTCAATATTTATGAAATAAAGGAAGTTTTGTTCTTTCCCCTAGTTTCTGTTTCTTTTGTGCCGAGAGTTGTTGTTGGCGATGAAGCGAGGTGTAGGGGTATCATTCATACTTGTTCGAGGATTCCGCGTTATCCGACCTAGCCGGGGCTCATAGGCTGCCCGACTTCGGGTGGAACCCTAGAGATTGTTTGATAATTCCTCGCTTTGGTCGAAGCTCAGAGATTTATTACTCGGCCCTGCTGAGGTTCGGAGATTTATTGCTCGGCCCAGCCGAGGTTCGGAGAATTGTTGCTCGGCCCTACCGAGGTTTGGAGAATAATTGCTCGGCCTAGCCGAGGTTCGGGGATTTGTTGCTCGGCCCAGCCGAGGTTCGAAGAATTGTTGCTCGGCCCTGCCGAGGTTCAGAGAATAATTGCTCGGCCCAGCCGAGGTTCGGAGATTTATGGCTTGGAGGGATGGCTTGGTCGCCACCGAGACTCATGATGTTTGGTTCCTGTGAGATTCAACGTGGAGCGCCAAGGCAGGACGGGCGACGCACGGGTACGCCCGTCATTTATGATTTGGCTACCTTCGAGGGAAGCGAGTCAACGTCAGGTGCTGACGCTTTTTCTTCTTCGCATTTTCCAAGGGCGGCCGATTTAAGGCGATTAGGAGGGGTTTCGAGGGCATTTACTCCGCGAGGGCCCAACAAATCAGGAGGAACCCAATTTATAGAGAAGGAGAGGGGTTTCCGAGTAATTCGTCGACATTTATCGATATCCCTCGGGAGGGGGCACGGCCCTTCGGGTCCTGTGGTCGCCAACTAAAGTGGCGACACGTGGCAAATTCCCATGGGTCGGTATTTATGACCCGACTGATCGAGATACTCACCTGAGGAGTATAAATACGGATGAGAGGGATGCCAGCATTCACCGTCCTTTCGGTTAGCCTCTCAACAGCTCTCGACATGGCTTCTCAGGGTGGAGAGCAATCATCCAATGGATCAGGCATAGCGATCAACGGTCATGGGGGCTCCGAGGGGAGCCATCCCACCGTCATGGTTGACGGCCTAGCCCTGGCATCAGCCTTCGCAAGCCACGAGCGGCTTAAGAAGGCGGTCGAGGAGTACCTCGCCGTTTCCACAAGGGAGACCGAGGTCCTGCGTTGGGTCGTACGTTGGCAGGAGGAGGAGATTGCATCCCTTCGCCAGCAAGTCGCCGGATGTCCCGTCGTGTGGAAGACCCGGCAGCTCCCGGGGGGAGACGTTAGGCCTCTGCGAAGGACATCTTTCTTTTCTTTCTTTTCTGTACTTTTCTTTTTCTCAATAAATAAATAAAGAAAAGGGTCTTTTTTGACGGTCTCTTGCTCTTCTGAAGATATTGTCGTTCAATTCATAAAAGAGAAAAAATGCCCATTTCTATTTGAACCGATAGGGGATCTGGGTGGTCCCGCGGGTTTATGCGCAAAGTCATGGCCTCGTTTGAGACAGGTGTTTTGGGTGGTAGGATACAAGGGTATCGCCCGGGGATTTAGCAGCAGGGGGATTCCCCGACTTTGCCTGGGGTTCGTGGGCGGCCGTGTAGGGCCTGCCGAGCCTTTTAGGGGTTTGCTAAAGGTGCATACTTTGTGTCTGTTGGTGGTTTTGCACAGTGTGCATTTTTCAAACTGGCCGAAGTTCTGGGGACTATTTGAGAGTCCTTCGGCTTTAATCGAGGTTTGTGTGCTTCGGTTTTTGCCGGGGCTTTAGGATTGATCACTAGGCCCAACCGAGTTTCGGAGACTTATAGCTCGGCCGAGCCGAGGTTCGGAGATCAGTTGCTCGGCCCAGCCGAGGTTCGGAGAATAGTTGCTCGGCCCAGCCGAGGTTTGGAGAATTCTTGTTTAAACAGGTAACTCGGTCATGCCGAGGATTGGTAAGCAGCATCTGTTTCTTTTCACAATTTTTGGTGATATAATTTGTGGTGATTCATGTCATAAATTATGAAATAAGTGCCGACAAAAATTTAAGAAGGCGAGCCTGTAGAGGGCGTACCCTACGGATAATACTTACGGAGATTGTCCGAATTCCACGTCTGAGGGATGGATCTTCCACCTAGATCTTGCAGCTTGTAGGTCCCAGGTCCGACGATCTCCGCTACTTGGTAAGGGCCTTCCCAGTTTGGGGCCAGCTTTCCTTGCTCCAGCGGTTTGGAGACAGACGCTTTCCGGAGAACAAGGTCGTCGGGCAGGAAGGCTTTCCCTTTGACTCTGGAGGCATGGTAGTGGGCCACTCTTTGCTGGTAGGCTACCATTCTGATCCGAGCCTTTTCTCTGATCTCCTCTACCAGGTCAAGGTTGGTACGGAGCTGCTCATCGCTGGCTTCCTCCGAGTAGCTTTCCACCCACAGAGAAGGGAGCCCTATCTCCACGGGGATGATGGCCTCCGTACTAAAAGCCATTCGGAATGGGGTTTCGCCCGTGGGTACTCTCGGGGTGGTGCGGTAGGCCCATAGGACATGGTGCAATTCATCCGCCCACCTGCCTCGGGCTCTGGAAAGTCGAGCTTTGATCCCTTGAAGCAGAGTTCGATTGGTTACTTTGGCTGCTCCATTGGCCTGTGGGTGCCCGACCGAGGTAAGGCGGTGGTGGATCCCGTGCTCCTCGCAGAATTGGCAAAACTTCGGATTGTCAAACTGCCTGCCGTTGTCGGTAATGATAGTGTGTGGGAGGCCGAAGCGGCAGATGATAGACTTCCACACAAAGTCTTTGGCCCGAGCCTTAGCTATTTGTGCAACCGCCTCCGCCTCGACCCACTTAGTGAAGTAATCGATGGCGATGAATAGAAATTTCCGCTGCCCCGTGGCGAGTGGAAACGGGCCGAGGATGTCCATCCCCCACTTGGCAAAGGGCCAGGCGGAGGAAATGGGGACCAAGCTGGCGGCGGGAAGCCTCTGAATACTAGAATGTCTTTAGTAGGGCTCGCAAGCTCGGACAAGGTCGTCTGCATCCTTCTGCATGGTTGGCCAATAGTAACCTTGATGCAGCACCTTGTGGCATAGGGACCGGCTCCCCAGGTGGTTGCCACAGATCCCCTCGTGCACCTCCCGGAGGGCATAATCAGCTTCAGATGGGCAGAGGCATCTGAGCAACAGCATGGAGAAAGACCGCTTGTAGAGCTGGTCATCAATTAGCACATAATGGGTGGCCTGCAGTTTTAGCCTTCTAGCTTCCCTTCGATCGGCCGGGAGCGACCCTTCCTTGAGGTACTTCAAGATGGGGTCGAACCACAATGGTTCGGCCTTGACTTGCATCACTCGGTTGGCTTCCGTGATACTTGGTCTTTCCAAGGTCTCCAGGTGGAATTTTTGTTCAGCGTCCATTGATTCCACGGTTGCCAGCCGAGACAGCAGGTCGGCACGGGCATTCTCAGATCTAGGAATCTGAATAATCTCAAATTCGGGGAAATGGGAGAGTAGGCTCCGCACCTCTTGGAGATATCGGATCATGTTAGGTTCCGATCCTCAAACTCCCCTCGGACGTGACCTGCCACTAGCTGGGAGTCGGTGAAGGCATTCAGTTTCTCCACCTTAAGGCTGCGGGCGATCCGGAGACCGACCAATAGGGCTTCGTACTCAGCTTCGTTGTTGGAGGCCGGGAAGGAGAAGCGGACGCCATACTCAAAAGTTGCCCCCTCCGGGCTAGTGAGGACCAAGCCCGCTCTGGAGCGATGGGCATTGGATGACCCGTCAACATGGAGGAGCCACCGGGCGCCAGGTTTCGGTTTCTCGGGGGAGTCAAGAGTGGAGCCGTCCTCCAGGATGGTACATTCAAGGAGGAAGTCGGCTAGCACCTGAGCTTTGATGGCCGAGCGAGGCTGAAATCGAATGTCGTGCTCGCTCAGCTCGACGGCCCATTTAGTCATTCTCCCTTATGTCTCCGGGCGGTGGACCACCGCCTTGATAGGTTGGTCAGTCAGGACCGTCATAGAATGCGCTTGGAAGTATGGCCGCGACTTCTGAACAGAGGTGATCAAGGCCAACACCATCTTCTCAATTCGGCTATACCTTGTCTCTGCGTCACGGAGCAGTTTGCTGACATAATAAATTGGCTTCTGGGCCTTGTTTTCTTTCCTGACCAGCACCGAACAAACGGCACCTTCCGAGATAGCCAGATATAGGAACAATGTCTCCCCAGGATTTGGGCTGCTGAGGAGTGGGGGAGAGTCGAGGTACTTCTTGAGGTCTTCAAATAATTTTTGGCATTCGGAAGTCTATTGGAAATTTTTGGCCGACCGGAGAGTTTTGAAGAAGGGGAGGCATCTTTCGGCAGAGCGCGCCACAAAGCGGTTAAGGGCCGCTATTCTCCCAATTAGGCGCTGAACTTCTTTAATTAACGCCGGGGGTGCCATCTGTTGGAGAGCTTGAATCTTTTGGGGGTTAGCTTCGATACCTCGCTGGGAGACCATGAAGCCGAGGAACTTCCCGGAGTTGACGCCGAAGGCGCACTTAGTTGGGTTGAGCTTCATCTGATATTTGCAGAGTGTCGCGAAGCTCTCCGAGAGATCCTTGACGTGCTGTGATGCCTCTTTGCTTTTAACCAGCATGTCGTCGACGTATACCTCCATATTCCGGCCGATTTGTTCCTTGAAGACTTTGTTGATCAGCCTTTGGTAGGTGGCTCCTGCATTTTTAAGACCGAAAGGCATAACACGGTAATAGTAGGTACCTCGGTCGGTTATGAAGGCGGTCTTTTCCTCATCTTTGGGGGCCATTCGGATCTGGTTGTAGCCGGAGTAGGCGTCCATGAACGTCAGCATTTGATGACCCGAGGTGGCATCCATAAGTTGATCAATCCGGGGGAGAGGGAAGCTGTCCTTCGGACATGCTTTGTTGAGGTCGGTGAAGTCGATGCAGATCCGCCACTTGCCGTTCGACTTCTTCACCATGACGATATTTGACAGCCAATTTGGGTAATTTACCTCCCGGATGAAGTTCACCTTGATGAGTTTATCGACCTCCTCTTCAATAGCCCTCTGCCATTCTGGGGCAAAGATCCTCTTCTTTTGCTTGACGGGCCGGTACATCTCGTCCACGTTAAGGTGGTGGACGAGAACTTCAGGACTGATTCCTGGCATGTCAGAGGCGGAACAGGCGAAGACATCGGCGTTGCTTCGGAGAATTCACGGAACTTCCACTATCAACAAGGATCCGGCTTACATCGTAGTTATCTAAATTGAGGGATACAACCAGTGCGTCGTTATGTGGAAACTGTATCCCTTGGAGATCATCGTCGGAGAAGGAGAGCTCACCCGTTCGTGCTCTCTTTGGCGCCAAGCCTTCATCATCATTTCTGGAGCTCGAGCTGCCAACATCTTCAATCATGTTAATATGGCCGATCACGGGTGGATTGGAAGGAGGAGGAGGCTGCTGAGGCTCGGGCTGGCAGTCACCTCCTTGCCCTGGCTCAGGCGCCCTCCTGAACTGGTTCAGCCGGCCTCGCTGGATCAGCCTCTCAATTTTATTTTTCAGCTTCCAGCATTCCTCAGTATCATGGCCGTGCTCCCGGTGATAGCAGCAGTATTTGGTGGGATCCCTCCGAGTAGGGTTCCCTCGGAGAGGGGCTGGCCGGGGGTGCTGGTGCTCTATCTCCATAAGGATTTGTGCCCTGGGTATAATCAGTGGAGTGTACCGGTCAAATTGCCTGGGCGGGCTTCGGGAGCGATTTCTTGGCGGCGGCAGAGGAGCTCTTTGGCGGCGAGGCGGGCTCGGCTGACGGATCGGTCGGTGCCTGTCCGAACCTTTAGGCTCTTTCTTCTTTGCCAGCTCGACACGGGCAGCTCTCCGTGACTCCTTGACCCTAGCGTATTTATCTGCCAAGGCCATCATATCGGAGAGGTTCGGGGGGTAGCTGACTTCCATCGCCAGGTAGAAGTCGCTCTCCTTCAAAACTCCCCCTGCTAGGGCGGACATAGCCACCTCATGATTAAGGTGGTCCACCTCCAGCATGGCCTTGTTGAAGCGGCCAAGGTAATTCCTCAAGGACTCCCCCTCTCTCTGCTTAACTTTGGAGAGGGAGTCGGACCTTCGCCGGTGACGACGGCTACTAACGAACTGGCCAATAAAAAGACAGCTCAGCTCGTCGAATGAATCAACGGAACCTGGTTTCAAAGGTTGAACCAGGTTCGGGCAGATCCTCTGAGGGTGGAAAGGAAGGCGCGGCAGAGGATCACATCTGATGCTCCGTGGAACATCATTATTGACCGGAAGCTGCTAAGATGATCATCCGGATTAGAAGAGCCATGGTAGGGCTCGATGGCGGGTAACTTAACATGGGAGGGAATCACTTCCCCCATGATACCTTTGGAGAAAGGGATGCCCTGCTCCGCCTTGGGCTGAGGCGGATGGGCCTGCTTGGCGGCGTCCAGCTCCTGACGCATCTCCCAGATTTATCGACGGATCTCCTCTTCAGATGTAAGAGGAGGAGCTTGGCGAGGAGAGCGCAGGGACGGCGTCGAATCATGGCGGGAGGTCACTGGGAAGAGGGACCGGGCCCACCAAGATCTGGGAGGATCCCTGCTGTAGCCGCATCGTGGGGCTGGTTTGTCCCCTTTGGGTCGATGCGGGGGGTCCATGGCTCCATGCGGACCAGAGGAGGAGGTGGCTGGAGAGAGAGGGGCAGCTTCCTCCTCAGGGAGGCGTGGAGCAGGGGCGGTTGCGAGGCGCTCCTGCACCAGATGGGTCAGGGCTTGGACCTGCTGGACCAGTGAGGCAAACTGGTCCTGGGTCACCGCGATGGCTGGCGGCTGCAGTGCCACGCTGCTCATCGGATCAGGTCTCTGGGAGGCGACCTGGTCCTGGGCTTCAGAAGTTGCCCTTCTTCGATTAGCCATTGGAGAGGTTCTCTTCCGGATCGAGATCTTTGTCTCCTTTCTTCAAGTTTTAATGGGACTTGAGGCCCTTCCTCTAGCGCCAATCTATTGCCGCAGAGATCTGTCCTCCGACTCGAGCGCGGCCGGTCTCCTGATCTGGGTTTCCTCCTAGGCGGACCTACACAGAAGTCCTCACGCGAGAGGCGTTGGGGGTGGCCCTCCGCGGAAGACCCTCCGACGCTCAAGTCAGTGGGGATCGATGATCAACAAAAATGAGGAGAAGGATTTCTCTGGGGAGTCCCTCCAGGGGTGGCTAATCGGGAGCTCTAGGGGAGCGCCGACAAGCAATGAAGGTGAAAGAGAGTGAGTGAGTGTGGGAGTAAACCAGGAGCTGTGAGCGCGTACCTGAGAGAATCTGGGGATGTCGTATTTATAGGCAATCACCTGGATCTTGAGCGCCTTCTGGAAGGTTCGAAGGTTGTTAGGATACGAAAATTATTCGAATCAAGCCGTTGTAAGGCCGGTGGGATCCATATCTTATTCGTTGAAGGATCGACGGCTGGGAGAGCTCTTTGATGGCCTGAGATCTGATCGATGAGTAGGTCCCAGGCAGTTATTCTAGATCCTAAACTACTCCTCAATATGATTCTCTGTTTAGGATTCCGTTGCCTGGGCTCTCCCGCGTCGGGTTCCGCGGAGGTGTGTATTGAACCATGAATTGCTCGGGGTTTACTCGGGGAAACGGGCTATAGGTAGCTCGGGGAAGCCGAGCTATGAGAAGCTCGGGGGAAGCCGAGCTATGGGAAGCTCGAGGAAAGTCGAACTATAGGTTGCTCGATCCGTTGGATTATATTAGTTAGCTCATTCCACTAAGACATATTGTAATAAGCGAAGAAATGAAGTTGATCTTAGCCCCTTTATACGATCATCAATGCAACAATGATTCTACCTTCTACGGCGAGCTGTTCTTTCCCTTTAATTAGATGGCAGTACTAAGTTATGCAGGCAGCTAGACGCCTAAAAAGTAAAAAGAACACTAAGCGTCCCAGCTGTAAAGCGACCACGAAACGCAAATAATTGGAACTTTATTGGTGGATGGAGATTAGTTGACAACTGCTACCCATTCCTCCTCCCTTAAACTGCACCACCACCTCCAACTTCTTCACAAAGAAAAGTATTTTCTTCAGCTAAAACTCATGGTTGTTGGTTCGTTCTCTTTTGCTCTTCTATAGATACCCCACCCGACCATTTCAGCCACCTTGCTAGTTCTTAACACGGCATTTCTCTTCCATTGCAACCCTAGCAACTTGTCAACATGAGCACCGGCGAAGCTGCCCCTTCTACGGCGATCATCATCGCGGACTCGAGCGGCGCCGATGCTACGGCGAGACCTCCTGCAGCTGCTCGAAAGGCTCGTTTTGCCATCTTTAGAAGCACCAAGGATGGCGCAGGATGGAAGAGAGGCATAGCTTTCTTCGGCTTCATTGTAAGGATCTTTGCTATCGGCGCTGCTCTTACTGCCGCAGTTGTCATGGGAACCACCGACGAGACCCTCCCTTTCTTCACTCACTACTATCAGTTCCACGCTGAGTTCTCTGATCTCCCCGCTTTATTGTTAGTATCGGATCCATTATAAGGAAAACACTAACAACTCACAGGAGTTCTGATTACATTAAGTATTAATGAACAAATTTATGGTTATCATTGTTAACAGATAGAGCTTAGCTAATATATAGATGATTAACGTTAGACATAGCTCAGCTGGTTGACGAGGGTGTGTTTCAGGTTCTTTGTGATTGGGAATGCGATAGCAGCAGGCTACCTGGTCTTCTCCCTTCCGTTTTCCATCATCACCATTTGTCGGCCGCAAGCAATAGGGCCATGGCTTTTGCTCCTTATCTTCGACACTGTAATTTATAAGTCCCAACCTAATTCCAATCCTTAACAGCCCAAGATAATTTGACAAGGCTTTTAATCAGGTTACAGTTATATTGTTTTCTCCTCACGAATGCAGGTAATGGTAGCAGTGACAACGGCTGCAGCCTCGGCAGCGACAGCGATAGTCGATTTGGCTCACACTGGGAGCGAGAAGGCGAACTGGGTTGCCATCTGCCTGCGGTTTGATGGCTTTTGCCAGCAAATCAGCGGTGCTGTCGTGGTCTCATTTGTGGCTGTGGTCCTCCTAATGGTCTTGGTTGTGATGTCTGCTCTCGCTATGCGGAAACATTAGAGATCATGTCTGCAGTCTACCATGCGTGCATATATGTTTCATGGCTTTTCGAGTCCTTTGTTTTTTGCTTTGCGTTGTGAAGTCTCAAACCAAATTCCAGCCCTCTACTGCGGAGAAAATTCCCCAGTTGGATGCTTTCTTAAATGTCGTATTGTGACGGTTAGTGTTTGTAATTTGCTTTGTACGTCTTTAAAGTACAATACGCATCTATGCGCCTGTTCATGAATGTATCTTCTAGATGTTCAATGTTAGCTTTCTTAGAGACAATAAAGTCAAAAAAATAAATAAATAAATAAAGGTAAGCCCCGCGAATTTTTCGTGTGGACAAAACGGTCCACATTGACAAAATAGGCTTTACATTAAGAGCTTATATAGAATGTTTAATCTATGCACCGTGAATATTTAATTCTCTTAATGTTTGACCAGTTTGAAGACGTTAAGTTACAAATCTATATATATTTAGGTATACATATGAATAAATTAAGTATAACAAATTGTGTATGGATATATGTAGTAAAACTTTAAAAAGTAGAATTAGAAATAAATATATAAGAGAAATGATAGGAGCAACCTTAATTGAAGATAAAATGAAAGAAAATCGATTACGATGGTTTGAACATATACAACGAAGATAAAAAAATGATATTTTAATAATCCATGATAAGGATAGAGATAAATGTAGACCTAAACTATTATGAACATAAATAATTAAAAAAGATATGACTATTTGTAATTTGACTTAGTCCTGAATAGAACAGAGTGAAAGAAGCAGGTTCATGTAGTCGACCCCATGTAGTTCGGAAAAAGGCTTAAATGAGTTGAGTTGAGTATATATGCTCATCCAATGTACAAATTATTATGTTTTATATTTTAAAATAAAAAAAATTATGAATGCTTAGCTTGTACAGAATTTTATATATGCCATGTGAACACTAAAATTAATATTAATATTAGTAATAAAAGTTTTTAAATTATTATTATAATTTATTATCTAATATGTAATAACAGCTTAGCTATTGAATTTTTTATTTATTGTAATTTATTTTATTAATATATTGCTTTCCAATAATAATTTAGAAAATAAAAAAGGGACCACAATGCATAACTTGTAGATTATATACTAATTTTAAGGGCTTCTGTTAGTTTATTTTCTCCCTCATAAATGGCTATTAGTTTATAATTTATCTTCCTATTGCACATGAAGAGATTAAAAAATTGATTGGCTAGCTAATATTCTTACATGAATCTTACACCAAGTTAATTGATCGGATAAATTATTTTTGGTTATTAGTTAAGGTAGTGTTTAAAATAGGGAATAACACTACAATAAATATACTGTGCATCGACGCTAAATATATCATTTACCGATGCTTTAAAGCATCGGCAAATAACTTCCGTGCCGACGCTTTAAAGCGTCGGTAAAATTTCCTCTTAACAACGCTTCAAAGCATTGGGTTATTTTTTTTGCCGATGCTTTTTAAAAGCGCTTCTAAAAAATTTTATTAAACATGTGCAATTAATTAAGATCAAATTCTAAATTAAATCGGCAATTCAATCATAACAAACAAAATCACAAATCACATTACACACATTCTTTACATCCAAAATAAAAGTTCAAATATAAATTTCATTACATAAAGTTCAAATATAAATTTCATTACAATTTAAAGTTTCATAAAATTTAAAAATACATGAGATGAAAATTATAAAATAAAAAGAGCCGAGGTCAATGATCTGCAGGAGGAAGGTCGTCACCCTGTCCGCAAGGATCTGATGCTCCAGAAGCCTATAAGAAAAATTAAAAATATTTAATTTACAAGACTATCTATGAATATTAAACAAATAGTTAATTTAATATAAAAATATATATTAAATAATATATGTATTTACCTGATGAGGAACAACCGTTTGTATGAGAGATGTAAGCCGCTCAATGTGATCTCTCATGGAATCAATCAATGCTCTATCGGCTGCACTCCTCAGTTGTATCTCCTTCATCGCAACGGCACTCGACCGTTGCATCTCCTCCATCGCAACGGCATTCGACTGCTGCATCTCCTCTAACGCTGCAGCACTCGACCGCTGCATCTCCTCAACCGCATGCTCAAGTCTGCGAACACGTGTATCATGAACAGCATCACGCGTAAGTCTACTCACCTCAGATAACTGAGTGGGGGTAACTCCAACTCCATAACCCCTCACTCGACCGTAGCGCTCTGGCCCCATCAACTCTAAATACCTCGGCCTCGATGCGACTACTCTGCATAGATGCTGTAGAGTCATCGACACGCTCAGCAACAAGAGATGCAGCTCTTTCCTGTATTAATTTAGAAAAATTAGTTAGATCTTACTGAATAAAATAATTAAATTAAAATTATTGTACGAAATAATTTGTAATAAATAATTACATATAAATCTCTTGACTCATCCCGGACAAAAGTGCCATCATAGTGAGTATGAGTCATCCGGTAAAACTCCACCACACCGGTTCCCTCCCATGCTCATCCATCTATCAAAAAAATATACAATTTATAAATATTTGAACCAATTTATAAATAAATTATACAATTCATTTTGATTTGTAAAGAGGGACTATAAATTATTCAATTATGTTTCAACAAGAGTTTCAACATAATTTTAAATTATTCAATTATGTTTCAATAATAGTTTCAATGAGAGTTTCAAGATAATTCTAAATTATTCAATTATGTTTCAATGATAGTTTCAATGAGAGTTTCAATATAATTCTAAATTTACAGTGATGTTTCAATGATAGTTTCAATGAGAGTTTCAACGATAGTTTCAACATAATAAGTAATTATTCAATTGTTTCAATGAGAGTTTCAACGAAGTTTTAACATAATTCTAAATTATCAATTATGTTTCAATGACAGTTTCAATGAGAGTTTTAACGATAGTTTCAACATAATAAGTAATTATTCAATTGTTTCAACGAGAGTTTCAACATAATTCTTAATTGCTGTTTTTGATGGGCCAAGAGATTGGGAGCTTTGAACAAGTTCAAGGCTGGAATTGAAAAGGTTGTCTTTGTGTCTTACTGCCCCACCCTCTGTTCTTTATTTTATACATTGTTCTATCTTACTGGTCATTCATCTTCTCATTTTAACTTTATATTTTCCCCAATAGCTTTGAGGTAAGCAGGTGAGATTTTACCTCTCTGATTTGTTTACAAACACATTGGCGAAAAAGGTCTAGCTTACATTTCATTTTCAGGTATTCTACGGACTATGGCATGTTCTGCTTCTGCATAGCAGACATTGGCTCTTATTACGCTGATGAGGGTTCATTTGAAGAGCCAATGGGAAGGGACAGCCTTCAAAATTTTTGGCAAAAATATAAGGTGGACATAGCATTCTATGGGCATGTTCACAACTACAAGAGGACCTGTCCAATATACCAGGTAGGAAGAAGACATTGCTTTCTCTATGTTTAAAGTAACTGATAGAATTCTCTGCATTTCAGCAAGCACAGATTATTTGAGTTTCTAACTCACAGCTAAGTCAGGTCCACTGATAAATATCATTATTTTAAGAGCATATGGATTTAGTTATGATCAATTTTGCAATTAAATATTTTATTTGCATCTTCGTGCCAGAACATTCATGAAACGGAAGTATTTATGACATATAAATGAACATAATTAGTTTAAGAATTTATAGTTTAAGAAACATATGAATTGTTGCCTGATTCGCGCATAACTCTTGGATCCCGATGTATGGGGAACAAACAAAGATGCTCGTGCAGCTTTACCAATATTAGAATATGTCTGTAAAATTAAATAAATATTTTAATAAAGTATCTTAAAAGATTAAATAACAAGAATATTAAGTAACAAGATACTTGTCCCTTCTCGGAGAACCAATAATGAACCAACTCCATCCACTGATGAGGGGGTACCTCAAGAGGACAAGTACCAACTACCTGCTCCTCGGTCATACCCGGCAGCTTGTACTTCATCTTCAAATATGACTTATATTCTTTCCATTTCCGGTTGAGAGACTTTAGTACAAACTCATTAGCGGATGAAGGAAGTGCAAACTTGCCCTGCAAAAGATAAAATATTAAAAATGTTCAAATATAAAACATGTCATAATATACATAATGTTTGATGTTTAGATTCTTTTGTTTACCTACACAACTCGTAGAATCTAGACTTTATACGACGGAAGCATATCATTCCATTTTGCATAACTCAATGGACAAAGCTGATGCCTCCGTGCAACACTCCCTAAAAAGGAACTCAATAAGCTAGAGGCTTTTTTAATTGGCTGCCCCAGCCGATTGCACTCAATTACGATCTTATCACCATCATGCATCTGCCATACATCTCGTACTCCCATGGCCCCGCGTCTGCATGTAATCCTACCAGATCCGTCTGCATAAAAATAGATATAGGTAAATTATAGTAAGAAGCATAAAGAAATTTTATAGAATCAAATAAAAAAATTACCTTGGATATGAAGCTCATCGTCTCCTACACCGACAACAGGATCATGATGCCCCGAGGATGACGGACCTGCAGTAGACTGATATGCCTCTGGAATAGATGCAGTGTCCGGTAATGACGAAGGACCAGTATGATCCTGCTGTGCTGAAGTAGAGGGGTCGGCCTCTGTCCGTGAGCTATGCATAATGTCACCTATCATTTACATCAAAGTCAAAGTTAGTAAAAAATAAATATAACTTTAAAGACTTAATTATTACAAAATTCAATACATTGCAAACTTTAGTACCAATCAGAATCAAGCATTATCATTTGTTGCAAAATCTGTCTAACCAAGGATACCGTAGCATGTACGTCATCAACCGGCACAAAATTGAATGGCATGGAATGCGTATAAGTGTCATCGTCTTCATCATCTTCTAGCTGCTTTCCCATATCATATAAGTCACTAGGTTTTGTTTTAATAACAATAGCCCAATCTTTATCTTTTGCATCTTGTATAAAAAATACTTGACGAGCTTGAGAAGAAAAATGAATGGATCATCCTTCAATAAGACACCAGTATGTATCAACCTTGTAAAATTTACAAGTGTAAATCCATTTGTATCTTTTTTCAAACCCCTTGATGAGTTTATATCTACCCAATCACATCTAAATAATATGACTTTAAAGACTCCATAGTAATCTAACTCATAGATATCATTTAGTGCACCATAATAAGTTTTTCCATCTGCTTCACCATAACACCGCTATTTTGTGTTTTCCTAAATTTCTCACGATCTTTAGTATGGAATTTAAAACCGTTGATTATGAAATCACTATATCTATTGACAACTTTGTTAGGTCCTCGAGCCAGGGCTATTAATTCAGCTGACAAATTTCTCTCCATCATTGTTGATACCTAAGAAATAATAAGGAATGTTAATAGGTTATTTGATGTTAAATCAATCCATATATTCTCGAAGTATATGTCAAACCTGTTTTGAAAGCCATGTAGGAAATAACTCGACTAACCATCGCTGCTCAATCCTTGGATTAGGTCGAGTGCTATGGTTAGCTTGCCGTTGAGACAATAAAAATTCACCGCATAAAACGTATTTTGTTCATTTAGAGCAAAAAAAAAAGATATGATATCTTAATCTTGAAATGCAATAAATCATACTAACCTACGATACTCAGATATCATTTCACTATGGAGTAACACATAACGATCTGCTTGTGCCATTGATTTATGATCCAATACAATAGTTTCAGTTTTTCCCATTACTCTACCTGCAGTTGAGAACTTATACAATTCTGCATTATCAACGAAATCACCATACCGTTGAGGTCTATTAAACACTGTCTCTACACCTTGAAGATATCTTGAACAAAATATCAAACACTCTTCAGTAATATATCCTTCTGCAATCGAACCATCTGGATAGGCTCTGTTTCGTACATAATCTTTCAATCGCATAAGGTACCTACAAGATAAATAAATTTCTAAACATAGCATAATGATGATGCTACTTTTGGTAGAAATTATGGTATACGGTTATTAGGATAAATCAGACTATAGCATACCTCTCAATAGGATACATCCATCTATAATGTACCGGTCTGCCAAGCTTGACTTCCGAAGCCAAGTGAATGAGTAGATGTACTATAATAGTAAAAAATCCAGGAGGAAAAATATTTTTCATCAGACAAAGTGTAATGGTCACATCAGACTTCAACTGATCAATCTCTTCAGGATCAATAACTTTTGAACATAATGCCTTAAAGAATGATGATAGCTGAATTATAACTGTAAAAACTTGTTTAGGCACTGATGATCTTGCTGCTATTGGTAAGATTCTTGCATCAATATGTGACCATCATGACTTTTGAGATTAGAAATTTTCATATCTTTAAGATGCACACACCTTGAAATGTTTGATGCATATCCATCAGGTACTTTAATATTTTTCAATACTGTAAGAAAATTATTTTTTTCTTGAGGAGACATTGTATAAGATGCAGGAGGCAAATAAATTCTATCATTAGCAAGCATTATAGGATGAAGCTCCGGTTGGATACCCAATTCCTTTAAATCCAATCGTGCCTTCATGTTATCTTTGGTCTTTCCATCAAGATTCAACAATGTTCCAAGCAGATTATCACAAACATTCTTCTCTATGTGCATGACATCAAGATTATGTCGAATCAGATTATGTTCCCAATAAGGTAAGTCAAAAAGATACTTCTTTTCTTCCATATATGTTTGATAGGCTGATTTGTGGATGGTATCTATACATCTTCCTCATTTTCTTTTTCCAAAAAATTATCTGGATCTTCAAATATCTGTGCATCCATACTACCAATTGTCACTTCTTCTTGATCATTCCTTCCTCTTTTTGAGAAGACTTTGAGAATTTACCATATTTGTAACTGATGGAATCAATTTGCATACGAACATTAGTTCCAGACGGTGGAATAGGTGCACATCCCAACTCTATGGTACCATCAAATAAATCTTTCTGAAAATGAAATGGATGATTTGGTTCTAACCATCGGCGATGTCCCATATAACAAAATTTTCTCCATGTTTTAACCAATTTGAATGTGTCGAATCTGCACAACAAGGACATGCAACCCTTCCTTTTGTACTCCAACCAGATAAATTGGCATATGTTGAAAAATCATTAATAGTCCATAATAGAGCTGCCCATAGTTTAAATGTTTCACCATTTGAAGCATCAATTGCATCGATACCTTCCCATAACTGTTTCAATTCCTCTATTAAAGGCTGTAGAAAAATATCTATATCATTTTTTGGACCCTTATCACCTGAAATAACCATTGACAAGATAAATGATGATTGCTTCATGCACAACCATGGTGGTAAATTGTATGGTATTAGAACAACTGGCCAAGTGCTATATGTAGAATTTAGAGTACGAAAAGGATTGAAGCCTTCTGAAGCTAAACCCAAACGAACATTATGAATATCAGAGGCAAAATCAGAATGCCTAACATCAAAAGCTTTCAATGCTAAACTATCTGCTGGATGTCTCAACATTCCATCCTTTGTACGCCCTTCATCATGCCATCTCATTAATGAAGCTGTTTTCGATGATGAATATAGCCTTTTCAATCGAGGAATAAGAGGAAAGTAACGCAATACCTTCGCCGGTTTTTTTGTTTTGTTCGTTACATCATCCTCATCCTCTCCATATCTCCTCCATCGCGAAGATCTACATACATTGCATGACTCTCGATCAGCATTTCTACCATGATATAATACAGTCTTTTGGACAACTATGGATCTTTTGATATCCAAGATCTAATTTGTTGACAACTTTCTTTGCTTCATAATAAGAGGATGGTAAATCAATGCCTTCTGGAAATGCATCCTTTAGTAATTTAAGAAGCATGGTAAAACTCTTTCCTACCATCCATTCATATATTTTATATGGAATAAATGTATAAGAAAAGAGATCTTAGAAAATTTCAAACAACCCGGATATAATTGTTCATCAACGAATGTTTGTTCCATAGATGTAGAACCATCACATATTCCATCCGTTTCATGTATATTAGTTGATCCCATAAAGTTTTGAACACCATGTCGAAAAGCATCTCCGATTAAACCTGTCATATCATCTCCTACAAGGTTATCTTGCATATTACCAGATCCAAGATCAGACGAGGAGGGTTGATTACTTGATAATGGCAACGTACATTCTCCATGGAAAACCCATATAGTATAACCTCTTGAAAAACCATTCCATATCAAATGTTCTTCAACGGTTTGTGGATCTAAGTAAGAATTATCAACACATCGCCGACACGAACATGAAATCTTTCCATTCAAACTACCTTTATCCATACCAAATTTAATGAACTCATGAACTCCATCTAAATATTCTTTTGTATTTCTCGGTTTATTTATCCAACTTTTATCCATTGTAGGATAAATGATCGATAAACAATCAACTTTTATCCAATATCCTGCACGTATTTTACCAACATAAGTCTGATATAGTCCCAAAAATGCACATTCATGGTGAAAGAAGTAAAACTTTTGAAAGAAGTAAAGCACATGAAAAAGTAGATTACACTAACTAAACTACGATTTATATTTAGTTTAGTTTATATTTTTTTTTAACTATCCAATACAGGACTAAAATTTTGAATTACTAAACTAATATCCAAAAATAAGCACCATGTTGTCTTTGTTAGCTTTTACAGCTTTATATGTATGTTATTGATTTGTTTTGCAGTATAGCCTCCCCATTCCGTATACGGACAACAGCTACAGTGAAAACCATACTTTTAGATGATATGTGAAGTTAATGGCACAAAACAAGAAACTTGCTTTGATTAGTTGACCAGTTGCTGCAGCTTCTCTCTCCTAGAAAGAACAAATTGAGAAGAAGAAGTCCATAGGGAATGGCCAAATATAAGTTATGAATTGGATAAAAACCCTTGATGTTTTGACAAGAAAATAATATGATAAATTTTGTAACTGCATCTGATTCGAAGACGCAGAGGATCCAATTTAAGAGCGAGACAAGAGGAGGATTAACAGCTAGTTTTTCAACTTCAATCAAAACAATGACACAAATGGTCATAATATCACAACAGTTTACAACCAGACCCCCTAAGAAGTTAATCACCACAACATTTGTTATGTTTGTGCCTCCACTGCAATACAAGCAAATCAGAGATGTAATATCGGAGAATCAAATAGAAAATAGACACAACAGACATTCATCCAGACACACACGCACACACCAAGTAAAACCAAGTTATTGTCAATTGCTCTCTCATGCAGGTAACACTGTTTTCAAGCAGATACTGGGTATTAGCTGGTCAGAAAAAGGCCCTGCTACCGTAAAACACTCTGGACTTATCTTTTTTCTTCTGTGATCAGAATTATCATAAAAACCGACAGGTAACAAATGAGCAAAACTAATTTTATGTGGCAGATTACTCCAAGAGAGCTCAGTAACATTTAGATTGCTAAAGAATTAAGGGAAAATCGATTTAATTTCCATAAACAAAATACCATCACAAACATGTTCCGTTGAGCAATGAATCCCCAAATCTCACGATTAATTTAATCCAAACAGAATGAAAAACATGTTCATACCTAGAGAAGGAGAGGATGGGAGGAGGCTGTGAGGGGCAGCGGCAGTCACAGAGTCTCGGATTTTCCTTTCAATCTTCCGGTCCACAAATCCAGAGCACCAATCCTAAGGCCGATGCCAACAGCCACCCGGACGATGAAAATCAACACCCGGACGATGAAAATAAGCGTAAGGAATAGATTTTGATCTTACCTTCGAGAGGAGAGAGGCCGACCGATACACCTTCGTCGGGGAAGAGAGCGTCCACGGGGAGGAGGCGGAGGAAAATCATGGCAGGGAAGCGGCTAGGGCAGCACAGAGGAGGAGGAAGATCGTGGCGGAGAGGCAGCTAGGGCATCACATAATGCGTTGGCAAAAGAAAGATCGCGGGGGGAGGCATCTAGGGCATCACAGAACGCATGGGGGAGGAAGGAAGCTCGGTTGCAAATATATATCAATATATGCCAACGCTTTTAAGCGTCGTCCTGTGCCGATGCTTTTTAAAGCGTCGGCAATATTTGTTATTAGTTAATTAGACGATGCTAATAAGTGTCGTACCCTAGCCGACGCTTTTAAAAGCGTCGGCAAACTTTCTTATTAGTTAATTAGACGACGCTAATAAGCATCGTACCCTGGCGACGCTTTAAAGCGTCGGCAAACTTAACTAATATGCCGACGCTATTAAAAAGCGTCGTCGGTCTGCGCTATTTCCCAATGCTACACCCTAGCGTCGGGAAAAAAGAGTTGCGAAAATGAATTTTTATTGTAGTGTAAGAGGGGATATCCTTTGGATATCCCTTTCTTATTCCAATATGCCATAACTATAAGGAATAGCTGGAAATAAAGTTAATCAAAGGGATAATCCATGGTTAACCATGGGTTATCCCCTCAATTTATTCCTAGAAAAATACATGAATAGCTGGTTATCCCTCCAAATAAGAGTAAAAAAAAATTATCCTATAGATTTACCTTTTTGCATTCGATATGATCAATAGGATAGCCAAGGGATATCCTTAGGGATAGTCAGGAGAACTCTATCCCGTATACTTATCCATGAATAATATTTTTCTATCAAATACTACCTAAGGGTTCTTGTGCGAAGTCAATGGTTGGCTTAAAAAAAGAAAACGCAACATAAAAATATAGTATTCCACCCTTCTTTGTTTGGGTAAATAGAATAAAAACTATATAAGAATAAAATTAATAAAAAAATGAAAATTATATTTGAAATCTAATATTGAAGATATACCAATCTTTATGGCGGCACTTTAGAAGAATCTTCTCGTAATTTGCCATGATTTAAGTCACATAATGTTATATGGGAACTTTCTATCTACACCAAAAAAAAATTTACTCTCGACATTCATCTTTTTTTTTTTAAATAAATTCTTAAACTATTCTTTCTATTTTCTCTCCACACACACCCCCTCCTAATACCCCGACACAAGCGCCCCCCTCGCCTTCAGCATCGGCTCCCCCCCTTCGATCGGCATGAACTTCTCTTTTCTGTTGGCATCGACTCCCATTGCCATCCCCATCGCCTCCACCGCCGCTACCATTCGTAGAAGGAGAAGATGGCGAAGCGGCAGAGAACGACATCCTCTATGATCCCGAAAACCTCGACCTCTCCCCTATCGTTGCTGCTGAGGTTCCGACATCCGATGACACTAACGACGATGCCACCTCCTCCTGAAAGAAGCAGAAGCCTCTCTCCTCCTTCACCTCCCTTCCCTTTTCGGTACCGACCCTCTGGCCCCATCTTTTCTTACTCTTCTGTTTTTTTCTATTGGACCGAACAGAAGGCTTTCTGTTCGGTCAAACATGATCGAATAGAGATCCTCTATTCGACCCATCGAATAGGCAGCTTTCGTTCGGTCCTTGTAGATCGAACGGAGGAGGATAAGGGAGGGAGGGCCAGAGTGATCAGAGTGATCAGAGTCGGAGAGAAGAGAGCCAAAGGGCCGGAGCCGAAAAGAAAAGGGGAGCCGATGTCGAAGGAGGGAGGGGGAGGAGACGATGCCAGAAGAGGCTTTTTTATAGGTATGAAAAAAATATGAAGAATAATTTAAAAATTTACTTTAAAAAAAATATGTAGGGTTTTTGGGTGGAGATAGAAATTCCCGTCCAACGCGGATTCTCCTGGCGTTTCCGTCCATCCAAATTGGAAACTCGGCTCACACCCGTGACCCAGGCTCACATGACTCGGGGCGCCGCCGTGCATCCAAATGGACCAAGTCAGTGGCAGCTTGGTGTACCAAAGACTTCTCGAGCCTTTTGAAACATCGATTTTATGATTTTAGTATAAAAAATAAAAAAATATAAATAAAATTAAAAAAATATTATTAAAAATAATACTTTTAGAATCGTCAATTTTTTTTAATTTTATTTATGTAAAATTTTTACCCTCCAAGCTAAAAATTTAAAACAAGGACTCAAGGCTTCTTCTCCATTCCCCTTTCCATCCCTTCCAACAATCTCCCTCTCGCTCCCATTCTCCTCGCTCTCTCACCCCTCGATACCTTTACATATCGAGCGAATCGAAGCCTCTTCAAGTCTCACCAGCCGCGGATGCCCCCTTCGTTTGTTTAGGGGTTAGGGTTAGGGTTTGGGATTGGGCCTGCAAAGATGTCTCATAACGGGAAGCTGGTGCCCAACCTCGACCAGCACAACACCAAGGCACTCAACCTCACCGTCCTCCAACGGATCGATCCCTACGTCGAGGAGATCCTGATGACCGCCGCCCATGTCACCTTCTACGAATTCAACGTCGAGCTCAATCAATGGGTGCCCCCTGATCTTCCTTCTTGATTCCTTCTTGCCTACTTTTATTTTGTTCGCGCTATCTCTGTCTGATTAGGTTTTTCTCTCTGTTTTTTGCAGAGCCGCAAGGATGTGGAAGGATCGCTCTTTGTCGTCAAGAGGTGATTAGATGTTCTCATTGCATTCGGTTATGATGTTGTTTGGGTCCCAACTCGGACTTTAATTTCTTATTTAGGTGGAAAGCAAGGATTTTTTTTAAAAATTTACTCTTAAAGTAAGAACATTGTTTTTTTGGAATCTCACACTGCTACGTTTGTATCTTTATGTTTGGTTCTGCCATTATTAGCAGTTGTGATTTTCTTATTTTTGTTATTTTGCCAACTTTATAAAGTAAAAAAAATGTATTTTTTGCAGGAATACACAGCCCAGATTTCAGTTCATTGTCATGAACCGACGCAACAGAGGTATAGAACTAGACATTTGATATCGTTATCGTTATTTACTCATACAGATCGCTGTTATTGCCTGCAAGTTATGGGTGCGCGGCAACTTAATTGTACTAATTAATGTACTATAATGAAATCAAGATTAATGGTTTTTTAAGGCTTAGGTTACATATCAAATCAATCTAATCAAATTATATTGTAGATATGCACCATTGGTTCTTGTTATTTTGCACGAATTATAGATGACTGTTAAAGTATGCTGCAGTTGTCTAATTTGTGGCAGCGTTGAATGAAGTTTAGAATGATCAGGCTGTTTAAACAAGAGCTTGATGTGTTACAGTAATGTTAGAGGCAAACATATTACTGTTCCTAATCTACCAATTACTTTTCTTTGACTGCTTGATTAGGAGGGAATTGTGACAACCATCTCAATTTATCTCAAGCTAGTCCAATTTGACCGAGCTAGCAAGTAACATTGATTATCTTCTTGAAAAATAGGGCAGATGTTTTAAGTAGTTTATGCCTCCTTTTACTTGGTAATAGTATGGAAGCTCTTTGCTGGATTTTATAGTTTGTTTCAATCAATGTCATGATCAGTTTTGCACTTGGATTATGCACGGTTGCTTGCTTGTGTCAGTATGTGCCATCTGCATTATGCACACTGAGGTTCTTGCGTCAGCTTAAATCGAATATTCTGATAAATTATAATGTAGGTTTCATTTTTCTTGGGATCTTTTTACTAGCTGTCTCAAGCTATCATATACCTTCTTGTAGATTCTGATAACATTATGTTCAGCATGTTATATCATTAATCTAATCCGCTCCGTGAATCTGGTTATCCTTGTGATGGAGAAATGTTACAATCTTGATTGGCTTTGTATATATGAAACATATGATCTTTACCAGCGTTCCAATTTTTGAAAGTTGGCCTAATTCATTATTCGTGAATTTTAGTAGATTTAAGTGCTGGTTGGCATGGCATCACATAATCATATATACTATGCTGGAAACTTACCAGCACAAGGTGAAAGGCACAGTATCAATTCATGCCACTGTGCCGAGTATTGGCATGGCTTGGTATGACATGATGTATGCTAAGCTAGTGCCAGCGCAGCATGCTGTCCGCACATGTTACTTCAACCCTTGCTCATTGTAAGGTGATTTAACTTATTAAGGCTCTAGTCACCATTTCATTCTTGCACATATATGTTTAAACATTCTGCAGATCTTGTTCTGGAATAATTCCAAACAGAATGCATTCTCTGAGCAACTCTGATGGTACAAACTTACTGGTCTTTGGTGGTCTAACAAGATGAGCAAATTGGAAAACTCCTGTGCAGTCTGCTAGCCCGAGTTCTCTGTTTTCTTTTTTTGTTTTTTGACCTATACGAATTCATTTAAAAGTTAATTAGGAAAGATCATTTCAAAATCCAGTTGGATGACATGTCCTATTTTAGTATCTGCTTAAATCATTTTATAGAAACAGGTTTTTATATATAAATTATAAGTTTCTCATATGAACAGATAACCTGGTGGAGGATCTATTGGGAGACTTCGAGTATGAAGTCCAGGTTCCATATCTGTTGTACCGAAGAGCAGCTCAGGAAGTTAGTGGAATATGGTTTTATAACTCACATGACTGTGAAGCAATTGCAAATCTTTTTAGCAGGTGATTGTTTTTGAAGTCTTCCAGTTTCTGATGATTTAACTTGCCTGTTGACTGTTTTAGTTTTATCATATTTAGGTCAAGGTTTTCATCTTGGCCAAGATCTTGGTTTGTAATGAGATCAGGCACCTTTGATATGATATTTATATAAAAATCATGGCCCTGTTATCTTAGCTGATATACACCGATAAAATCTGAGATATTGGCTGATATGATATGTTCTTATTGACCAAGATTTTAAATTTCACTTTCTTAATTAATAAATCTTGAAATCAATGCTTAAATATAATTCTTAATCTCAAATTTAGCATATCGATTGCCATTTTGACATTTTGTTCCAAAAATTTAGGCTGTGTTCTCAGAAAATCTTGGTTCCCTCCAAATTTCTCCACTTTCCATATCCATGGTTTGAGATGCTGGCAGGACGATAGGCCATCCTGATTGTCCCATCTCATTCCCTTGGGATTACAGGACATGGGACGGGTGTGGCACAATGAAACCCACATTCATGGGCTGTTCCATTTATCTCACCATCCCTGTTGAGACCCGTCAATGAGGATGGGATGGGATGATGGTTGCAAGCCTTCTGAACACCTTCCTCACCTCCTCAAGTAAGCCTCTGAAGCATTGTCATTGTTTCACCAGTGTGGCCGTCTAATGCTCTTCCCTTGTCTTTGATCCGTGGTGAGGAAAGATCAATGGGAGCATTGATGAAAGAAGAGAAAGAAAAGAATGCGGATGGGAGGAAAGGAGGAAGGAAATGCGAGCGTGGAGTCTCTTATTTTTTCATCAAATACTTTCTAAAAATTTGAATAAATATAAAAATATAACATTATTTTTTATTTTTCAAAAATATTAATAAAATCAAAAATAATATTGGATAGAAAATGCCAATCATCCTTTATTTATAATAGATATGAAAATTTAAACAACATCCTTATCTATTTTACTCATCTCTAAAATAATATTTTTAAACTCAAAAAATTGGTTTGAGCAATATATATATATATATATATATATATAGAAATTGAGTGATAGGGTGTCAACTAAGAACATGCATTTAGTAAATTTTGCATATTCTTGTTTTGTTATACAATATAATGGTCTTATTTCACTATCAATCATGTTGCATTTAATTATCAAATTGTAAATTTCAATGCTTAAGCACTAAAGATATAAGTGGCATGCTATGTAACCAAGCTTTGTATAATAAAAAATATTACTACTTTTTTCATCAAGCTTCATTCTACTCAACTCAACTCATCTAAGCCTTTTCCTAACTACTTTGATTTAGTAGATTTATGTTTTAAGGGATGTGACGAAGTTTTACGCTGATTGTAAGATACCTAATGCAACACTCCTCCTTTACTCGGGCCTGGGACTAGCCTTGGCGGAGTTCATCAAGCTTCATTATTATTATTTTTTATCAAGAGCACATATAATATTAATTATAAAAGATTGTTGCTTAGTAATCGAAAAAAGATCCCCGGTATCCTAAAAGGCTACAAGAAATTATAGTGTCAGTTTTAAGTAGACGAACACGTCAATATAATCAAGAAAATATCAAAACATTCAATCAAAAGGTTTTGATGCATTATTGACCAATATAAAATGATTTATTTATCTTAAATATATTACTTTTGAAGTTCAAATATATTTTAAAATTAAAAAAGAATTGGAGTTTATCAAATAAATTAAGAAATAATAAATCATATAGGGAATGTTTGGTTTGATGTTGGAATCGGAATCAGAATTGGATTCGGATTCCATTGGAATTGGAATCAGTATCAGAGTTGCTCATTCCCTTCATTTGTTTGGTTCACACAGGAATTGAAATCAAAATCAATTTGTTTCCTGCTGCTGATTGATTTTCTAGACCTTGAAATCGGAATTAATCTAGATTTTCAATTTTGCTCTTCTGCCAAAAGTTTCAAAATTTGATCATTTTCAATTATTTTTTTGATATATGTGCTCAATTTAATATTCATGTCACAAATAAAAAGATTTAAAAAATAATAAATAATTATGTAAATAAAATAGCATTAAGTTTAAGTTTAAACATCCTCGTGCGTCGAAGAAGAGAAAAAAGAGAGATCTTGGGTTTTCATTCTAGGGTTTGCCTGGGATCTTTTTTTTTGTTGTATGATGACATTGCATAGTTAGCAAGAGAATCATTTTAACTTCTACCAATGTTGTTCGCCTTCCGTTATCCATTGCAGAGGTAGAGGAAGAACTTGTAATAGTGGAGGAAGAGGAAGAGCTCATGGCATTGTGATGAGAGGGGACACGAGTGGGAGAGCTTGTGTTGAGGATGGCATGGCGATAAGGGGGTCGGGATAGGAGAGGAGAGGGAGGTGGAGTGGCACTATGATAGGAGGAAGAGGGAGGTGATGTTGGGTGAGACGAGGAGAGGAGATAAGAATGATTACAATGGCTGGAATGTGAATCACAATCTGGATCAACAGTCTGGATTTCTTATCCTGCTTAAACATGATTTTGATTTCAGATGGAATGGAAATCGGATTCTAATTACATCCAAACAAAAGATTAAAATCAGAATAAGTGATTCCGATTCTCATTCCTTAATCTTTTTTGGTGAACTAAACAGGCCCATAAAAAATACATCCTAAGTAGATACTAGGACACTCGATTGGGATGGCTGCTAGCACAGGAAGGGATGACACATGATGTGTCTCATTCTGTGGAGAAATCAGGATGCCCCATTTTGCAGGATTTAAAACTTTGTCCATATCCTTGATGTACATTTGCTTTGTGAATTATGATTTGGCAAATGATATCGGGGCGGTTATAGATTTTTCAAGATGTCTTTAGTTTATTTATAATTTTGTATAGTTAAAGTATAAAGTTGTTGGAATCAACTTCGTATCGCCTTCATTGTGTGATCATAGTTTGTATTTAGGCTTGTTACATAAATTATAAAAGTGGTGACTATAATTATAAGATAGACTAAAGTATTCTCTTCCTTTCAGGGTAGTTAATGCATATTTGATCTAGATGTTTATTTTTTCCTTACATTCTAGAAATATAGCATTATAGGAGACAGGACCTGCAGGTTTTGCTGGGTCAAGAATTTTCACTGCTTCGAACTAAAATATTCTCTTCAATCCAGGATACTTAATGCATTTTCCAAAGTCCCTCTGAAGACTAAAATATCTTCATCCAAAAGGTAATGTGCAATATTTCCTAATTTCATTATGCTCAATAGGTCCTTATATTATTCTGTCATCCATCATTGCACTTTATCTTTCTCATGTTGTGTTCATAAATATCTTGTCCATCTCTGATTTTTTGACCATGTCTGATTTTTTGACCAAAACTTCTTTGCTGAATTATCTTCAAGTTGTTATGTTGTAATTTTGAAGAAAAATTCTGATAACTCATAGTATCATTTTTAAGCAACTTGATTGGTTATATCTTCAAAAGCTATATTATGGCTTCTATAAGAACTTGAATTTTGGGATTTATCCCTACTGCATTTGTTTCTCTTTGCTTACTTGTAGTTATAAAATTCATTCAAGTGACATCTTTGTATGAGGTCTAGTTGCACTCTTTCCCCTCTTAATGAGGTGCAAGAAATGGTGCTTCTTAGGCGGACTACTTGTAATGTGAAGCATGTCTTAGACCATATGCTTATAGTTGTACAATATATTGCATGTTTCAAATATGTCCGTCTTTTATTCTTCTATACAGAGAAAATTCTGTATTGTTGCTGATCAATAATTTTACTACATATAATCAATGCTTAATTGGATAGGTTTTGGTTTGTTAACTTAGGTGAATTCATCTTTTTTCCATTCTACTTGCTTATTTGAAATTATTATTTATAGTAATTTTAACATGAAATCTACCAGCTTTTAATAAAATGCACAGTAATGAGTGTTATGATCCTGTTTTTCATTTGGATATATGAAACTCAGTGATATGTTTTGAGAAAGGTAAGGCTTATTTGACATGAATTTTTTTGAGTATATATTCATGTCTAGAGCTAGAGGATCTACACATGGCAGTGAGGAAGCAGGTATGGTGGTTAATTGTCTATCTAAGGGGGTTAAAGAACTTAAACCAAAAATGTTGATGTCAGGTGTTAGTTGTGATAGGGATAGATCATACAGAAATGGCTTTCCTGTATATAATTTAGAAGAGGATATCTCAAAATTTGGGAAAAGTTAATAGTTTGGTTAACATAAATTTTATCATGTTGAACCTATTGTATACATGTAAAAAGCTGCTTCAAACAAAACTCTATTATTTAATATAGGTGAAAGGGAGAAGTCAACATTCTCGATGGCTTTTTGCCAAAATTGGTACATTTGTAGATTGCAACGACTAGATTTGTTTCATGCATGGCAAAAGTAAGTAATGGTGATATAAAGATATTCTATCACAGAATCTCATGTGGATCAAGGAAACAAGATTCTTTTCTTTCACAGGATCTTTGGCTGGGCCAATTTTCTTCACTCATCTCTAATTTCTGGATGATATTCTTTCCCTCAAGGATAATGAAGAGTCGTATGAATATTCACCTTGCCTTTTGTTGCTTTTGAGACAATAGGGGGCTGCATGGTATTGTATGCAAGGTTTGGGGATCAACTTAGATAAACAAAACTGAATTCTAGTGCCTATAAAGTTTGATGAATTATTCAATGGAGGTGTTTTACTCTCTTTAGGTGTTCCTCCCTTAGTGAGATGTTATTGTTGCATGATTGGAGAAGGTGTTAAGTGTGGAAGGACATGGCATCACCTCCTCTTTATCTTTTCTTTTTCAAGTGTACTAAGCAATAACAGCCATCATTTTAGATTGGTGGGAAATTATTTTAGATTTCAGTTGAGGTGGTGGGCCTGTGATGGGCAAAGGTTATATCAAAATTTGGCTCTTCACCCTCTTTCATTCTTTCATTATTTATTTATTTTCTTTTTGTAAATGTTTTTCAGTTTCAAATGTTCAAGCTTACATAATAAAACCAGATGCATGGTTGGGAGGTTGTTATGCTTATGGCAGCATGGACATTGATAGCTAAATGAATACCATAGCTGGAACGTAAGAAAAGCCTTTCATAATTAGATGATTCATTGACGGTTGGGGAAGATAAAATGAGAGAAAACCGATTACGGTGGTTTGGGCATATACAATGAAGACTTTTAGATGCTTCAGTTAGAAAGAATGATCTTTTAACAGTCCATGGTAATGATAGAGGTAGAAGTAGACTTAAACTAATATGGATAGAAATAATTAAGAAAGATATAATTATTTGTAATTTGAGTGTCAACTTAGTCCTGAATAGAGCAGAGTGGAGGAAGCGGATTCATGTAGCCGACTCCATGTAGTTGGGAAAAGACTTAGATGAGTTGAGTTGAGTTGAGTATTGACGATTGGGGAAAATATGGTGCCTATAGATGCCATTGTAGTTGGAGGCCTCCTCACTTCTTTTCTTTTAGTAAAACATTTCGTTCCAAATTATGGAAGGCATCAATGAGTTGGAAAAACATTTCTTTGATGGGGATTATATGATGGAATATTTTGAGGACAAGATCAAGGCAATTTGGTGAATTATTGAGAAGATGAGGGGGAATGGGTTCTTGCAACTTAGGGAAAATCTACACTTGGGATCTTGGACCATGAATTATAATATGTTGGTAACTTTGAACACTTGGAACATGCTTCTTGATTGTGTAAATTCCTGGGGAATATCTAAGCTATATTTTAGCTGTATCTTATGCATGGTTATGGGAAAATAACCTTTGAATCTGTTGTCTTATAGCATATGCTATTCTAGGATCTGGCATATATCTTTGACAATTTTTAAGACGAAAAGAACCATGCCTCTTGTTAGGTTCTTGTAAAAACTTCAACAAGAATTGTTAACTAAATCTTGTTAAAATGGTTATTGTGTTCTCTTTGAGATTATCGACTTGATTGGTTTGTTTCCTCCTCTCTTTAATTAAATAATCCCACTTACATGTCTCCAGCTCCCAAGCAACCAGTGGGGGTAGCTGATGGTGAGGTCTAGCCTGACGTTTTATGCTTAGAACTTGCAGCAATATCTGCAACTATTGAATACATATCTAAGTCTTGTACTTTTAGCCATTTAGAGGCTTGAAGCTTCATGTTTTTAAACTGACAGCATAGAACCCTCTTTAAAGCTTTTTAAACATTGATGCAATAAAAACATCTTTCTTAAATTAGTGAGGTAACAGCCCATTCCTTTATTGGAATTGGCTTGTTGTATTGGCATAAGAAATTGTACACTGATGTGAAGACTACTATTCTCTACAACTCTAAAATAATTTAAAATCACATGTAGAAAAATGCAAAGCCCTGTACTTCTAGGATGGCATTATCTATGAAGCACACCTGTAGAAAAAGGTTCCACATGGGAATTGTCAGTTTAATACCAATGTTGTCAACCTGACTCCAACCTTCATGTGTGATCATGTTTAATAACTCAGGTGAACAATGACTATAATGATGTTGCGTAAGCTGCGGGTGAAAGGATTCCTTGAAAGTTAAAATATAGTTTCCAAAAAATGGCCAAACCCAAGATATATTTCCTTCTGCTCCTAGAGATGCTGGTAAAAATGTTAATTTCTGCCCATATTTAAAACCAGATGTTAGTAATGATAAATGCAACCTTTAGTACATGGAGTTTGCTTGGTGAAAAAAATGTAATGAGTCAGCTAATTCCCTTGTTAGGGTTAGCTTGATGGGATTTGCATGTATCATGTCCATCCTATTTTGCCTTGTTTCTCTTTGCTGACCTTTTTGGCTCGTCTTATAATACTAGCTCTTTGCTGACCTTTTTGGCCCTTCATATGATACTAGCTTGTCTTTTAGGAGATCCATCACTTTGGAGGGTTGCCTTTGAATACCATGTACTGAAAAAGAAGAGCTGGTGTTTAATGACTAACTGTTTTGGTAGTTTTTAACACATAATTAAGTTTTCATGTTTGTATGGAGGCCTGTTATCTTTTTTGGAAATGATCCTTTATTTTTATTGGCCTATGTGTCATTTAGAAGATTTTATGCTGCTCACAACCTGTCTGACATGTACACAAAGCATGCATGGAAACAGTTTTGGGTGCATCCACACCACGTGCGCACAAATTCAGATATAAAAAGAAAAACATAGATAATTGCTATTTCCAATCTCTTGTAAATCCCAGAATTGTGCTTCTGCAAATAAGTTGTCTTTGGATTTGACTTTATTCCTCTGCATTTGCAGCAGTGAGTTTGAGGAACTGGAAGCTCTTCCTGGTTTATCTGTCATTGAAGGTCCTCTAGAGCCACCAACCTCATCCGCCGCTGCACCAATTCCAGATGTTCCTGATGATTCATTTGTGAACTTCTTCAGTGCATGTGCCATTCATGTAAACAGTTCCTCGTGCTGCTATTGCATATTTTTTATTTTCTTCTTTTAATCCCCTTTTTTGTCTTGATGTGAGGGCAATTTTACTGATTCATCGTGGATAGTTCTATGTCTTGCAGCAGTTATTAATTTTCGGAGCCACTCTACATTGAGTTATAATTTGATTTATTATCGTTGACATGGAATTGTTATCTTTTGCAGGAAGCTATGAATATTGGAAATGCATCAAATGGAGCAAATTTGGCACAACTGCACCAGCCTTCTGCATCTTTCCCTTTATCTTCCCACACCCCAAGTGTTACTCCATCCCTATTGTCAACAATTCAGTCCACCCTGCTACTCTGCCAACTTCATCCGCTCCTGTCATGCCCCTCCTCGATGCACCTGAATCTAACAATGACAGTAAAACTTGTGCTACAAATCTTGTTAAACCTTCATTTTTTTCACCTACACCATCTTCTTATGAATTGATGATGCCACCAATTCCGTCTTCCATGCCAACTGCCCCACCACTTCATCCTCCTGTGACCATGCAGCGTCCGTATGGTACTTTATTACTTCAACCCTTTCCACCACCTGCTCCATCTCCATCACTCGCTCCAGCTCCAAACTACAATCCAGTTATTGCAAGAGACAAAGTCCGTGATGCATTGCTGAGGCTTGTACAGGTGATACTATTTGGTTCAATGATTTCTCCATTTATCCGTTCATTATTATAATGTTATTCTAGTTACATGACTATTGCTGCTATAGGCATTATTACATATTCATATTACTTTGCTTGTGATAATCTATATTTTGAAGATGGGAGATGAGTATAATTCGTTTAATTAGAGCCAGCCATTCTCAGGGTAATGACTAGGACATGACCTTGTTAGAAATTTGAGTTCCTAAATCAGAAAAGGGCCTGTATTCAAGAAAAGCACTTATTGCATGGCCATCATGTAAGGTTGTTAAAAAAATAAGCATCTGAATGCCTGGACCTGTGCTTATATTCATCTGCATGAGAAATCTATTTATGCACCCATATTATGTGGGCTTCTGTTAGCCTCTGTTTGTGAGGCACCTGTTTTCTAGTGAAAGGATGTAGCCCTAAGGCTAAAGAAATGGGCTAGCCGGGTAAACATTCTTGTAACCCTCTTTAAACTTGAATAAAGTTATTCCGCCTTTTTAGTGGAGTATCTTTGCTCTGGATTGTTCAATTTGGTTGGAAAAATTTGGGGCAACCAACTTTGAGATCCATATTCTACCATAGAAAATGGTGGGCAACAAGAAGGTGTCTGCAAGAATAATGGGATAAACTGGTTATTTCCTCTTATTCTGCTTTAACCAAAATTAAGAGGGCCTTGAAATCCTGTTACTCCATTAATAAACCTAATATTTATATTAAATAGAGATTCCTATATCATATTTATGCAAATCAAGAGTTTAGTTTATTAGTCACAATTAAGGGATGGAGATCACTGGAGATCTGTCAATCTCCTTGACCTTGTATAAAGTAACTAATATTTACAATTAGAGAAAAGGAAGGAGAAAACAAGAGAATCTCGTGATCTAGAGTTCTGCCATTCCAAGGGTAATAAGTATTAAAAGGTGGAAGAAGATGACATGGAGAACAAATCTCTCCCCGCATCAAACACTTTCGGTGTTGTTAATTCCTAACAAGTGTTGTAATTTTAGCTAAAATTGCTTTCTTCTTAATTTTTCAACTTAAAACATTGATGTGTTCCTTGTGTCAAACTGGACCATAGTATACCTCATATAAAGGTGAATTAGGCTCTGGTTGACCTGATCTGAATTCAGATCTGGTCAGGTGAAATCGGAAGATAGGATCCCAAGGATGGTGATCCAAGTTGAGTATGATCTACCACCTATAGATTACTTATGAATTAAAAATCATATAGCTTAGAGACCCCTAGCCTATTCATCAAGGGGTTAAAAATGAAAAGTTTAAATAATACAATGCAATCTCTTTTGACTGTGAGATGCAAAGGCTAGGGGTTTCCAAATTTTTGGTGTATGAGCAACTTAGAGATGGTAGACCACACTCAACAATTTGAATGTTGTTGGAACCTTGACTTCAAGTTCACCAAACTAATATGGCCAAATCCTAATCTGCCTCATATAGAGGTGAATTGGGCTCCAGTTGACAGGATTTAGAGTCAATCATAAGACAACATGGTAAAGAATGAACTTGCAGAAAGTAACATTTGCATTTGTATATTCTCCTATGTTGACTGGAATCTAGTCAGCCTCATATAGAAGTGAACTAGGCTCTGGTCAACTAGTTTTGAAGTCATTCACAGACAGCACGTTGCACAGAAACATGGGGAGAATGCACTTTTAGAAAATGCAGAGTGCATTCTTAAATTATCCTATTTATTGAATGACTGGCACTGTTGCTGTTATGGAAATGTTATGCATATTTTAATCATAATGATGTTTTCTTTAGTTAGGAAAAATAAGTTATTTCTTGTTTCCAGTTTTTTAAGCTTGGAAGTTTTCACACTTTAAACAGCCCATTTAGCCATTTGAACCCCAATTTAACACCTAAGAGGCTGTGGCCTTGGCAACTTAGTTGGTGGCATACAATTAAATATGGCCGACTTTCTGCTTGGCATGCTCTACTTTGTTTTATCTAAACTTTATCTTGTCAACAAAAACTCTCTGCATCCACTAATGTGGCCTATGAATCCTACAATCCTATTGGTCTTTCCCCTGTTCACTTCCTCTCTTCTAGTTCTCTTTTTCCTTTTTATTTCTACATGCTAACCTCCCAATGTCTGCCTCTTTCGTTTGCTTGTAGGGGCCATGACCTCTAAACGTGCAAATCCTATTGTGTTTTCCCATTCCTTCATTTCTCTTTATTTCTTTTAACTTTTTTTTTTTTTTAACCCCCCCCCCCCCCCCAACCCACCTTTTTTTTTTTTTTTTAACTTCTTGGTAACAGAGGTTTTTCTCATTCTCCTCTTATATGCATCTTCTTCTTTATCCCTTTTTTTTTAAATATTCCTCTTTCTTTCTGCATCTTTTTCTTTTTCTGCTGATGGCACCACACTTTTCTCGTTTAAGTACTTCTCTCCTCCATCTAATTTCCTGAAATCCTTTCAGTCCACACTGACATTACTCTTTCTTCATCTTTGTTCTCACCAAAGCTAGTCTTCATTATGATAACTATGATTGTATCATAAAACACCTAGCTCATCATTTTCAATTTACAGAAAACCTTGTCTTTATGATCTTCACCTATTTGACATTTTCTATTCTGAAATCAGCTTGGGCTGCAGTATTTTTTCTGGGTCTCGCTCGTCCTTTGGTAATACTTGACAGAATGAGTCTCATGTTGCATCATGAGGTGATTTGATAACTGATTGTGTTGTAGCTGCCATTTACTATTTGTTGGTTGTGTTTGTGATTTAGATATTGATTTTGTGGCAGTATTGGTTGATTTTTACATCATCTTTTTGAATCTCCATGATACAGTGGCAAAGATAATGTGGTTTTCTGCATGTTTTTTTTTTTTTGTTACAGAATGACCAATTCATTGATATGGTGTATCGGGAGATGCTGAATGCACATTATACATGATAGATTGTTGACTTTCCATGGATACTCTGTTGTTCATGCAGCCTTTTTGTTATGTGCTTTTAAAATGGGCCGTTGTAAATCATTGAGTCATAGCTAGTCATGAACTTTTTCTTATCTGCCAATGGAAAGGCAGAAATGTGTGATTTGGTTCAAAATACAGCAAGTTTGTTTGCTACATGTGAACTGCAAAAATCATCTAGTCCTGCACTGGCCGTCTTTAGTTTCTTACTCAGTGGCAGCCAATGTCATGCTTGCCCGAGGTTACTTCATAATTCTTTCTGCTCTTAGAAGGATTTACTAGCAGCAAATCTTAGAGCTTGATACTTTATAGCAAGTTTATCTCTCTGAGTCATCTCTTTCATTGACAAGGATTTGAAGTTTACATGATCAACTGTTTTAACCATAACATTTGTAAACAGAAAATTCTACAGTCATAAGAAGAAAAGACTGCTCAGATGTTTGATGCTTATGATCTTGGTTTCTACTGATATTCATATTCAGAAATAGGGACAAACATGTTTTCCATTTGTCTAAACAATGGTTGCCATTGGCATTATTTTCCCTTTCTAGAAGAAGGATTTCTGATTTTATCAATAACCTTAACAATCTAAGAGAGTAGAGCAAACGAGGTAGATTGGGATGGGGGATGGAACATTGTTTGCTAGGACTAAGCGACCTCCAGAAAAGAGTAGTGAGCCTTCCACCTTATTCCCGTCAACTTCATCAATTAAATGTTGCCAGTGATATTTAGCTAGGAAGATGTAAAGGTATCCCAATTTAATTGCTTGGTGAAGGTCATTTGGTTTCCTAGGTACGCTAAGCCAATGTATGGACTGAGTAATATTTAGCAATCAAACCAGCTGAAAGATGAAGAGGTAGAGGTCGTAATTTGTCATTGAGATGCCGGGCAGATCAAAGAATACAAATTATACCAGGATGGTTCTTTTGCCAAGGATCAAATTCACCTTCTTATCTCTTCTTGGTTATTTGACCTAGTACATTTGCAACATGAATGAAAGGTAAGGAGACAGGAAAAGACTTTGTACACCATCTTTGATCCAGCAAATCCTATATGGGCTGTACTGTTCTTTTTTATTGATCCATATGAATTTTATATGGCTTAATGCGATGGAATAAGATAGCAGGATCGTGATTATGAATTCGCAAATGATATGCTATCCTGATAGGATGGGATAGGATGGCTCGCCTTCCGAAAAAAACATTACGATATTTAAGTTGTGAAATTAAGATACTCTTGTTATAAAATAACGATTTTCTAATTATAAAACGTCAAAGTAAAGCTTTACGACATCCAAAAAAGTTTTTTGATATCGGTTGAAAAAAATTACGACATCCTAATGGGATATTACAATACCGTAGTTATAAAATTACGATATTCATTCAAAAAGTAAAAAAAAAAACACGACATCCTAGTTATAAAAATTATGATATCGTTGTTATAAAATTATGATATCCATTTAGAAAATGTTAAGCAAAGCTTTACAATATTCGATCGAAAAAAATTATGACATTCTAGTTGTAAAATTACAACACCATAGTTATAAAATTATTGACTTTCCTGAAAGATCTCTAATATAAGTTAAAAAATATTACGATATCTCAGTTGTAAAAATATAACACTGTAGTTATAAAATTACAACATCCATTTAGAAAATGTTAAGATAAAGTTTTACGATATCATGGTCGAAAAAAAATACGACACCTTAGTTATAAAATTACGATACCGTAGTTATAAAATTATGACATTCCTAAAAGATCTCTGATATAGGCCAAAAAAATATTATGATACTCTAGTTATAAAATTACGATACCTTAGTTTGGAAACTTACAATATCCATTCAAAAAACATGAGTTGCATCGCCCATAGTTTGTATATAAATTTAAAAAAAAGCTGAACGGGTATTAATGCATGTCACGTTTAAAACTTAAGATTGTATCCCTATTGTCCTGTTTCGTTCTATCGCATCAAGCCATGTAAGATGGATGTTGACCAATAAGAAGGAATGGTGTAGTCCATATAGGATTTGCTGCATTGAAGGCGGTATACAAAATCTTTTCCAATGAGATAACAAGCCTGCTTGCAGCAAACCTTGCTCGTGATGGAACCAAGCTCTTGGTAGACCATTTAATAAAATCGTGTTTCTGCTAGGCTTTAAGAGTACTTAGCCATGAGCACCACTTGGTAGTGAAGGAAAAGTCTTTGTGCACAAAGGCATGCGCTCGTGCGAGCGTGCGTGTGGGGTACGCCATGTTCCAATGAGCCGTGGCATGTGCATTTGCACGGGCGCGCGGCCAATGCGCACGATCAGTATGCATCCTTATGCACCAAAGGCGATGCATAAAGACATTTCCTGGTATTCAAACCTTGGGCAGAGAGTAATTTTCGGATAGGGTTCCTATTGGCTGTTGAAATCTTTTTCAAAGTTCAAGGAGAATCAACTAAGTTCTCTGCTGTGAGTGATAGTTCATGAACTGCAACATAACCATCCATTGTGAACCTGTTGTGGGGAAAAGTGAGTTAAGAATTGCTAACGAGGTTTTGAGTGACTTCTGTTGCCGCCGGGATCTGTCCTTCGACTCGGGCGCAATCGATCTCTTGATCGGGCTTCCTCCTGGGCGGACCTGCACAGAAATCCTCACGTGAGAGGCATTGGGGGTGGCCCTCCATGGAAGACCCTCCGATGCTCAAGTCAGTGGGGATCGATGATCAACAGAAATGAGGAGAAGGATATCTCAGGGGAGTCTCTCTAGGGGCGGCCAATCGGGAGCTCGTGGGGAGCGCCGATGGCGGAGAAGGAGAAGGATGAGCAGTGAAAGAGAGAGAGAGTGAGAGTAAGAGTAAGCCAGGAGCTGTATGCGGGGGCTCGTGTGCGTGTACCTGAGAGAATCTGGGAGTGTCATATTTATAGGCAATCACATGGATCTTGAGCGCCTTCTGGAAGGTTCGAAGGTTGTTGGGATACGGAGATGATTCGAATCAGATTGTTGTGAGGCCGGTGGGATCCGCATCTTGTCCGTTGAAGGATCGACGGCTGGGAGAGCTCTCTGATGGCCTGAGATCCGATGACTGCGTAAGTCCTAGGCCACTCCTCGATATGATTTTTATTTGGGATTCTGTTACACTAGACCTGGGCTCTCCCGCGTCAGGTTCCGCGGAGGTGCATGTCGAGCCATGGATCGCTCGGGGGTTGCTCGGGGAGCCGAGCCATGGGTTGCTCGGGGGGCTCGAGGGAGCCGAGCCATGGGTTACTCGGAGGGCTCGGGGGAGCCGAGCCATGGATTGCTCGAGTAAATCGAGCTATGAGTTGCTCGACCCGCTGGACCATACTAGTTAGCTCGTTCTTTATGGGCGTAGTGTAGCGGGCGGGGGGATGGGGCTGACCTTAGCCCCTTCGCACGGTTATCAACGCATTGACGATTTTACCCTCAACAACTTCGTTTAGTCGATTAGCTATAACCTTTGAGATAATTTTGATTGTCCCATGAGTTAAGGTTAATTGACCTGCAGTCACAGATAGCTAAGTGCCTTCTTTTCTTAAAGCAAATACAATAAAGGAGAAACTTAAGTCTTCCAGTGTCCAGAACAATGGGAAAGAAGGCTTCGAGTGAGGCCATCATATGCAGCTTTAGAAGATTTGATAGAAAAAGGAATGAGAAACCATCAACAAGATCAAAATATTTCTTGTTTGACTTCAGGCATATTTTGTGTTGCTTAAGAAAGTGAAGATTCCACCAATGAGGAAGGGAGCCAAGATCATCATCGCCTGCTGATCTCCCAAGCCTGGAATCAGCTATTTTGTCAAGCCTGTGACCCATGTAGAACGAGGCATGCTTCCACACCTCATGGAGCTTCTTCATTCAGGGATGCGAGGATCTCAATTCTGATAGAGAGACATCGCTTAAAAAAAAAAAAAAAAAAAAAAAAAAAAAAAAAAAAAAAAAAAAAAGAAGGAAAGAAACAAAGGTATTTAAGATGGGTATTTAAGATTGCCAAAATCAGGTAATCTCTATGCTTTTGACTTTCATATAAATATTTAATAATACTTAATCTAATTATATACATTTAATATACTTGATAATTTTTAATATTTATATTATAATATTAATTTAAAATTATTAGTATTTTTTACTTTTTTTGTATATTAAATCATTATATTTATATAATTATATTATATATCTAATTATAATTATAATTTAATATTTAAATAATCTAATATATAAATATTAAATATTTTAGGAAGAATCTTTGATTTTACTATAACATTTGGTATTTGAGGGAAAAAAGGCAACTACTAAAAGATAAAAGACAAAAAAAGATTTATAATAAATACTAAAGCAAACTAGATATGATAATTTTGTATTTCCAATAATTTGATTATCAAATGTAAGATTAGTAGGAATATAAAATTTTTAGTAATATTATATAATCATGAATCAAATCCTAAAAAGATGATATAGAAAAAACCAAGCTTCCATGGAACCATTTCCGTATGATTTGTTCCACATTTCACATTATAAATATATACCGCATGTACCCGTGTTGTAATCACATGTAAACCGGGGAGAATAATTCCCTTAAAAAAAGGATAATTAAATTAGTTCTCCATACAAGCATGGAAAAGATCAAAAATAATGGTGGCAACATGCAATTGCAAATTATCATTGCTCATTATAAGCAGTGAAGGTTATCCGATATAAAAGATGGTGTTAAAGCTCCAACAATGTATTCTAATTGTGATGACAACAACTATTTTTGGGTTTATTATAAAATAAATACATGATTACAACAAACTTTGCCAAGTCTGATTTTAAGTCCGAATAAAGAGAGGATTACAGTAAGCGTAAAATTTTATAAGATCCTCTAAAATATAAATTTATTAAATTAAACTATACAAAGGATTAGAACGTTTTCATTAAGATTGTAATTTAAGTGTCGACTTAGTTCTGAATAAAATAGAGTAGAGGAAGTAGATTCATGTGGCCGATCCCGTGTAGTAAAAAAAAAAAAAAAAGGCTTAAATGAGTTGAATTGAGAAATACATGGTTACAATAATTGTTTGGGGGGTTTATCATAAATAAACACATGGTTGATGGTTTATTCATGAATCACAACAAAACGACCCGAACTCAATGGTGATCGTTCAAGGTAAGGATGTAAAAATGGGTTACGCTTGGATCAAATCCATGTTATATCGATATCCGTACTCAAGAGGACGAATCAACTTTGATTTCAAGTTGAATGTGTCAAAATGATGGACTTCAAAACTCATATCTAAACCAGATTAATAATCAGACTTGAGTTTGGATTTATGTTTTTCCTAAGATTTAATCTAGCTCATGATATTAATTTTAGGCAAGCTCTTTGTGTATTATGCGCGGTGCAGAACGTGCATGCTAAAAGATATTTTTATTCTTTTTTTATACCGTATGCTTGCACGGCGTGTGCCAAAGAATATCTTTATTCTTTTTTTGCATTGCATCCGTGATCGCATGCGTGTGTGGACAATCACTGCACTACACGGAACTTTTCCTTGATTTTGTCAACTAACTATGGATCACCAATTTCCACCCAGTAGATCTCAGTGCAGTGAATTTCTGACAAATTGCGGTGGAAAAGGGGTAGGTATAACACGGGAAATAAATAAGTTTGGAAAAATTCAATTACTTTGGAAGTTGGTCAAGCCTTAGACCTTTAATATAGTAAAAAAAAAAATGCTAGCTAAGATTATCATAAGCAATTTGGAAATCTAGTTTATGGAAGAATGTATTTGATTATGATGTTGTAAGTTACATAGAGACAACTACCAGTCATGAGCGATAGTGAAGCCTAGAGAGGCGGAAGCAGTCGCTTGACGGACGAAGCCGAGCCAATATGATAGAGGGTAAAGTGAGCGAGCGGTTCACATAAAAAAAGTGCTTCGAAAGGTGTCAACAAGTGCGCGGAGCTAGAGCCCCGCATGTTCGCCCACTGGGCCGAGTGTTCACCCACTTAAGAGTCTTCGCCTTTAGAGAAAAAAAATTGTTCGCCCCTGCTTCAAACTATAGGTCTCTTAGAGCCTCCATTTGCTGGTCGCCAAAGACGAGAGCTTCGCCTTTGGAAGCACCAGTAGCGTAGGGCCAACTTTCTTACTTTCTTTTAGAACCATACCTCTCCAGCTTGAAACTACAGAAGTGGCTACAGGGAAAATGTCAAGATATTAGATATTCAACTCTTGTCTTGGACGGCTCTTCAATAAGGGCTGTATCACTCCACTCGTAAATGAGCATTAGAGCGAATTGAGCGAGCGAGCGAAGCCTTCCTGGAGCTTCACCCTTCTCTCACCCTACAATTTCATTTCCGCCTCCCTGGTTTAGTTGGTTTGGAGGATGAATTGATTGGATACCCGAGAACCATAATCTTTCAAAGGAACAGCTTCTACGATGATAGATAGGGGTCATGTTTGGCATCTATGCCCTCTGCCCTCCAAACAGTATGAGAGCCTTACCATGGAACATGTCGGGCGATCCACGAGAAAGATGGGACCTAGTATGCTAATGTAATATTAGCTAAGCTATCAGGCTGATCTGGCAATCAATCATGTCTAATGGGCAATTAGAAATTGACATGATGTGGTTGACTAAATCAATAAATGTGTCCTATTCGAAAAGAAAAGTTTAGAAACTTTCACTAATACTTTTGACCAATTTAAAGACCTAAGGCATCGAACAATTTGGATGGTAGTCCATTATCCAAGGATTCTAGTTCATCTAGGCCATCCACTAATGAGTGACCCAATTCCAAGAGGACTCTTTCAAATATCTATAAATATAATTCCAGATCTCTTAGGCAACAGGTTTAGCCTAATTCTAAGCTCTTGTGTTTTGAATGTTGACCTATGAAGCTCTAGACTTTCTTTGTTGTGCTTGGGCTAACTTAAGCATTGAACGGACTCCTCTAAAGACTATCTTCGAATCTTTTCCTCTTCTTTCTTTGTTTCACTTGTAGGTGAACATAGGTCAGCTAGAGAAAGTACTTTATCAGTTTGAGTTATGAGCCCTTCTTATGGTTGATATGTTAAGATCAATTTTATGTGACAGAATGGATATAAATATGAACTCAACATCCGCAAAGTGGCTCTTGACCTATTCCCTTAGCCAAAGTAAGCATAACATTTTTCAAGGAAATGAAAACATAATTTGGTTCTTCCCAGTTTCACTGAGACAAATTAACACACAAACACACACACACACACACACACACACACACACACACATATATATTTTGTATGTATTCCAAGCCTAATCTTGTTGGATGGCTTAAGGGACAAAATGACTCTCTTTAGGGTGAGAGACCCAAATTCATCTAGAGTCTATCCATACATGCCGCACGCATATGATTTGGAAATTTAGGTCTCCCTTGGCCTGGGCCAGTAGATCTTAATTTTAAATCTTTCGTTCGATAGATATAGCCCTAATTTTTGACTTTTAGATCATGTTTTCATAAAATTTTTTATACAAACATGTAATTTGGATCATAATCTATAAAACTTACTGGATTAATTAGAAAATTATTGACCAGATTGACAAAATTTGATGATTGAATTTAGATTTTAACTAATCCAAAAATTTTAAATTTCAATTGCTTTCATCATACAAATCCAATTTTAATGGTTCTTGATCCCATCAGTTTATCTTGATGACTAGAATAAAATCCCTAAGGTATCATATTGATTTAATCTTTTTTCATTTGCAAATTAAATTCTTAAAAATATTAATTTAAGTTTGTTTTTAATTTTAGGGTTTTGTTCCTAGCAAATTTGGCTTTGATCTTGTATGCAAGAATTTAATAATCATAAACTAGAACAAAGTTTAAGCCGAAGCAAGGATTAGAGGATGATAATAATTGTTCATTATCAGATCATAATGACGATAATATAACTGTCAACTGAAGTCATCTAACAGTGGCCTTCTCATTATCGAAAGAAAATTAGCTTCTAGAGCATAATTTTTTTAGTTTTTATTAGTTTAGGTGTTTCAAAATTTGTTCGATTTCTAATTGAATTCCAAGGACCCCCATGAGTTTAGTTCAATCTAAAGCACCCTCCTATTTACACTTTTCTTCATTGAAAGTATTAACAATTTCTTGAGAAGTGAGAGGCTTCTTGAAAGCCTGTGGAGTCGGGCTATAGTTTGGGAGAAGGTTACAATTATAGGTTAAGCTTCTTCTGCCAGGATTGAAGGTGCTAGGTTGAAGCTCTTGCAGAAAGTGAAAGTTCTTTTGATTATCCCTAGCTTAGGTTTACTTCTAGTTTCTTTTCCCTTAATTTAATTTTTAATTTCTAGTTTAATATTTTGACTTCTAGTTTTGCATTAGATTTTGTTTTCTATTCTGTTACCTTGAGTATCCCTAGCTTAGAATTCCTGCTAGAGAGAGGGTTTCAAGTAGTTAAGACCAAATCAGATCATCTAATATCAGACTTTATGATTACTTAACTTATAATTCTTATAAGCTAAACAGTGTTTGTTTGAAATTTAATGTATTGGTAATTGATAATATATATATTAGGTTTTGTATGTTGTTAGGACATTAGGAACATGGGTTGACAAGATTTGCATGATTCTGACTAAGTGCTCTTTGATCTCTTGAGATGCCTCAGCTTCACTAGCTGAGAAGGAAAAAAGCAAGGCAATATTCTTCCAACCTCAAACTACTTACTCAAATGAACTTGATGATTAGCTACTTAACTTTTGCTCCAACTCCATCTTTTTATGGTGTCTCAGTGGTTAGACCATCGCCGTGATTCTATGTTTTTTCCTTGTGGCAGATAACAAGAGATTGAACCGTGTTCATCTTGTTAGCTCGTAATTAGAACTGTCTTATTACTCAACTAGTTTTAAAACACCTGCTGAACCCTTTTTGGTTGCCCATCTGCACTTGTAGATAACCAATGGAGTTGTCATCAGCATGCAAGGCTTGATACTTGATATTTAGGTACTGACTGGGTTTGTCATTGATTATCTAGTAGATGTTCCCTTTTTCCAGTGAGGCTTGCCTTCAGTGGAATGAGACTCTTGTCATTGATGGTCATGATGTAACTTCGATCTTTGTGATTTTATTGGCTTTATGATCACAAGCCCAAGATTTTCCTAAGAATGTTTTGCCAATCCTCTGTAGATGTAACATGACATCATACTTTTCATTCAAAGACTTGTCTACATCTATAAGATACGAGGGCTTTTGCTTTACGTGTACAATTAAGCCATCAAGCAAGCTCTTAATTTACACTTCGGATAGTCCTTGATTGAGGTCCAATTTCACCACTAACTCAATAGATATGAAGTTGCCATAGCAGCCATATTGATTGGGAACTGAACATTTATTAGTTTGTAGCATATGACATAGAAAAAGATGTTTCTAATCACTACATGTTGGTACAAGCTCATTCCATATCAGCTCGTTATTAATTTGTACCTTTTCATGTAGCACAACTAGCACAACTAGTAGTTGTGTGGCTATAAGTACTTTATAAGCATGCCAAAATGCCTTGTATGGTTGTCTATGCTTGCCTCGCGATCTCCTTGTTATGAAAGAACCAAGTTTCATGATGTCAAACTTGCTAGTTGGTGCAGCTAGATAGATTCATCAATCATTAAAGTTATGTTGGACTAGAGTTGAATTTCTAGTAGCTTTTGGCTGCTAAAGAACACTACTGGTAGGAACAATTGGGACAGCTAACCATGATTGATGCGGAGAAGCCTCGACTGATACAAATGTAGAGGAGCCTTGGCTCCGGTAGGAACTATTGCAAAGGAGTCCTCATGGTTTGAGTAAAACTACTATTAGGATGTTTGCTTGTATTGGGATGGCTGTAGAAGATCTTGGTATGGTTGGGACTATTGCAGAGGAGTTTTGGTTCAGCTATATATGGTTGCTGTAGGGAGCCTTGTTTGATTGAAATAACTGCCAGTGCTCAACTTTGAGCTTACGCATGAATCTAGTCAAACCAATTTTGATGGTTGGAAGGGGTTGAGCAAGTCCTACGATCTTTTGTGACATCGGATAGGTTAGAAGGATTTTTCTAGGGATGGCAATGGCCCGTGAATGGCCCGGAGCGGCCTTTACCAGTCTCCGTCCCCGTTGGAAAAAATCTTTCCGTTTTCTGCCCCGTTAAACTATTATAGTTAATGGAGCGGAAACGAAAATACCCGGCCGAATAAATGGGTACGCACTGGTATCCGTTTGGCCATTTATATAAAAAAATAAAATTATTTAATTAAACTTAGAATTTACGAAAGCTTAAAAAAATACTAATAAAAAGTTCTGGCTTTGATGATTAGGGCGACTGTGCAAAGAAGATAAGAGACATGAAGATTCAAATGTGTTTTACTAATTTTTTTTAGTATATATATTTTTATTTTAAATTTTAAAATTTTAAAATTTTAATATATAATATATTTAAAATTTTAATATATTATATATAACATTTTAAAATTTAAATATATATTAAAGCTAATGGGGATGGGGACGGATTAACGGAGATGAGACAAAGAATACCGTCTCCGATGGTTTATCCATTTAGCCGTTAACGGAGTAATCCCCATTCCTATTAAGCCGTCTAGACCGAAGATTCTTCGATCCGTTAGAAATGGTACCAATAGGTAAACGGCCAAACCAGAAAAATTGCCATCCTTAGATTTCGTTGGATTGGGCATAGGTATGAAATTCTAGTTACCTATAAGTTGAAGTTTAAAAGGTATAAATACTGCTACAACAATATATTGAGACCTAGATTAGTGCTTTCTTATGCTCTGGATGGGATAGAGGGATATGAACGCACTTTCATTTGGACATTGAAAGCAAAAAGGATATTGAAAATAGAACTTAAACGTAATTCTATGGCTTTTTATATTATTATTATTATTATTATTAGAAATCAAATAAGAATATAAATTTGAAACTAATTAGGATTCAAATTTAAGACAACTTGATTTCTAACTCCAAGTGTGAGACCCAGCTTACCCCGAACCGAACCTGAATTTAATTGGACCCGGTTCTCTATATCGGTTTGGTTATTAAAAAAATTGGACTCGGTTCTTTATATCGGTTTGGTTATTAAAAAAAAAGTAGTCTGCAAGTGCACCGAATCGTAACAAGTAGTAAAGTGTTTTAAGAAAAGGATGTCGAACCACAGAAATTAATTATGTTATTGAATACCAAAATTTATTAAATTAATTACTATTAAAAAAAAATATAAACAGAACGTTTTACTATAAAATTATTTAATTTAAAAATTAATAAAGCATAAAAATTTAAACATGTAAAAATATGACGAGAATAGATCTAGAGCGATTGATTTCACCTAACAAATTCCTACACAATTTATTCTTCTTAATTATTAAATTCTAATAATTTTATGCTGATGATTAAAATTTCTTAATTATCCAATATCTTCTCTCAAACAATATCAAAAATATCTCCAACTAACAACTCCATATCTCTATGTGAATTTAATTAATTAGAGACTCATTATGTACTTTAAATTTCTAAAAATCATATTAATCGCGGTAAAGTATCTATACTTTTGTTTAACTAATGGTGTTTAATTTTAGATCCAAAATAACAAATCACCTCTCGATCTTATTATAATTTACTTGATTAAACAATAAATTGTAAGAATTAATCATAAGAAATAACAAATCACCTCTCGATCTCATTGTAATTCAATTAATCAAATAATAAATTGTAAAAATTAATCATAAGAATTAAACACTCAATCATGAAAATATTAAAAATAAAATAACTAATAAAATAAATTATGTGTTCATTGATAGATTACATCAATGCTCTAGAAAAAGAAATTAGTTCATAATAAAAGTGAAAAGAAAACTAAAGAAACTTATGTTTTTCATTGAAAGCAATTGATGAACCCGTAGCTCTCGACTCATTATCACCCATCTTAATGGGAGGCTATGACCTAGTTAACATATAACTATTTCATTTTAAGGATCTAATAATTTTAGAGAATTTAATAATCTGAAGATGAATTGATTAATCAAGTTCTCCCATTGAATCTTTGAAGATAGTAGAAGGAGACAAGATTAAGTCAGGTTAAGTGGCATCTAGATCAGTCAATCTGATTATCTTACAGGCATGGATCAACTCGAATAAGGTAAATGATCTCAATCATAAATGGTTCACCATGTTGACCAGGTAAGTGAGACTGATGAGGAATATGCCATTAACTTGTTAAAGACGCATCCGTACGAGTAGCTCCCAATTAAAAACTATTCGGTCATTGATCCTAGAGCAACTTGCTAACTTACCTTGACATCATATGGTTAACTAATTCTGACTTGACCATCCAAGAGATTCATGCTCAACCACGAAGCCTAATCAACTTCCACGTCATACATTTCGAATCATGCATCACATGAAATATATATAACTATTCATAATTCCTTTATTTAGATCATATCTAAAATGATTATGAATAAATATTTGACATTCAAATAAAATTTGTATGTTTCATAATATAGACAACAAACTTTTATATCTATGTTTTTATTCTAAATATGCAATTATCATGCTTATATATCTTATATAACATCAAATGCAAAACTTCTCTTGAGAGTTCGTGTAATCTGTGTTTGGTGCCAAAGATAATATAAATTATCTTTTAACTAAGCATCAAAGATGAATAAACCATAGCGGCGCTCAACATGTCATAGAATACCTCGTTGAATAAGTAATAAGGATTTTCAATCCATCTATGACCGGACGGCCCGGTGATCCAATTTAACTATGATTACAAAATTAATAGAACACTAATTTTCATGCAATAAATTAGATCAAGACGAGCTGATACCATTTGAAGGGAGAAATGACCTTCAAGGCATGCATATTTTAAAATTTTGGTAACAATTACCAAGGCAGAAGCTTAAAGATTAAATAATAATTTTTTAACATGCATCAAGATCATATCTTTACCTTTTACTATAGGATCATTTGATCTAAATTATGCATATAAATAAAATCATCAAGATCATATCTTGATCATCAAGATAAGAAGTCATACTACTTGTCTTGAAACTTGCTTTAAGATCTAGGGATCATATCACTTACCTTAAGAACAAAGCTAAATTCGTTACGCTCTGCAACCATTCAATTGTTCGCCTTAGAATCGTCCATGCGAAGTTTTCGAATGATCGAATTTTCGGAAGTACTAGCTTGCGGAAAAATAACTTTGCTGATCTTGAATCCTTCCACTTGAATCTTTTTTCCAAGATTTATCAAGCTTTTGCTAACACCAGAATCATACCATAATTTATGTTCTAACTCTTAGAACTATAATACTTGGTTCTGACTCTTTAGAATTCCAATCAATATCACATCTATTAAGAATATTCTCTATTTATGGGCATAATTCAGACTTTAGCCCATTGAATTCTAAACATTAGAATTTCAATATTTGATGAAACCAAAGAGGTACATTAATTTCATACACTTGTCAATGCACGAAGAGTTGTATGGAGTGCTTTTAAAAAGGCACATTAATTCACACTCTTGTAAATGCATGGAGAGTTGTGTGGTGTGCTTTTCCAAAAAGGTACATTAATTTACACTCTTGTCAATGCACAGAGAGTTGTGTGAATTACTCTTCCAAAGATGAACCTTTAGGAATTATCAAAATTTATTATCTTCCTTGAACTTGAGAATGAGAAGATTAAAAGTTATACATTTAATTCTGCATGAGAATTTAATTTCTCATGAGATGAGATTTTAGTTATCTCATCATGTGAGATCCTCATGCGAGAAAACCTTTTTCACATGGGTTTGAGTTTAGGTTTTGGTTTAAGCTGATTTGAATTTATTGGATTGAAACCCACATAGATCATGGTCCTAGTCCAATCAAATTTGGCTAGTCCTAAATCTATTTAAATCCAAATCAAGTCTAATTTCAAATCAATATTTGAAATTGATTAGTCCTTCTAATAGACTTAAACCTAATTGAATCTTATTCACTTGTACTTAACCCAATTGATATAATTCAATCAATCAAATTGATTAATTAAATCAGATATGATTCTCAATCGTTGATCAGCAAATATATCATCTTGAAAAACTTCAATGCGTGTAACTCTCTAGGTTCGAACCTATACCGGTAGCATAGGGATAATTTCCTATACTAATCGACGTGCCCATCTAGCAATGAAACTCAACGTCCGAATAGGTCGAAGAGTTGCCGAGCAAACTCCAAGAACCCTAAGAAATAGTTATGGTATAATTCATCCTTTTGACCATAAATGCTAAGATGGCTTAAGAGCCTGTTAACTCTAAATAGCAAATCCATAAAGTGATTTTAACTTTAGTGATCATGTGACCTTCACATGAAGTGCCTTGGCCAAGGTCTTACTAAGTTGAAACACAAGAATTTCTTCTTTTAATAGGATAGATCAAATTCCATCTTGATCCACAACTGACTACCATAAATACTTGAATGCACTCAGTAACCTTTTGCAGCTGGATTAAAAATTTAGATGGTTTGGCACCTAAGTACAGTGAATTGCTTGCAAGTCACCAATTGTGATCTTTAGGTCTTAAGAATACTTATATGCATATCTTCTTGGATCAACTTTGATAGCAGAGTGTCGAAAATGAGTCACGTTTGGTGAAATATACTCCTACACTTTCACCTGTATGTCATACCAGTGTCTCTACACTCCATGGTTAAGAGGACAACCAAGAAATATGATATACAACGTTCTATAATTGATAGTATATGGCCCTGTCATAGTATATCATTTGATCGCGAACACTTTTAAGGACCTTCAAGGATAAATCATCTTTATCGTAAAAGAAGATCCTAAGGGCTTCATTACTATTAGGAGTTTTAAGAAGATGTTCTTGTAATGAATAAACTGCCAAATAATTTTTATTAATATATTTTATATGCAATTTACATCAGCACAATTATCAAATGATTGGCTTTAGGATACAATTTCAACACATGGAAAAGGATATGTACCAAGGGATGGCGAAGAATAGATATGGTGGATGAGATGACAGAGTGAGGGGTTCAGTTGGGCCTACCAAATTTTAGCCACAAATCCGATGTTAATGGTGATGGAATTGGCACCTAGCTCGCCGAGCCCAAGTAAAATCATGAGATTCGATGGAGAATAACATAATGACAACAAGAGAATCAAAGAGGATAGCAATTTCTAGCATTGGCCAAGGGGCATCGAAATCCCTAGTTGACCTGGAGCAAGTGGCTATTGTTGGAGCAGATTGCTACTTGATTAAGACAGAGTTTAGAGTTTAACTCTATGTCCTTAAGATAATTTCGTCCCACACAGGTGCTTACGGTTTGTGGCGATTATCTCCCAGGATACACAGTCTCCTTCTGATGAAAGTACTATAATTCACTAAAAATTTAAATCAGGAATGCTTTTCTCTCTTTTTCTATGCACTATAGCTATACTTCCTTTAGGAGAGTATGCAAATGCCTAAGAGAAGAAAGGAATTGAAATTGATTGAATGAAATGCAAGTCGAGTGGTCTATTTATAGCCTTAAGGTGCATGTTGGAGGCAACTCTACGGTATTGATATGTACTGTTGGATCTGATCAGATGCGATCAATGGTCTGATCAATACGCCTCTTCGTGATGGGATAAGTCGATCCACAGCCATGATATGAAGATCATGCGATCGACGCACCTCTCCAAAGCCCTGATAGGCTATCACGCGATCGATGTGCATCTTGATGCGTCGATTTGAGAATGAGCGCTTGATCTGTGATCATAACCAATCGATCCGATCAGCGATGGTCCCTATTCAACGATCTTATCACTGACGGTCATGATCAATTCAAGCCATGATCAACCGATCAATACCGCTCTAATCAATCATGATCATCCAAGTCATCGATCCATCGTTTGATTTCAGTCCCTTATCTTAATCCGATCAGTCTCCACCATCGGATCCTCATGATCAAGAAAAAATTAAGGCTTCTCATGCTCCTCGCGATGATGCAAAGTGCCCTTCGCACACGCGCGTGCGCAGTAGCATCACCCTCAAGCTATTTGCTTATAGTGAGCCTAAGGAACTTAAGCATGAAGGAAGAGGTTTCTATATAAGTGAACCTTCCTTTCTTAATATTTCGATGTGGGACTAAATGTTCTCTCAATTTTTTATTTACACACATAAGAAGGTAATGGGCTTTCAAAGCCCATTTGGATATTCAAGGCCTATTGGCCCATTACCCAACAGCTATTTTAGTAAAGATGGGTGATGGAGCCCAACCGAATGCTCTTGAAGTAGGTTTGAACCCAAATCCAGTTAGCCTATCATCAACTATTTTCTCTAATTTGGGCAATAACAAACTTGTGGTGCTACAACATGCCAAGCATTAGCCTAAGAAGGATCTCATCAATGGCAATGCAGCTACAAATAAGACCCTTAACAGTCTTGAATGAGTATTACTATTTGGAAATATTATGGTACTAGAAAATCAATGTTGATGTCTACCGCCCGTTCTATGTTTGAATAAAGTAGATATATTTGTTTTATTGGAAATAAAATTATCTAACAAGATAGATTCTAAATGTCAAAGAAAATTGGGGCCTACTTGGGGTTTTCATGCTATTGAATCTAGAGGTTTGGTGGACTCATTGCATAATGAAGGAAAAGGATGGTTGAAGTAGACTTTGTACATGTCATAGATCAGTGCATGTATGGAATCTTCTCTACTTCTTTATAGGTGCTGGTTGTTGTGTACACCAGTATGTGTGGTGCCTCAAGACAAATGTTAGTCTATACTTGAGCATACTTTGGACCTGTGGCATCCAACCTTGATTGCAAGGGAACTTAATTTTATTCTTTCCCAAAAAGTTAAAAGAGGTGGTTAGGCAATTCCTTTATACTACTGGTGTGATGGATTTGGGTTTCAGTGGATCTCAGTTTATATGGTGTAATAATAGAACCGAAGGTGCTACAATATGGGAACATCTATACAAGACCTTTGCATCAGATTCTTAGCTTACTCCATTCCCAGATGTTTAAATTAAGCATTTATATAGAATTGGATCGAATCATTGTCCACTTATAATATCAACTTGTTAGGCATGATTCTAGTTTGAAACTATTCCAGTTTGAGACTTTCTGGTGTGACTATGATGAGTCCTGGGATGTGGTGAATTCAACCTGGAGTTTCCACCTGTCATGCTCTTTCATGTTTCGTGTTGCTCGTAAGTTTTGACTTACTAAAGAAAACTTATGATTATGGAACAAAACCTCTATGGGGAACATTCATAACATACTTCAAGCTTTAGAGGATGAGGGGCCTATTTTATCTCTAACTGACCTCCAAACTTTGAGGACTACGTTATTTGAACACCACAGGCTTCTAAAGCAACAAGAGGTCTTATGGAGGCAAAAGTCCAAACTCCAGTGGTTAAAAGATGGGGATTGAAATATTCCATTCTTTCATCATAGTACTTTGAATCAGGTGGGCACTAGCACAGCACGGCCCAGGCCCACCGGGCCGGCCAAAAAAATCAGCACGGCATGTAACAGCTTTAACTTAAGCGGGGACGGTGACGTGGATCCTGCCGTCCTCCTTGATCTTGGCCTCGATCTCGAGCGCTGGCCATTGAGCGAGACGACAACGGAGTCAACGGTGATGGAGGCGATGGAGCCGGCAGTGTCGGGGAACTGCTCGGTGATGAGCAGCTTTGCACCTCGGTACTCGAACATGAAGAGCATGAGAGTGTACCCGATGATGCACTTGAGGACGATGATCTGGACCATGAGGCTGCAAGAGAACTTACCGTACATGCCCTTGAGCAGTGGGATGTGTAAGAAATTAATTATGTTTCTAATAGAAACTCAAATCATGGAAGTGGGTCGGAATCATATACCTTCAGCCATTGTTTACCTTTACTTAATTTGTTTCTTTTGTTTTCTCAGTTTTGTCACACTTATCTCTCCCAACTGATGGTGTGAAGAGTAGTATGTGGGCCAAGCAAAAAAAATGAAAGTTTTATATATAGCCATTGCTCCATCAACAATGACTTTTCATTTACCTACCGTTACCACATCTTAAGGACTATTGAATGGCCATTGGTAACTAAATTGCTATTACACATGGTAATAACCATTTCAATTGTAAAAGATGAATAGCCATAGAGGTTGCAAAAGATGAATAGTCAATGCTTGCACCACTTAATGTAACAAATGGTTACATTCTTCCACTTGGTGCATACATTGATTTACAACTTCATTGAGAAATGAAACACATGAATCATAGAGATAAGTCCTCTAAATGCGAGTAATATCAACTATGTATTATGATGTATTTCACTTTCCAAGTTTCTTATGTGGTAACAACTTAATGAATAAATCCTATGTTTATTCTTGGTCTAAATATGAAATATATTTTCTCAAACAAGTAAAACTGCGCTCATAATATGAGAAAATATCTAAATATATAAGAGTTTCGTTAATAAATTGAATGTATATATACAATTTAAAGGTAGAACCAAGTCCCATTCTTTTTACATGATCCTTGAATTTCATTGGTGGCATGCCCTTAGTCAAAGATCAGCAATAATCAACTCAGTGCTAATGTACTCAATGACCACTTTCTTTTCTGACACGTTCTCTAATAGCTAAGTACTGCTTCGACTCCCACTTTTATTATTCTTAGCCATAAAAACAGCAGCTGAGTTGTCGCAAAAAATCTTTAATGGCCTAGATATAGAATCCATAACTCTAAGCTCAGAAATGAAACTCTTAAGCCATACACCATGTGAAGTAGCCTCAAACAAGATACAAACTCGGCTTCCATGGTAGAAGTGGCAATCAAAGTCTATTTGACACTATTCCATGAAATAGCTCCATTGGCCATAATAATGTGTACCCAAATGTTGATTTGCGAGAATCAATATAACCAGCAAAGTTTGCATCTGAATAGCTGATCACATCTAGATTGTTTGTCTGTTTATACATAAGCATATAATCTTTAGTTCTTTAAAGGTACCACATAACTTTCTTTGCAGCTCCCCAGTGGTCTATATTTGGGTTACTTTAATATTGCCCTAATATCCCAACAGCATATGCAATGTCGGGTCTTGTACAGACTTGGGCATACATAAGGCTTCCAACTGCGGAAGCATATGAAATATTCTTCATAGATTCTCTCTCAAGCTTATTCTTTGGGCATTGGTTCAAACTGAACCGATCACCCTTCACAATAGAAGCAACACTTGGTGAATAATCTTTCATCTAAAATCTCTCCAAAACTTTGTTGATATAGGTTTTTTGTGACAGTCCTAATACACCGCGAGGTCTGTCTCTATAGATCTTAATGCCAATGACGTAAGATGCCTCACCCTTATCTTTCATATTAAAATTTTTAGAAAGAAATTATTTCACCTTATGCAGCAAACCCTTATCATTTCTTGCAAGCAAAATGTCATCCACATATAAAACAAAAAAGCAAATTGTACTCCCACTGACCTTCTCGTATATACATTGATCCATGGGGTTTTCAACAAAACCAAATAAAGAAATTACACCATGAAATTTAAAATACCATTGAAGGGAAGCTTGTTTTAAACCATATATGGATTTCTTAAGCTTACAAACCAAATGCTCATCATCACTAGAAGAGAAACTTTCAGGTTGTTTCATATAAACCTCCTCTTCTAGATCACCATTAAGGGAAGCTGTTTTCACATCCATTTGTTGCAACTCAAGGTCAAAATGCACAACTCATGCTAAAATGATACGAAGAGAATCTTTCTTAGATACAAGAGAAAAGGTCTCAATGTAGTCGATTCCTTCTTTTTAAGTGAATCCTTTAACAACGAGTCTCTCTTTGTATCTCTTAATGTTGCCTAATGAGTCCTTTTTGGTCTTAAAGACCCATTTATAACCAATAACTCTTGCCTTATTAGGCAACTCTACAAGGTCCCAGACTCCGTTGCTCTTCATGGAATCCATCTCTTCCTTCATAGCATCGTACCATAAATCAAACTCTTTGCAACTCTTGTGAAAATGTTTCAGGATAATTTTTGGCTCCTATGACAGATTCTTGCAGATACACGATATAATCACTAGAAATAGCTGATCTTTTTTCTTTAATAGATCATCTTAATGTTGGACCATTATCTCTTTGAGGAGCTTGTGATTCAACTGTTTGTTCAGAAACTTTAGATAAATCTTAAACTGATTGATTCACTGAAAAGTTCTTAGTAACTTATGAAAATTCAATGATTGGTTATTCAACACCAATTGGAACTTGTGGAGTGCTGTGAACCAATATTTCTGGTGAAGTGGAAGGTTGAGATTCTGTATAATCATGAGCAAAAAGTAAATTCTTGAATCGATCCCTCCCACTGATCATGTCATTTTCAAGAAACTTAGCATTCCTTGATTCCACAATCCTAGTAGTGTGAGATGGACAATAAAATCTATAACCCTTAGACTTTCAGCGTATCCAATAAAAAATCCACTTATAGTCCTTGGATCAAGTTTTTTTTTTTTCTTGTGGATTATATATTCTCACCTCAGACGGACATCCCCAAATGTGCATATATTGCAAACTCGATTTCCAACCTTTCCATAATTCAAAAGGTATTTCTAGGACAGTTTTGGTTAGAACTCGATTTAATATATACGCAGTCAGCTTAAGTGCTTTAGTCCATAAAGATTTAGGAAAATTAGAGTTGCTAAGCATACTTCACACCATGTCCATTAGTGTTCGGTTTCTTCTTTCTACAGTACTATTCATATTTGGTGAACCAGGCATGGTATATTGGGCTACAATCCCACATTCTTGAAGAAACTTAGCAAATGGACCAGATGCTTGTCCACTCTCAGTGTATCTACCATAATATTCTTCACCTCTATCTGATCTCACAATTTGTATTCGCTTTCCACATTGGTTCTCAACTTCAGTCTTGAAAGACTTGAAGGCATCCAATATTTTATTTTTATTATTAAGCAAATAAATATACATAAAACATGAGTATCATTAATAAAAGAGATAAAGTATTTCTGACCTTGTGCATCCATATTAGGACAACATATATTAGTATGGATGATCTTTAATATGTTAGAACTCCTATTAGCACCTTTCTTAGACTTATTCATCTGCTTTCCCTTAATGCAGTCTACACAAGTCATGAAATCAATATAATCGAGAGTACTAAGTACTCCGTCATTTACTAATCTCTTAATTCTATTTATCGAGATATGACCTAACCTCTGGTGCCATAACATAGAGGAGTATTTATTAATATTACACCTCTTAGTGCTAGTGCATACATGCATTGAACTATTAGTGGCATCATTTTGTAAGAAAATACTGTAAAGACTATCAGACAAAGTACCAGTCCCAACATAATCATATTTAAAAAGTAAACTGAAAGTTGTGTCTTTAAAATTAAAGGAGTATCCAAACGGTACAAGTCTAAAAACAGAAATCAAGTTTCGTGAGAAACTTGGTACATAAAAGGTCCTTTCCAAAACTAAAACAAAGCCACTACTTAATGTCAAGGTGCATGTTCCTATAGCCTCCACATGTGAGCCCATTTTGTTGCCAGATAAGATGCTCAGCTCACTTCCCATTGACTTTCTTAGGTTTTGCATACCCTGCAAGGAGTTTGCAATATGGATTGTAGATCCAGAATCAGTCCACCAGGTGCTAATATTAACATTAATCATATTAGATTCATAATAAATAAATGAGGATAGATTACCTTTCTTCTCAAGCCATTTCATAAATTTGACATGCTTCTTCTGATGTCAAGAAACATTTATTATTTTTCTTAATGTCAGTTAGGTAGTGTTTGAAATAGAGAATAGAAGGGGATATCGAGGGAATATCCTCTCTTATTCCCAAAAGCCATAACTATAAACGATAGTTGGGAATAAAGATAACCAGAGGGATAATCCATGGTTAACCATGGGTTATCCCCTCAATTTATTTCCTAGAAAATACAGGAATAGCTGGTTATCCCTCCAAATGAAAGTAAAAAAAAAAGTTATCCTATGAATTTACCTTTTTTTATTTGATATGATCAATGGGATAGCCAAAGGATATCCCTAGGGATAGCCAGGGGATAAACTCTATCCCATACATTTATCCATGAATAATATTTTTTCTATCAAACACTACCTTAGAGATGGTATTTTACCCTTCCCCTTGTGACTGGCCTTAGAAGTGGTGGCTTGAAACTTGTTGCCTTTTTCAGCTTTGTTTTTCCCCTGGACCGTAGCTAGCATGACACTTTCTCTCAATTCCATCACAAGCCTCTCCTCTTCTTGAACACACATGGTCAGTAACTTATTAATGACCATTTATCCTTATGTGTGTTATAGGAGATCTTAAAAGGCCCGTATTGTGGTGAAAGAGTATTCAGAATGAAGTGCACAAGAAAGGAGTTTGACACATCTACCTCAAGTTTCTTAAGTTGAGCTGCTATATCCCGCATTTTCATGATGTGCTCCCGTACACCCTTAACACTTGTGAGACGGAGAGAAGAGAACTTCATGATTAGGGTGCTTGCCAAAGCCTTTTTTGAAGTGATGAATTGATCATCAATGGCTTTAAGAAGATCATGGACCTTTTCATGCCATGAATGCCAGCAGAGATTTTGGTCTTTATGAACATAACTGATAGGCTATTGGATCGCTCCCATTTTTTATAAAGATTAACTTGATCCGGCATACTTTTTTCAGTAATAGCAGGTGGTTCATCCTTCCTAATAGCATAATCAATGTCCATCCATCCTAAATGAAGGAGAATCCTTTCCTTCCAAATTTTATAGTTATCGCTCCTAAGTTCTGGAATGTATATATTAATATCAAAGTAACCAGTAGGTTGAGAAGCTGTAAAAGTTTAAAAAGCTTATGTAAGAATTTGAGGCCTAAAAAACTTAATTGCACATTTTACCAATATAAAAAATATAATAAAATTAGATCTCATGACATAAAAATTACATGTGGGCTAAATTTTTAGTCAAATAGATCCAAATTATCTATTTGATAGAAATGTCAAATTTACTATATGGGTACAAAACAAAAATACAAAAATAATTTGATTTTTTATCCAAAATATGATAAAACTACCAAACTATATTCCAATTCATAATCCCTGTGGGTAAATTATGAAAATAGTTTGATATTTTATCCTAATTAATTATATAAATATAATAAATTTTTTTGTGGGATAAATTTTATTATATTAAGTATAATTAATCACAACTTATGTCTAATCCTTATGCGATCCATAAAGAATTTTAACTTAATATATAATTTAAATTGATCAAAGATGCTGTGGCTACTCTCCAATTAATTAAAATTATATTAATCACTAGACAATTAGGTTATCATGCTATAGGCTAGATTTAATGCCTAAAAATAACTATACAACAACAACGATTGGCATTAAGAGTGCTTCCATGAAAGACTAGTGGCACTAAGGTGCACTTAAGAACTAGCTTCTTTAGACAGAACTCTCTTAAATCATGCTTCTCATGTTAACCACATAATTATTTATAAATAATTTATAACTTTATAGTTCACCTAAATAATTATCTAAATTTTATTTAGTGAACATCTTATGAATCTTAATGTGCTAAAATTTGACACAGCTTATATTATATGCACAAAATGAAGCTTTATGAAAGCAATCTTAAATTTCATAAATTATAACAATATCTAGACTAAAATATGGCATAATTTGTAAATAAAATTTCTCTCATCAATAAAACATAAATTGCATAATTAAAACATAAATGTTATGCAATTTCTCATAAATGAAACATAAATTGCATAATATGAGCTTAAAACTATATATATATATATATACATTTTATGCATATACTTAATTTGAGCAAAAATAACCAAAATGCCTAATTCTTAATTATTTATGTGCTAAAAGAATTTAAACTTAGTTGTATGTATTAATCCAAATATACCTACAACATCACTAAATTATGCACAAAATAGTCATTTTGCAGATATTGAATTTCAATAATACAATTTCTTAAAAAATATCATAAAATTATACACTAATCTTATAGTGATTATTTGCAAAATGTTATATAATCAATATTTGATGTATTTATGCATATATTTATATTTTGATTAAGTCATAAGCAGAAACCGTGCTTTAACAAAATCTAGCAACTATGCATGTATGTATATATATATATATACTTTACTCCAAAACCAATTTTGGTCTCAATTAACAAAACCCAAATGCTAAAGGAGAAACCAAAAAATGTTATTTTGTAAAGTAAAGATGCCAAAGAGCAAAAGAAACGACATATTGTCTAGCTTGACCAGATGCTAAACAATATGTCATACAAGGTTGTCTTTAAACTCTGGGTGGGTTGAAATCGCCATTAGCTTAATGATTTCTCATATCAAAATTCAACAATAAAGGCTTAAACTAAGAACCCAAATCAGGCCTACGGATAAATAAATAAATAAATAAATAAATAAATATATATATATATATATATATATATATATTTATACATGTAAGCATGATCAATATGCAACAAGGTAGAGGTTGAAAAAGCTACATACCTTCAGCCATTGTTTACCTTTACTTAAATTTTTTTTTGGTTTACTCATTTGTTTACTCAGTTTCTCACACTTGTCTCTCCCAACTGATTGAGTATGTTTTCTATGAAGAGTAGTGTGTAGACCCAGCAAAAAAAGCTTTATATATAGCTGCTCCATCAACAATGATTTTTCATTTACCTACCGTTACCACACCTTATGGCCATTGGTAACTAAATTGCCATTATACATGGTAATAACCAGTTGCAAAAGATGAATAGTCATAGAAGTTACAAAAGATGAATGGTCAATGTTTGACAAATGGTTACAGGATGCCCATGACGAGCGTGTTGGGGAGGGTGGAGAGGGAGAAGAGCGTGATGGTCCACTCAAGGCAGCCGCGGCCGCTGGTTATGCTCCACATCGTCAGGATCCTGAGCACCATGAGCTTCTGCAGCATGTCGGCGGCGATGAAGCGGAGGTTCATGGCATAGGGGTCGTTGGTGGAGATGAAGTGGAAGGACAGCAACAGGACCGCGAATAGCGCCACGAAGCGGTTAATACTGGAGCACTGGCCCTTGTGGGCTGTCACGGCCCAGGCCCTTATGAGCCATGCCGGGCTGGCATGGCGGGCCGTGCCGTGCCATGCCTAGTTTGGTCTACGGATTGGACTTTTCGATCCCGGCACGGCCCATTTTATGGACCATGTGCCTGGGCCGTGCCAGCTCAGGCCCGGGCCGTGCCGGGCCGGGCTTGGTCCATGGGCCGGACTTTTTGAGCCCAGCATGGCCTGTTTTAATGGGACATGCTTGGCATGGCCCAGTATTGTATCTAGCGATTATTCAAAGGTAAAGGAATAGGATTATTCATCCTCAAACTATATCTAGCGACATGCCTGAAATTGATGACCTCATCCAATCTAAGTTCAAATCTTTCTTTTGGGAATGTTGGGGACCAATCTCCTACTTGCTTTAGCCTCCATCCACTCTCTCCGTGTTATTTGTGGAGGAAAGGCTTGCCCTATGTTAAGATGTTACAAAGGACAATATTGTTTGTACTCTGAAAACCTTAGGCTTTAATAAAGATCATAAGCTAGATGGCTTAAATCTAGGCTTCTTTAAGTTTTATTGGAGAATTGTGGGTCCTGATGCTTTAAGGCAGTTCATGAGTCTTTCAAAATATGAGTCTGTGCCTCACTTTTGGAATGCTACTTTCATTACTCTTATCCCCAAATGGAACAATCCTTTAATAGCCTCTCATTTCAAGCTGATCAACTTATGCAACACTATTTATAAGTTAGTGGCTAAACCTCTTACTCTTAGGATAAAGCAAGTAAGCCCTAAATTGATATATGAGAAGCAGGCTGCCTTTGTTTATGGTAAAGGTTTAATAGATCATGTTATTGCAGGTCAAGAGCTTCTCCACTCTCTCCATAAGGCTTCAGGTGTTGTTCCTCTTATGGCAGTGAATTTAGATATTGAGAGGGCTTATGATAAAGTCAATTAGGAATTTCTTTATGATTTCCTTCGGGCATTTCATTTTTCAAATAGAATGGTCCAATGGATTCAAGGTTGCATTAGGGAACCGTCCAATAGTTCGGTGGATTTAGGGCTGCATTTAAGAAATGTCTTTTTTCACATTGGCAAATGGCCCTCTAACTAATTTTTTCCACTCTTGTATGGGTCTCTATCAAGACTACCCTTTATCTCTATACCTATTCATATTGTGTAGGGATATATTATCTCAAGTCCTAAAAGCCAGTCTTAGTCATGAAACTCTATATGGTTTTCATACTTTCATGGTCCTACCTTAACTTATCTTTTATTTGTTGATGATTACTTGTTGTTTTCTAAAGCTACTTGACAAGATTGTAGAGAGCCACAGTGGATCCTTTAACAATGCTATTATTAATCTAGACAGACTATGAATTTAAAAAAATCTATGGTGTTATTTAGCCTAGGATCCGACATGCATTGGTGGAGAGATTGGTTTTTATTCTTCAATTCGAAAGGTTCATGAACTGGGTAGTTATAGGTCTCCTATGAAGCCGATTTGACTGAAGATGGTGGACCTACAACCTATCAAGGACAAAATGTTATTCAGGCTAGATTCTTGGAAGTAGAAGATGCTTTTTTTTGTTGGAAGATACTCTCTAATTAATCAGACCAGTTTTGTGTTCTATCTTAATTCATATTGTTGTTGATGTTGCTATTCCTGTTTCTTTTGTTACCTGATTTGATGCGATTATTCGAAACTTTCTTCAGGATCATGGTTATGGTAGTAAGGCAATCCATATTGTGTGTTGGCATACCAATTGTCTCTCAAAAAAGTTTGGTGGATTGGGGATCCCACACATCACTGCCTGGTGGCTATGCAGTAAGATTGCTAGAAAAATTATTTTACAACTAACCTTTCCTATGTTTAGAGTGTTGATCTCCCAATACAAACTGGTTGGCTCCTGGATTGGATATTGCCTTGGGAGGGACCTCATCTCCTTTATAGAAGGCGATATCCAAAGTATCTAACATTATATCTACCAACTTCATCTGGTATGTGGGCAATGGCCTGCGGATTTGGTGGGACCTTGAATATTTTCCACTCCCATGTCTAGTCCTTCGGTTCTAACCTGGAAGTATTATGTTCCTTGGATGGTGGATAGCGCCGGGATCTTGTTGCTGCTGTTCTCCCTCCTCTCCATATCCACATTCTCTATATTATCCAAGGTGGCAATGACCTGGAGGATATCCTTACTTGGGGCAAGCCATAGAGGTGGGCATTGGGTCGTGCCTGGCACAGCACGGCCCAGGCCCATCATGCCTTTAAAATTACCATGCCGTGCCTAGCATGGCCCAATAACAAACGGGCCGTAGCAGGCACGGCACGGTAAAAAAAATTCAGGCCCGGCAGGGCCCGTGGCCCAAAACGTGCCGGGCCAGCACGGCCCATGTGGGAGAGGTTTAGATCATTTTACTCCTCCCAACAGCCATATAACGGCTATATTAAAGGGTATTTTTGAAAAAAAAAAATAGGACTTATAAATAGCCCATTTCTCCCTCATTCTTACCACATCAAACCAACTCTTCTCTATTACTACTATTTCTCTCTTCTAGCAAGTGCTCTAATAGATTAGCAATTTAATTTTTAGTTTGCAAGTGCTCTTGTAAGTGGCAAGTGCTCAAGCAAGTAGTCAAGTGCTACAAGGTCACTTCTTGTTGAGAAGTGAGAGCGCAAATCTCGGCTCCACGCCTCTTTTCTCAATTCCTTTTTATGGGTTGGTTTTTTTGTATTTATTAATTAAAAATTTTAGATATGATATCTTTTAACGAAAGTAATTTTAACATGAACCCTTTTTCTGAGGGTAAGGAAACTAATCCCCAACCCCAATCCCAACTCCAAGTTCCATCTAGAGCCAGTGTCAGTGAATGTCTCACCTCTTCTCGTAAAGACTAGTAATGTTTGGAATAATTTGATAGAATTATGGTTGATGGAGTCTATAAAGCAAAATGTAAAAAATGTGCAAAACTTTACAGTTGTTATAGTACTGGGGGAATAGGGCATTTCAAAAGACATCAAGAGACTCATAGGATGCATGATTCCCGTCAGCAATGTATCCTTAATATACAAGAGGGATCACTTGTAGGTAATTTTGTATATAACCACAAAAATCAGAGAAAATTACTGGTAAGATGGATAGTTCAAGATGAATTACCATTTAGTTTATATGAATCTTATAATTTTGAAAGATATGTTCAATTAGGCCTCCAACTTGCTTATAGAAGAACTAGTAGTCGTACCTTTAGAATAGTGGCTATGACAAACTTTTTAGCAATGAAATAAAGTTTAAGTAAAAGCCTCATACATTTAAATGCTAGAATTTCTTTAACTTCTGATATTTAGTCGGCATCTGTAGGTAGTAATTGTTTTATTGCTATTACTGCTCATTATATTGATAATGATTGGCAACTAAATAAATGAATTATTGCTTTTCGTGCTTTTGATTTTCCGCATTCGAGACAATAAATTTCAAATATTATTTATCAAACCTCATGCTCATATAATATTAATAATAAAATAATATCAATTACTTTTGATAATGCATCTAATAATAATTCTGATGTTGCATTATTAAACGACTCTTTGCATCCCATTTTAGATGGACAATTATTTCATATTAGATGTGCATATCATATATTAAATCTTTCTACTTAATCTGGCATGAACATAATTCAAGAGGTTATTTCAAAAATTAGAAATGCAATTTCTTTTATTCATGCTTCAAGGTCAAGACTTCAAGAATTTAAACAATTATGTGTACTCATGGTAAACGTTTTAAAAAATTTAAACTTGATGTAATATCTCATTGAATAGTACCTATACCATGATACATGATGCATATCCATATAAGAACTTATTAAGTGCTTATATTAATGAGCATGGATTAGGATTTACATTGAGTGAACCTGATTGGCATCAAGGTAAAATTTTAGAAGATTTTTTGGTTACTTTTTATGATGCTACAAATGTTTTTTCAGGTATTTATTATCCAACTTCTTGTTCATTTTTACAAAAGCATATGTAATTAGTAAAAATTTTAAAAAATATAGATATCATAATATGTAAACTAAATGGAAAGAATATTAGAATAGGATATGTCCATTGCATAACTTAGCTGCTATTTTTGATCATAGAGTTAAATTAAATGGTGTAATTTTTTTAATTGATCAATATTGTAAAAATATGAATCAAAATCCTGAACTTGCTAAAGATGAGGTAACACGACTTCTTAATATATTTATGGTTTATATAATGATAAAATTTATGGATCTAAATACCTGCTCAATGCTCTCTTATTCTAGATCTCATTCGTCATCTATTTTTTCATTCATTAGAAGACACACACATGCTTCATCTTCTTCATCTTTAAGTAATAAATTAGAATTTTATTTACGAAACGATCTTCATTCTGCATATGATGAAGATCAAATAGAAAGTCTAAATGTATTAGCTTGGTAGAAGAGTGTTAGAAATCAATATCCTATTATGTCTGCATTGCACGAGATATTTTAGTGTGCCGATGTCCTAGTAGCATCAGAATCCGCTTTCAGTGCAGGTCGACGTATTCTGGACAAAAGAGAATAGGATGATTGGTGAGACAGTTGAGATGCTTATCTCTTCAAAGATTGGTTGGATGCTGAAGATAAAGACATGACTTAACCAAAGATGATGATGACACAAATACTACTGATGACTAATGAGTGAGTCATTTCTATTTTTATAGTTATATATTTTTATTTTTTTAATTATTAAAGTGAGTCATCTTTATTTTTTTCTTTCTATTTTTTCTCCTTTCTTATTGTATTCTGTTTTGTAGGTCAGGCCTAGCCCCTCCCTTTGTACCATTTTGATTTTAAATTAATAAACTGGTAGGGTCTATGCCAAACCCCCATCATTAAGGTGGCTTCATATTAATAAATTTATTTATTCCTAACAATTTTTTAATTTATCAAAAAAATATTTTTTACAAAAATATGTGGGCCTGGGCCGTGCCGGCCCAGGCCCGATGTCATGGGCCGTATCGGGTCGGGCCAGCGAAAAAAAAATTTCGAACATGGCACGGTTTACTGGGCCATGCCGACGGCGCACAGCACTATCCATACCTACCTCTAGGCAAGGACTATCATGATTTTGTCATTGTCCGAGAGGTTTACTGCTCTTTGGTTTCTCACTCTATGGACCCAACTTTATGATAGGCAACCGAAGTTTGGAATTAGATGCTCCCCAACGAATACTACATTTCATTTGAAAGGTAATTCAGCACGGGCACCCTACATCTTACCTTTTGGCAGATAGGTTATCTTTTATATCTTCTTTATGCGTCAGGTGTCTTCAGGAGAAAATAATGAAATATCTTTTTTCTTACCTACTCAAAATCTCAACAAATTTGGTCTCTGCTGGGGGACACTTGCAGGCCTTATGTGATGTGTCCATGGACATGGTGCTCAAGTTTATTTGCAGCCCTTCATCTTCTATGGATCAACAGATAAAGAAATCCAACCTAATACATATCCTGTGGTGTATTTAGCTGAGCTGGAAAAGCCATGAGCCATTTTGAAGCATGCTTAAAGTCTTGCCAAAGATTTCTTCAATGCGCAGTGTATCTGCACTACAACCCATCCAGGTCTCTAGGGATACTCTTCTTCTGTTTACTCAGGATCACCATTTCATACTCCTATTTCCTGGTGTACCCCATCTTCTGCATGGCTGAAGTTAAATTTTGATGGCTCGATTTGGGACAATTTAGTAGGTGCTAGTTATATTCTTCGTGGTGATGGTAACTGATTTATTCATGTTGGGTCATGCTGAGCTATCTGCTACTTGGCATGATATTAGGATGCTACTTCATTATTGGATGGATTGGAAGCAGTATCTTCATCCCCTTTTGAGATCTATTAAGACGATGCTCGAGCCTTTTAAAGATAATGCGTGCATAACTCATGTTTTCAGGAAGGCAAATCAAGCTGGATATCTGATCGATAAGCAATTCTCTTTCTTCTAGCCACGATTGGAGTGTTCAACCCCTCGTATCCTAGATGCTGTTGCTACGAGTGTTGCGTTTGGCACTTTTTAACTGATGGTTAGCTCAAGTCCCTTGTAATTAACAGAGCTAGATGCTGGACTTTTGTCAATAACAGAGAACTCATGCCGATGATCAGAGAGAACTAATAATCTCCCAAATAAAACAGACAAAATCAGAGCCATATCTTGCTTCCTGCGTTGTTCTCAATGTTTACAAAGTGAGAAGGTAAGTAGTTGTAAGTATAAAATCCAAAACCTATACAAAACTACTAATTATGATGGGGAGCAAAATAAACGTACCTCGAATCCACAATGGCACGCGGATGAGGAACACAATAGTTAAAAGAATCACAATTCCAAGTGAAGTTCCAGTTGCAGCACTGACGACGATGAGAACAAGGTATACTCAAACGTGGCAACGTATCATTTCCATGACCACATGATACTACTAACATCTATGAGAGAACTCATGAGTTGATCCAGCATTCACTCTGCTTAGCAAATTGTAATACGTACAAGCTATTATATTTAGAATGGAAATTATATCTGAATTTTCATTACATTTATTATTATTTAAAATTCTCTTGAATTATTATCCAAGTAGGCCATTGCAACAGCAGCATGCAGGGCAGCTCCAATTGGTAATGCCTGCTCATCAATGAAAAAGTAAGGAGAGTGCAAAGGGTATGATCCCAGAGTTTCATTTTTGATTCCAAGCCAAAAGAAGGCGCTAGGCATCTTTGTGAATAGAAGCTGAAGTCCTCTGCTCCCATGGTTGGTGGGCAATAGCGGACGTTGGCTTCACCGACCAGAGCCTCCCCCACCCTCTTTGCGTGAGCATACATCCCTTCATCATTTACAGTGACAGGATATGGTATGCGTGTGTTCTCCATGAATTCTACCATAGCAGTGCAATGGTGGACAGAAGCCTGTGCCTTGATAACCTGTTAAGCAAATTGTAAGCAGATCAGAAACTGAAGTTTTTGCTGAATTTTTTGGACGTTTCATCCAAGGTTTTAAATCTCGTGAGATAAAATGGTCTCCATTTTTTCATGGAATCAGACAACTCCGTCCTTCTTTCTAACACCTAGGGCTAGGGTGTTTCAAGATGCCCCAATTAAGATGCTGGGACAATACCTGAACGGAGATTGTCCAAATACTTGGGACAACAACTCATCCCAGCATATCCCAGCATCTTCTAGGACATTCCATCGGGATTCAAAACCCTGATTTCATCTCCAAATGCCTTATAAAAAAAATTTGATGGACGGTGGGAAAACAATCCATGCTCGTAATTATAAGAAATCCAGGTACTGTAAATATAGAAGTTTTAATTTCAGTTTAGGACTGGGAAGCTCAAGAATTATGCTTGGAATAAGGTACATGCACTACCTCTTCAATCCTTTTTGTGAGGTATGTGAGGCCTTCTGTTTTCATGCTCCTAAAAGTGCCACCAAAAGTTACAGAATCTGGTATAACATTGAGTGCTTCGCCAGCCCCTATGAACCCAACTGATACAACCTGCAATGTGAAGCAAACAGAGTGACTAACAATAACACTTCATGAAGTGGACTCAATATGGCCCTCTAGCAAAGAGAGTATATATTACTAAGACATGGTGAGTAGTGACATGCATTAGGAGTAGCAACAAGCACCAGTTATGGTGTCACAAGCATGTTTATTCATAGTAGAGTTGAACAAAAGAGCTGCCCCAAGCAAAAATCCTTTTCAATACCATAGATGAACTTACTGATATTATTGAGGAGAATTCTTTATGATCTATGCCTATCACAGATGAGATACAGTTGATTAATAAGAAGAGGACAAGGCAATATGCTAAAATAAATTTTCAGAGAAAATACAAAAATAAGGGCTTAAAATCAAGATAATCAGCATCCATTATATGATGCAATATAATTTCAATGAAGTGGAAGCCTTGGCAAAATTGACGAACAAGAGATATCATGGAACAATTGATTTCATTATCTACAATTTATTATGCAGAAGAATGGAATGCAAATAGATGAAAGGAGAGGTGCTTTTGACCGAGGTATACGTTAGGAGCCCATCAGCAACTTCATTGAGAAAATGAATATAACTAAAATATTTACCTAGTCAATGGCCAAGTCATGGCCATTGTCCAAGGAGGGGAAGGAAAAATCATGGGAGATGCAGAAGAGGAAAAGAAAAGGCAAAAATGGGCAAGCTGTTAAACCAGGCAAGGGGGAGATGGAGCATGGGTGAGCTGGACATGGGGGAGGAGGCAGGTTTGATTTAGCGTCTCAACTACCCCATCCTTCTCATCATCTTTGATCATGGAGAACCAATTGAGCACAGTGGAGTGTATCAGCAACCATAGCTTTGTGCTGCTAGATCATTTGGAATATAGAGTGATTCCAAGTTTGCCAATTGCTCCACACCACCGCTGATGCAATTAAGTCCCAGACCAGCCGCTGTGTGGATTGGATATTCTCAATCCTCCAACCAGCCCAGAACATTTCTCTGTATAGTGTCATATTTCTTAGATGCATTCCTCCCAGTAGATGGCTCCAAATGCCCTTAACAGTACATCATTGGAAGAACAGGTGGCTCAGTCTCTTGTTCTCCCAAGAGCACACATTGGTCCACTTGGCAGTTCCTTACCGCAAGGCTGTCCTTGGGATCCAATTATGGTTAAGGGCCCAAGTGAACATCCTGACCTTTGAAGGTACTCATGCCTCCCAGAGACACTTAGATGGAACAAAACTCAGCCCTCCCATGTTGATGGTTGTGTAGGTGGAGCTGACTCAGAAGGCACCTTTAGTTTTCAAATTGCACAATCTTCCCTGTCTAATGTACTTCTATCCTGAAGTAGCCAGTATAACAACCAGATCTCAGCTTCCATGCCAGCCATGATGAGCTTGTTGCAGATGCAGATGACAACTTTGTCCATCCCAGTAACTGTTAACAGGTGCATTCACATATCATGGAGGCTGCTGCTAACCAACGGAGAAGACTTGGCAAGCTAAGCTTGGAGACTCATTGGTCACTCTAAAAACTGACATCCTTCCCATTACCCAGCGCGAAATGCAAGTGCACAACAAATATATCCTCCACACGCTAAAGACCACTCCACATCTACCATCCATGTGTCTGATGCATAGGGAGAAGATTCCTAGGTAACTGATCTAAAGTGTATACAACCAATATTAAGCCTATCTAAAGGCCTATCCCTGGGCTCACAGTTTTCCACCACCATTTGAGTAATAGTGCTTTATTAAAGTTCCTCATATCTAGGATCCCTTAAACCTCCTGCTCAGTTATTGCTTACTGCCTGCCAGTTGATCCAGTGTGTCCCCTGCCCAAGGTCAGGCCCCTTCCAAAAGAATGATGCTCCAAGTGATTCCAGCTTGTCCACCACCAAGGCAGCCGGTAGATGCTAATTCAGTACACTCAGGATTAACCAGACACCAGCCAAAAACAATTTGCCCTTCTACCCTGAAAGCAATTGCTCCACCATGTGAATAAGGAGAAGCCAATCATTTTTAGTGAGACAGCAAAAGCTTAGAGGGAGGCCAAAGAGGGAGGGAAGCTGGCAATCCAGCATCCAAGAATTTCAGTGAGTTACATCGCACATTCACTGCTTATATTCATGGGCACCACCTCAGATTTGCAAGATTTGTTTGGAAGACCAAACCGAGATGAAAACTAGCAGCGTAAATGCAATGATCCGATTTCACCTCGTCTGGCAGAACAGGATAGCATCAACCAAATATTGAAGACAGCAGATGGAAGAGGACAAAGCATTCAGTCCCAGACCAATAATTAGCTCTCTTTATTCAACTCTGGCTAGAATAGTGGCCAAGGTGTCGACTACCAGTACAAAGAGCATGGGTGAGTGCAGGTTGCCCTTATGTAATCCTTTCTTACAGTGAATTGAGCAGTTAGATGTTCCGTTGATGATGACCAAGGAGGATCCCTTAATAGACTTCCGAATCTAAACAAACCACAGGTTCCAAAACCCTGGACTCAAAGCACAGTAAGGATGAAATCTTGCCTGATAACATCATAAGCCTTCCAGAAATTCGGCTTAAGAATTACTCTAGTATCTTACTATGATGGTAATAATGCACCAGCTCATGTGTCATCACTATCTCTTTCGCAATGTTTCTTTGCTTAATAAAGGCCAATTGCTCATCACTAGCTATATGACCAAATACCGAGGCCAGCCTATTTGTAAGGAACTTAGTGAAGATCTTATACATTCAATTAAGCAGAATCATTGGACAATAGTCCCTTGGCATAGTAGGTCCCTCCTTGGTGTCAACAGGCTGAATTGAAGCACCAAAGCCAGGAGGGATCCACTGCTAGAGCCTGCATCAGATCAATCAAGTCCCTCAATTATTGACCAAATTTGTTGAATAGAAAGAGATCGAGAACCCATCCAGACCTGGAGTTTTGTCCGTTCCTAGCTCAAATATAGCCTTCTGGACCTCTTCAGCTTCAAGTAGCTAGTTGAGAGTATGAAGAGTTATTAAATGAGAATCAAGCTTCCAGGGTGGGGCCAACTCCAACAATATCCTTGAAATGGGAGTGGAAGGTCCCTTGTAATTCTGCATCTGAGAGTCGATGACTATTCTTCACACAACCTAGAGCTATAAGGTCTGAAAGATGTCAGGCGTTTGCGACTATATGAAAGAAGGCCATGATACCCCCATCCTTAGGCCACTGCACCCAAAGATCTTTGCCACTAATAAGATTCTTCTGCCTTGATGAATTGATGGAATGCAATTCAAGCTCTTTCCCTACCTTCTCTGTTCCTCTTTGAGAGATCCCAACTACTCCAGGACACCCCATTTGTGAATCTCTTCAGCCCAACACCCCACTTTCTGCCAATGCCAATCCTAAATCAAAGTCACCGCAATTTATTAGAAAATCTTCTAAATGGGTCGTCATTGAGACCCCAGCATTGTAAAGCTGAGACCACTTCCAGGAAGCGAAGCCATGTGGATTCAAATCTGAATTGTCGGTGGTAGCCTCGTAAAGATCGAGCCATTATGCAAGCAAGCCTGATATGAGCATGGTTAGAGGAAGTATGACAGTAAGCCTGGATTCATCTAAAAGACGGGGGAAGCCTTGACAGTTGAGGCTATCTGGAGGAAGTATGACACCCCACAAGGAAAATGGAGCCAATCATTGCTAATGCCACAGGGAAAGAAAATAAAACATACCACCGGAACTTTCTAGGTAGAGCAACATGAGAGACACAAGCCAAAGCAATTACAATCACTAAATGAAAACCCATTACAAGGATGACTCTTCCCACAACATCAGGTCCCCCAGTTAAAATCCTAAAAAATAGCAAAACAAACAAAACTAACTCCCAAATAAGCCAAACAAAAAAACCAACAAAAATATAAACACATCATAGGTGCACAACCTATTTGGCCACACCCATGGCTAGACAGAGAACTCCAACTAAGAGTGGGGCCCAAAATGGGAGGTAGCCTAGTCAATCATTAGACAACTTGAGGCCCACTCCAGATGGACCTACTCCATCGAAGTTGATGGTCCAGTTATCAAAGCTTCTACTTTGGCTGCTAAATATATGAGGTACAATATGCACTTGCAACCAATGTTGATGATGTCCTCCTCAATTAGGACCACCACTATCTAGATGCAAGCTGAGCCAAATCTCCATCCATTCTTGGGGATAATGGGCACTTTTGATGCCACCTCGAGGGGGAGTCCTTGTATGATTCTTGGCTAATTGTACAGCTGGGACTCACTCAACACCCACCTTGTCCAACCATACATTCCTAACCTGCAAGAAGTTAATATTCCTTACCTACTTGGGCCCTGGTTAGGACAATCCAACACTGGCCTGGCTTGACTAGTCGAAACCTATTTTTAGTGATGGTAATGAAGGCCCAAGCCCCTTCTTCATGGGTCATGAAATGATGGGCTAGGTCCAGCTGCGCCACAAGATTCCTTAAGGGTGAGTACCCTTTCAAAAAATTAGCCCGCATGAACTCATTTGTTATGATTAGTAATTCATCCCAGTCCCATCAAGCTACCATTAGGGCTAGGGCCTGAGGTTCAGATGGCAGAGGTGGAGGGATAGGCCCAGCAGTGATCATACCTCAATGCATAGAACTATGTCCTGATTCTGTCAGAATTGGTGCTCATGAAACTAGATCAGGCTCATCTTAACTTCAGCTTTTAGGCTACTAATTTCTTCTACTAATTGCTTTCTGGGTTCCTGCTCCAATGGACAAAGTGAGATGTACTCATGTACATTGTTCTTGGATATTGCTTGCTATCCTTTGTTACCTCTTGGGTTGCTGCTAGACCTAACCACCTCCACAAGGTGAAGTTTTGTCTAGCAAGCACGGATGACGTTTGTTTTCCACTTTCGAAAGTTACCATCATCCTCTGATAGGGGCCCAAAGGCAGCCAGTCCACCCCTCAGCAGATGGCATTGCTAACATGCATATGAAGTCCCCTATGACCAAGTCCGCTTCTTTAGTTCTTTCCACTTCTCACATTCATTGCCTATATATTCTAGAAATTGAAAGTATTCACAAAAGTTTAAATGGATACATGGTTCTAGCAATTGAGCAGGAATCCCTAAAGAGTCAGCCAAGCTTAGTACTTGTGGTAGATCATGAAACCCACCCTAAATGTCCTCCACATAACTGTGAAACCTGAATGCATTGTGTGAAACCTGAAAAAATACAGGCAAAGTTGATGGGCCCCTTTCCATCATCTTGATGATGAGCCTTCAATTGGGGAACAAGACTAGGAAGGACCCATAGACCATCAACCTGACTCTCTAATTACAATCCCCCTCACACTCCTAGCTTAGGAGTCAGGAGGCTTCCACCTACGTTAGTATTGACCTTATGACTGATTGAAAGGCCTTGTTCTCCAAGAAACCATAGCAATCTGTCATCCCCTCATCAGGGATGATGCAGCAATGCTCCACTCTAGTCAAGAATGAGTAACTAGTTAGGCATTTCCAGTGTTATCTGGTGCTAGACCAGCAATGGCAAAGGAAACCACACCAAAGGCACTTGACAGAGTTCCAGCACTTAACTTGTGTATTGTCAACCAAACCACATCTAAGATAGCATAGTTTTGTTCTACTTTGCCTAATCTGAGGGATAGAATAGGCAAGATGGCTCTCCACCCTAGTTGGATCATGAAGGTTAGACAAATTTGTAGCCTACAACTTACCATGCAGTTTATCATAAAGCACCACATCATTGTATGAGATGTTGGTAGTGCCCACAAATCTCCTAACAATACTGCATATAGCAGTAGAGGATTATCCTAATCCTTACTATGCTTCTTGTTAGGGTGCTAACAACGGAGCATGGCCAAGAATCAGCCTCTCCCTAAGGTATGGCGGTGCAAATGCAGCCTTAGAGGAGCAATGTGGTTATGTGGTCCTTTATTACCTCTAGAACCTCTGATCCATCGAACCTCCACATCTCATGAGAACTGTGATTTTGTCTGTAGGCAAGGTATCTGACTGCTTGCAGATGGGCCATTTGCATTGGGGTCCTCAGATGCTGCTAATCGAAAACAAGAAGTGAAGAGGAACACTTCGGATCCCTCTCCAACCACCAAAAAACATGGATTGGAACTAGTGGTGCTGGCCTCTCTCAAATGCTCGGCCTCTATCAATCACCTTGCATCTCTCTATCTTGACAATGATATAGCTTTTCTTGGAGTCTAACAGATTCCTTTTTGTTGTTACTTTTAACCAAAAAAGTTGTGCAACTAAAAATGTTGGCTAATAATGATAGTACAATAACAAAAGATAAATGTACTAGAACTACTGTGCTGAAATTGAAGATGATAAACGAGCAAAGAATAGTATGAGAAACGAGTAAACATTTAAGAAGACATTGGAATATCAATCGAGGATTAAGCGATGGAGAGAACTGATTGACACAGTATGGACTTGTATAACTAAAATCATAGGAGGCTTTAATAAGGAGAAATAATAGAATCTTTGTTGAAGGATTTAGGAAAAGAACGAAACACCAAAAGTAGAAAAGATGGAATTCATGAGGGAACTTGGAAAAAACTTCAACAATGCTGAGGTAGCCATCAATAAGAATCATTGGCAAATGAAGATTCATAGGATCAACCACAAATAATCAAGGTAAGGGGTCACAATTATGGTTAGGCCATGGCTATAGTTAGTAAAGAAAAACTTTCTCCTAATTCTAATCATGGAAGTAAATGCTAAAAAATAATGAATTCATGGTGCTCCAAATGAAAATTTGTCACACTTCTGGTAGTTCATAGGCATCCCATCGCATTCTGAAATTACATACCAAATATCTAGGAACACAGGCTTTTTTTAACTTGATCTTCTGTTAAGGAAACAAAAGGAAGATCAACATTGAGATAAAAAGGTTACTATATTTATGTTTTAATTATATTTCCAACATGTATGACAGACCAGCATATTGGCATCATCAAGAGTGTTATTAGAAACCTTATGCCCTTCCATGTTCTCTGACTCATGTACGAAAATTTTTAATTCTTAATTGGAAGGAATATGATCTGATTAAGTAAATTTTTATTTGCATTTGCAGACTCTGCAAAGCAAGCATGGTAATGATATCTGAAATCTCAGTGAAATCGATGTCTATAAAGAATTTCAACATTTCCAGCATTTCCCAGTTTATCAATAATTTCTTTAGCTTTTCTTGGTAATGGATCTTCCCTGTATATCAACCTAAAAGATTCATGTTAAACTTTGAGTACCATAGAAATAAACCCATAACAAGTGAGCAGAGTTGTGCCTCATAACTATTTAAGATCCTTGCCTCTAACAGCAGAATAAATTTTGATTGTTTACAATTACACAGTGGTAAGATAACTTCAACTGCTCCATGGAATATGAGCAACACTTGGATGGTTTCTATTATATTATTAAAGGTAACGGAATGCACAAAGAAAAGAATGTAAATGTCTGTCTAAGGATAGCTTTCTAATCATCACAGGAACACTGTACTATTGCAAAAAGGTTTCCACAAGACCAAAAGACTTCTGAAGGATACAAACTAAACGCTACACACCATAAAATCAACAAATCCAACAAACAGTAATAGTTTCATGTGAAAGAAAGGATATTCTCCATTCCACAGAAAAAGACATCAAACTAATTAGATCTGAAGAAAGGGGGCTTACTCTACTTTCAAGAGGATCTGACTCTCGAGATACGAGCTGTTGAAGGCTGAGGATTGCAAGTGATGCAGGAAGAACTGGGTCTATGGTTTTGTGTGGAAAAGCTGCATGCCCACCTTTTCCTTTAATAGTTGCTGTAAAACGGCTAGATGCCGCAAGCAGAGGTCCATGTCTTGATGCAATGGCACCAGTTGGAAGACTTGGCTCAACATGGATACCAAAGATGGCCTGCACATCCTCCAAAGCACCCTCTTGCAACATGTGATAAGCACCAGCTTGACCCTCTTCCCCTGGTTGGAAAACGAGCTTCACAGTTCCCTTAGGAAATGGGACGAAAGAAAACTGTGTAAATAATAACCAGCTAAACAACAAGAAGATGATAATCTTAAAGTTGATACCGAGCAAGAATGCAAACGCTGCATCTCATCAAATCTTAGTTGCCAGAATTGGGAGTGGGTGCAAAAGCAGGGGTCGATGCAGGGAAGAAAATATTTTAAGAAGTCTCATAGTAAAAGCACTTATGAAGAAGGTTCAGTTTCAAATTTTTGGGAAGATTCTGTAGTGGTTGTCTTACAATGGTATATAGACTCAGCTACTAAGCATCAAACACTTACCACACTCAAGAATTAAAGTGAGTAAAACTCAGCAAACCTTATAACATAATCTCTAAATAGCTTCAAGTAATTAGACCAGCGCAAGGAATTAGAATACCTATTACAACTGTACCTTCAATTTGTTTTTATGATGTTGAAGCAACCTAGCAGCACCTAGAAGCATTGTCACATGAGCATCATGACCACAAGCATGCATTTTTCCACTTTGCTTGCTCCTGTACTCCCAGTCTACCAGCTCCTTCCAAAGGATCAAGATAAAATAATTAGAAACTTGTTGCTCATATACCCTTTAAGCATGGTGATAGGAACCAATGGAACAAAACTTGAATTAAATTTTTTTTTTTTAATCTGGATATTAAGATTATTAAATAACAATCTGTTCAGTCATTAGTATTGCTGTGCAAAAAGGTTCCATGTGATCATGCTTTCATGAACGTCCATGTAGTTAATAATCAAGTCATCATAGATTTTTTTGCAATGGATGAACAATCATACATCTCATTACATAGTGAATATTATGGAAACATGTTCTTGAACCAACATATTCCACCATAACCATGGAAACCTATAAGATATTTGAATAGCTGGCAATTAGTAAACTAATCAATCAGCTGCCCTTAAGAGTTAAAACAAGTTAGATCCATAAAATGGAAAATTCAACAGCACAATCAATAGACTTCTCCAGGTAAATCATCATGCCATCATTTAGCCATCCGCCTCCTAGTGCTTATCAAATAACCGTAGTATTACTGTAATGATGTAAATTGGACTTGCAGGGCCTGCTTGGATGCCAAGGTAAGTTATTCCATGGATAAGCCATTTCTTACCAAACTGAGAGATGAGGCAATGATCAGAAAAGAAGAAACGTGTCCGTGAATACCGCCGATCAGAGTCTGCTGAAAATTTGGAAATCACAATCCCTTTTAAATGCAATTTGCAGTCTCCTTTTCCCTTAAAGTTTACACTCCTTTATTGATTGTCTATTTTTTGTGAATTCCAGGGATAATTCATGCGGGCATCCAAACTACCCTGTAAGGCCTAAATTGAGAAGGATTATTAATTAAGGAACAAAGTACAAAAGTTTAATATTTCACCAACTGATTTTATTCCATCAAGGTTACAAAAATTTTCGAACAATCTTATTAATTTATTTCAAGAAAACACTAAACGGGCAAAGTAGGTTCATTTCTATAGCTAGTCTTCAATGCATCAAATCATTAGCTTGTAAATAGTTTAAATGAGATCAAAAATTCCTCTCAAGAAAAGAATTAGCCTGTTAAAATATCGCTAGTTTTAGGATTTAATTTTGATTTATTATTAAGTAGAAAAACCACATTGGCTCTTAAACAATATTATTTGTACAACTGAGTGCATTCTAGGATATTTTACTTACATTATTTAATCACATTTTATTAATTTTTATTTCGTTCAGATGGTGCTAAAGTGGCAAGAAAACAATGATATTGACGCACCAAAAAGCAAAGTGGAGTATAGTGCAGGTCAGAATAAGTTAAGATGTTGTTGTAAAAAATTGAAGAGCTTTTTTGCATAAAATTTTGCTCTTCTGAAAGTAGGTTGACAAAAACATTCAACTTGAAAATTTTTAACTCATGAGAAGAACTTTTTTAAAAGATAAAGGGGTGAACCATTGCTAAAAGAACTATCTGTTGAGGAAGAATTGTGGAAACAATTTGAAATTTTCACATTTCTTCATAGCACAAATGAGATTATGAATCATATATTTGCTTCATTTTTATTTCCCACATGGACAAATTGGGAGGACCCACAATAAAAGTTGAAATTCAAAATTCTAGGCAACCATTTTTTGAATATCTTATATCTGATTAGAATTTTTTTAGGAAGACATTTAGTATGGAGTAATCCTGCATGGTAGTGACCTCATAGATCACCCCCTTAGGGAGTGATTCTATCAACATCCTCAACCACAGTGATCCCTTATTTATAATAAATATATTATAATAGTAATAATTATATATAACATGATATATAAACTTAATATTATATTATTATATTATTATAATACATTACATTATCGTATAATATTATATACTATATATTATATTATATTCTAATTTATAAATCATATTATATTATATATTATATATAGTTTATCTATTATAATATGATATAAATATGATAGAGGTTATTTTGGTACTTTATATTAGTAATCTAGAATTCCCATGGCATACCAAAGAAGGTAATATTATATCACTAGTGATTCTTGATCATCAAGATATACCACACCACATACAATGATTTTTTATCTATAGATCAGGTCACCCTAGGATAAGGATCACCAATGATCCAAGATCATCAGGATGGATCCCAAAATGGTCACCAAATGCTCCCTAAAATCAATGACCAAGAACTAGTTTGGGCAATATTGGCAAGGGCATTCACTGAAACAACCGACTAAGAGCAAGAGGACCTTGCCTAGGAATGTCAAACATTATATGTTCTTAACGTAACTTGGCTTCATACATCAGCTACTTGCAAATATCATTAAGCCTAGTTTGTCAGCCATCACTTAGTGTAAGACAAACACCTTATACAAAATTTCACTGATTTTCAATTGGTGTATAGATGTTAGTACTTGAAAAGATAATTAAATAAAAATGTTCATTTGGGAAGCAAGAGCTCATGTATATTATGTTGTGCCAGCGAAATCAAAGTTCCCTCACTGAAATGTTCCAATACAAGATTGAAATAATCCAGGATTAATTTCCATAAACATGGAGTCCTTCCATTATATTTTAGTATGATACCCTTTGAAAAATTTATTATAGGGCTTGATCTATCAGAAGGATGAGTTGATATAATCACGTGATTCTTCTGATTCTATCCTTCCTTTAGTTTCTGCAACTCATTAAATCCCACCACTTCCACTTCCATCTCTCCTCAATCCATCAACAAAACAGTAAAAGTTAGTTTTCATGGGATTTAATCAAAAAAATTGCTTAGATTCCATAAGATAGTTATCGCCAACCCTCGTCTAAAGTCTTTATTCTCGCTTCCTTCCAAACCAATTTCATCTATTCCATTATGTTTTGCATGTTTTCCATCCAACGAGATCAAAAATTCAACCAAATAACAAAGTAAATGCCTCAATACAAAGATCTTCGCAATCAAATAGACAGACAGAAATACTCCATTCTCTATTCATCCATACTAATTTCATTCAGCTACTTCATTTTGCACCAAAATCTCAACTTTTCTTCATTTGTTCATCCACACGATCTCAAAACTCAACCAAATAACAAATTGCCACATGAACAACTAAATCAAAGAGATATAGGGATACCTGCAACGGGAGAGCATCCATGTCCGCTCTGAGAGCGAAGATAGGGCTGGCGCCCGATCCGATGGAAGCAACGATTCCGGTCTTGGCGACCGGCCAAGAGTATTCAATCCCGAGGGCGTCAAGCTCCAACCGGATCAGCTCGCTGGTCTTGTACTCCTCGAAGCCAAGCTCCGGGTGCTGGTGGATCCTCCGCCGGATACTCGTCATCCAGTCGAAGAACTCGGGCACTCGAGCCGATTCCAAGAGCTCGCGAGGGGAGATCCCAATCTCCATCCGGGGGTTCTGCGCCCATGAAGGGAGGAGAGTGGAGAACAGAAGGGAGAAGAAGAGGCAGAGGTGAGGGGTTGGTGGGAGACGACAAGAAGAGGCCATGGACGCCAAAATAGGTAAGAGCGGCTCTCTACACTAAATGCCCAAGGCCCCGTGAAGGAGTCTTTAGTTAGTCGTGCCGCCGTTGCACTTGGACGCAAAACGGGATGGCGCCTTCAGCGATCGAATAGGGCACTGGATGGAAGCCTTGTACGCCATCGTTCCACCGTAGCGGCCCGCAATCATTATACTAATTCTTTGGTATGGAATAAACCAGTGCCGAGTTGCTTTGCCATGAGACGTATCTGTCCCTACTTTCTCAATCGTACCGTGGGTCCCCCTTCTTGGCTTGATTGGGCCCTCTCCTGCCACCATTAGGTTGCCGCCGATGACTGCTCCGGCCGGAAAGGGTCTCGCCCCTTCCCTTCCAAAGCGTCGAGAGCTAGCGCTGGGCCCTCTCCTGCCACCATTAGTTGCCGCCGATGACTGCTCCGGCCGGAAAGGGGTCTCTCGACCGCCTAATTGGTTTCTTCTCGAATTTAATATATAAAAATATTTATTTAAAAATATATTATGCAAGTAATATCACAGAAAAAATATATATGAAAATAAAATTTTCAGATGCCATGTAAGCCATTCTAAAATTTTAAAAGATATATTATTGAAAGAAATAATTTGTTCAATAATAATTTTAAAATTAAAATTATTTGCTTAACAGATAATTTAAAATCATCCGTTGATTTATGGCTGTAGAATGCCAGTGACATCCAAAAACTTTCTAATCCTGGTAGAATGTGGGGTTCTGTATTGAAATCATTTATCGCATAAATAGTTTCTGTTTCCAAGTCATCTCTTTCAACAAATAATTTTAATTTTAAAAAAATACCCACCACTATTTAACAAACGATTTCATATTAAAGTCACCAATTGAATAATTTCGCGCTAAAGTTTAGCATAAAATCATATATCCAACAAATAATTTCGTACTAAAGTTGGGAACTAAGAGGCCGATTGCCCCTGATGGGAGCAACGTCTCCATGTGAATTCATGCTGAAGTTGGAGCGATGGTCCTCAGAAGGGAATGAGTCGAATAGGAGGCTTCAAGGACCACTTAGGGCTCAGCGAGAGGAGCCTCAAATGGGAGCGATGTCTTTGCAATGAGTCGAAGAGGAGAGGCTTCAAGGACCACTTAAGGCTTCACGAGGGATCCTCCGCTTGGTTTTTTTTTTTTTTTTTAAGTAAAAAAATCAATTAATTAAAAATAAACAATGAATAAATGAATAAAAAAAATCAAAGACTACTAGTAATATGGATGTTTACAATTACGTTAGTTCGTAACAAGCCGACATGCTCGATAGGGAGATAATTCAATGCAACTTGACCGGATTTATTTTGCCTCGATTACAAGAGCCTATTGTCAGCTTGGTAGAAAGCTTGGGTCTAATTTGGATCCATTTGCAACCACGGAAATATGTTTTACATACAAACTGACTTAAGCATGGGTAAGATATAATTCCTCTTGTTTTATAAAATAATTAAATGATATAATTTGTATAAAGTATAAAAGCAAATCAAGAAAGTGTTGGTTGTGGCAGATGGTGGCTACCTAATTGATAAGACTAAGGCTAGAGTTATACTCTATGTTCTTAAGATAATTTCGTTCCGCAATAGTGCTTACGGTCAGTATGACGATTATCTCTCAGATACAACAGTCTCCTTTTGATGAAAGCAGCACTATAATTCATCAAAAAATTCGAACCAAGAATGCTACTATCTTTTTAATGCACTATTGCTATACTATCCTTAGGAAAGTATGCAAATGCCTAAGAGAGGAGAAGGCTAGAATTGATTCGGATTGAAGTCAATTCGAAATTGTTTGAAATGAATGAAAATGCTTGGTTTAGGGTCTTATTTATAGGTTTTAAGGTGCCCCTTGGAAGCAACCCTACGAAATTAATTTAATTTGAATTCTTTGATCGGATTTGATCAAAGGATGTGAGGGTTAATGGCTTATCATCCTTGATATGCCCATTAAACATTGTGATCTTCAGATTAGGCGATCAGATAAGCCTTTTCATGATATGAAAGGTAGTTTCTCTGATCAGATAAGTCAATTCTACGATCGGATAAGTCATAGCGCGGCTATGATACGTCTCTTTACGATCGAACCGTTGATTTATCACAATGGCTTGATCGAAGCGACGCCTTATCATCAACCGTACGATCGGATGGACGCCTTATCACCAACGGTCCTATTGACCGATCAATCGATGGGTGTGAGCCATTGGATCACGATCGCGTTCATGATTTGATCACCGTATTTCAACTCTTCATCCGATCGATCAACGATCAATTGATCTCAGCCCTTTATCTTGATCCGATCAGTCTCCATCATCGGATCCTCATGATCTAGGAAAAATTTAAAGCCCCTCAAGCTCCTCGCGACGATGTGTCCATTGCGCCCTTCGCACACGTGCGTGCGCATGGGTGATGCATAGCATCACCCTCAAGCTCTCCACTTATGGTGAGCCTAAGGAACTTAAGCTTCAAGGAAGTGGTTTTCATATAAGTGAACATTCCTTTCTTGATTTTTTTGATGTGAGACTAAATGTCTCCGCAATTTCTCATTCACACACAAAGGGAGGTGATGGGCTTTCAGGGCCCATTAGAGTATTTAGGCCTATTAGCCTATTTAGGCCTTATTAGCCTATTTACCCAACAATCCCTCACATGAATGGAAATTGGACTTAAATCAAAGATCATCATAATCAGCAAAGGCAAACCCCCACATAAAAGGATTTTAATGCAAATGAATATGCAGACACTAAAGAGAATATAATGGGATGAAGTTGTAGGCTTTGAACCTTCCTTAGTGAGTTGTTATCGAGTTTACTTGCTAAAAGGTGAACATGATGTCTTGAACCTTTCAGCGTTTTGTGTAAACTAAGACAATAACAATCACGCAACTTCTTTCCGAGCATTCTTTTGGTTCTAATGGTTGTGTTCATTTTGGCCCCGAACAACTCCTAGTCTCATGAGTGCTTCAGAGAATTAAACCTTAAAATTCTCATAGAATTGGCCCAGTTCACACTCACATAGGTGATTCTTATTAAGAGTATCCTGCTATACCCCATATGATGTTCATGTCATAAGAATCATTAAAAGCAATGCTTATCCTAGTACCTTTAGCAGGTAGCACCAATTATCATAGGAATGAGTAGGATTGGACATCCTTAGTGCTTTCAAGTCTCTTCATAATTTAGTTGTCCCTTTTGAACCCAGATCTTGGGATCTCCAGTCAGCTAGGTTGGGTATCTACTATGAAGATTTTTCAGTTATAGGTTTTAAACACATTCTCCTCGATAAACAGTTTACTTGATCTCTTGGTAACCCCTTTGTTAATGGACCCGCTAGGTTTTTCTTTGACTGAATATAGTCAATAAAAATTACATAAATTTTAAGTAACTGCTTAATGGTATTATGTCTGCGACGTATATGTCTAGACTTACCATTATGCATCTTATTCTATGCTCTACAAATTGCCGATTGACTATCACAATGTATGCATATTGCAGACACAGGCTTTGGCCAACATGAAATATCTTCTAAAAGGTTTCGAAGCCATTCTACTTCTTCAGCAGCCTTTTCTAAGGCAATAAACTCAGATTCCATAGTGGATCGAGCTATACATATTTGTTTAGAAGATTTTTATGACACAACACCTCCTCCTAAGGTGAATACATATCCACTTATGAATTTTGTATCTTCTGTGTTAGATATCCAATTTGCATCACTGTATCCTTCTAGTACAGCAGGATATCTTGAATAATGTAATCCATAACTTAGGATATATCGCAGATATCTTAATACCCTTATTAGAGCTGTCCAATTATTTGATCTGGATTACTTGTAAATCTACTGAACTTATTGATAGCATATGCTATGTCAGGACGAGTACAATTCATGACATACATTAAACTGCCAATTATACGTGAGTATTCCAATTGAGATATGGGTTCTTCAGTATACTTAGCCAAATGTAGATTAACATCTACAGGTATTTTCACCGGGCTAGTATCATACTTTTTAAACTTATTTAATATTTTTTCAATATAATGAGATTGAGATAATATTATTTCTTCAGATGTTCTAGTGATTTGAATGCCTAGTATAACATCTGCAACACCCATATTTTCATGTCAAAATGTTTGATCAATATTTTCTTTGTCTGTTTAATCATTTCAGTATTACTGCCAATGATTAACATGTCATCTACATATAAGCAGATAATCACATACTCTTCAGACAGGGTTTTGGCATATATGCATTTATCACATTTATTTATTTTGAATCAATTTGATAACATAACATTATCAAATTTTATATTCCATTGCTTAGATGCTTGCTTTAATCCATATAAGGATTTAACAAGTCTATATACTTTCTTTTCTTGTCCTGGAACAATAAATCCCTTAGGTTGTTCAATGTATATATATTCATCTAATTCACCATTCAGAAAAGCAGTTTTAATGTCCATTTGATGAATTTCAAGATTGTTAATGGCTGCAAAAGTGATTAACATTCTTATAGATGTTATTCTACTTACTGGTGAATAGGTATCAAAGAAGTCTATTCCTTCTTTTTGTTTGAAGCCCTTAGCCACTAATCTGGCTTTATACTTGTCAATTGATCCATCAGTCTTTAGCTTTTTCTTAAAAATCCACTTGCATCCTAAAGGTTTCATACTAGATGGTAAGTCTACCAACTCCCATGTATGATTATGCATGATGGACTCAATTTCATTATTGACAGATTCTTTCCAAAAGGGTGCTTCTGGATTAGATATTGCCTCTTTGAATGTCTGAGGTTCATCTTGTAACATATAAGTTACATAATCAGAACCAAAAGACTTTGCAACTCTTGGTCTCTTACTGCATCTGGGTTCATCTTCAGAATATTCTTCCTGATGACTACTACTAGCAGTATTATCATCATAAGTTCTTTTATTTAGAAATTTTCCTTTTGCTTGGAAATATATCTTCAAAGAATGTTGCATTCCTTGATTCCATGATTGTATTTTTCTATATATTAGTTATATCTGATTTATACACAAGAAAGCGATATGCACTACTATTATGTGCATAACCGATAAATATACAATCAACAGTTTTATGTCCTATTTTGACCTTTTTGGGGTCCGGAATAGCTACTTTAGCTAGACACCCCCACACTCTTAAGTAATTGTAAGAAGGCTTCTTTCCTTTCCATAACTCATATGGAGTAACTTCCTTCTTCTTAAGAGGTATCTTATTAAGAATATGATTTGCTGAGAGAATTGCTTCTCCCCATAAATTCTATGGTGTACCAGAATTTATTAACATAGCATTCATCATTTCTTTTAATGTGCGATTTTTACGTTCCGCAATTCCATTAGATTGAGACGAATAAGGAGCAGTAGTTTGATGAATAATGCCATGCTCTTGACAGAATTCGTCAAAAGGTGCATCGTATTCACCACCTCTATCACTCCTTATGGCCTTAATCTTTTTCCCAAGTTGATTTTCAACTTCACTCTTATAGCATTTAAACATTTCTAAAGCCTCATCCTTAGACTTTAGTAGATATACATAGCAATATCTAGTTAAATCATCAATAAATGTTATAAAATACTTTTTACCTCCTCTAGTTTGAACTGACTTTAAGTCATATAGATCACTGTGAATTAAGTCAAGAGGCTCAGTATTTCTTTCAACTGATGGAAATGGTGTTTTTGCTAACTTAGCTTCAACACACACTACACACTTGTAATGTGGATCGATTTCACGATTAGGTAATAATTCTAATTTCATTAATTTTCGTAATGAATTAAAATTCACATGTCCTAATCTATCATGCCATAGATAAGAAGAGTCAACCATATAAGTAGAAGAAGAAGCTTTATTTATTTCAAGGTTTCTGTGTACAGTCATTACATTAACCTTGAATAATCCATTATTCAAGTAACCCCTTCCAATAAATATCCCTCCTTTAGTAAGTACAAATTTATCAGACTCAAAGACCATCCTAAAGCCATGTTTGCTTAGGAGGGAGCCTGATATGAGATTCTTTAGGATGTCAGGGATATGCAGCACATCATTAAGTAGAAGCTCCTTGCCAGATGTCATCTTCATAACGATACGGTCAAGTCCTTCTATCTTGGATGTAGCGGAGTTACCCATGACCAAATTTCTACCATTGATAGGAGTATATGATAAGAACATACTCTTATCAGAACAGACATGTCTGGTAGCTCCAGTGTCGATGTACCACTCATTTGCTTTGTCAACCATATTTGCTTCAAATACAACAGCTGATAGCATTATCTCGGATACCTCTTGGGATAGGGTTTCAGTAATGTTGACCTCTTTCTTTTCTTTATCCTTAAAACGACAGTCCTTGGATTTGTATCATTGCTTTCCACAAACAAAGCACTTTTCCTTGAATTTATATTTCTTTGGATTGCCCTTCTTATGTTTAAAGCCTTCGCCTGGAAACTTGTGTTTCTTTCTTCTTTCTATGAGGTTGGCCTTTGGCTCAGCAGGTTGTCCTCCTGTCTTCCTATCTTGGCTTTTATTGTCCTCCTCGATCCTCGGGCAGACAATTAGGTCTTCAAGTCCCATCTCCTTCCACTTATGCTTCAGGTAGTTCTTGAAGTCCTTCCATAGTGGTGGTAGCTTATCTATTATGGCAGCTACCTGGAATGACTCACTGAGAGACATTCTCTCTGCATGTATCTCATGTAGGATAATCTGGAGCTCTTGGACTTGCTCCATAACAGTTTTGTGGTCGACCATTTTGTAGTCTAAGAACCTTCCAACCATAAACTTCTTGTGTCCAGCATCCTTTGTCTTGTACTTTTTATCCAGGGATGCCCATAACTCCTTGGCAGTAGCAATACTGCTGTATACATTGTACAGGGTATTATTCAGATCATTGAGGATGTAGTTCTTGCAAAAGAAGTCTAAGTGCTTTCGTGCCTCCACCATAGCAATGACTTGCTTGTCGGTCTCCCCTTCCTTCAGGATAGGTGGATCTTCATTCATCACTCTGACCAGATTCAAAATTATGAGATAGAACAACATCTTCTGTTGCCACCTCTTGAAGTCCGTGCCAGAGAATTTATCCGGTCTCTCGACTTGAACGGATGTTGTCATAGTTGCCATCTGCAGCAGCACTTCCGTTTTCGTGGTGGCAGAAAATTGTCTTAAGATTATTGGTTGTGGCAGATGGTGGCTACCTATAATTGATAAGACTGAGGCTAGAGTTATACTCTATGTCCTTAAGACAATTTCATCCCGCAATGGTGCTTACGGTCAGTATGACAATTGTCTTCCAGGATACAACAGTCTCCTTTTGATGAAAGCAGCACTACAATTCACCAAAAAATTCGAACCAAGAATGCTACTCTCTTTTTAATGCACTATTGCTATACTACCCTTAGGAAAGTATGCAAATGCTTAAGAGAGGAGAAGACTAGAATTGATTTGGATTGAATTCAATTCAGAATTATTTGGAATGAATGAAAATGCTTGGTTTAGGGTCCTATTTATAGGTTTTAAGGTGCCCCTTGAAAGCAACCCTACAAAATTAATTTAATTTGAATTCTTTGATCGGATTTGATCAAAGGATGTGAGGGTTAATGGCTTATCACCCTTAATATGCTCATTAAACATCGTGATCTTCAGATTAGGCGATCAGATAAGCCTTTTCATGATCTGAAAGGTAGTTTCTCCGATCACTTAAGGCAATTCTACGATCGGATAAGTCATAGCGTGGCTATGATACGTCTCTTTATAATCGAACCATTGATTTATCACAACGGCTTGATCGGAGCGATGCCTTATCACCAACCGTACGATCGGATGAATGCCTTATCACCAACAGTCCTGTTGACCGGTCAATCAATGGGTGTGAGCCGTTGGATCGCGATCGCGTTCGTGATTTGACTACCACATCTCGACCCTTCATTCGATCGATCAATTGATCTCAGCCCTTTATCTTGATCCAATCAATCTCCACCATCGGATTCTCATGATTTAGAAAAAATTTAAAGCCCCTCAAGCTCCTCATGATGATGCGTACGTGCAAAGTGCGCCTACAAAGCGCCCATTGCGCCCTTTGCACACGCGTATGTGCTACGCATCACCCTGAAGCTCTCCACTTATGGTAAGCCTAAGGAACTTAAGCTTCAAGGAAGTGGTTTCCATATAAATGAACCTTTCTTTCGTGATTTTTTCGATGTGGGACTAAATGTCCCCGCAATTTCTCATTCACACACAAAGGGAGGTGATGGGCTTTTAGGGCCCATTAGGGTATTTAGGCCTATTAGCCTATTTAGGCCTTATTAGCCTATTTACCCAACAGAAAGCTCTTTCTAAGCAAACACATTTTTTAATTATACGATTGTTGTCAGATAAGGATGGTTAAAATTAAATGAACTTCAAATACAGATAGGTGGGCACAACGGTTTAAGAGCGTTGGTAGTTAGCTTTGTTTCAAATGGAGCTTCAAATCACATAGGCTTTATTTTTCGATCACATAAATATGAGTAAGGCATCCTATGTGATTGGAATCAAAATATTGCATGATAGATCACAAAAATTATTAAGATTGTCTCAAAAGACATATTAATAAAGTTATTGAGAGATTTAACATGAACAAATACTTTGTAAGTGTCGTTCCAATTTAGAAAGAAAATAAATTCAGCCTTATACAATGCCAAAAAAAAAATGAATTGGAATGCAAATAAATGAAACAAATTCCTTATGCATCAATTATTGAAAGCTTGATGTATGCTTAGACTTATACCAAGCAAGACATCAGTTTTGCTGTTAGGATGCTGGGCAAGTATCAAAGTAATCTAGGAATGGATCATTGGAGAGCTACAAAGAAGGTGCTAAGGTACTTACAAGGAATAAAGGATCACATGCTCACTTATAGAAAATCTAATGATTTTGAAGTCAGAGGATATTCAGATTCAGATTTTGTTGGGTGGTGATACTAAAAAATCTATATTTGGCTATATGTTCTTTTTAGCTGAAGGAGCAATCTTAGGGAAGAGTGCGAAATAATCTGTCATTGCTGCATCCACTATGAAAGCTAAGCTTGTGGCATGCTCTAAGGCCATCGTTCATGGTTTATAACTGCGGAACTTTATTTTAAGACTTGGGGTTGTCGACAATATTGTTAAGCCGTTGAAAATTTATTGTGATAACTCTGCAGCAATCTTCTTTTCTAAAAACGACAAGTATTCAAAGGATGCTAAGTATATGGAATTGAAATACTTTGCTGTTAAAGAACAAGTTTAGAAACAAAGATACCAATTGAATATATTAGCACCAATCTCATGATTGCGGATCCGCTGACTAAAGGGTTGCCACTTAAAGATATTTCATGAACATGTCGAAAGAATGGACATTATTGAAAACCATTAGTGATGTTATATTTAAAGCTTTAAGTTACTTATGTATTTGACATTCTAAGCTTAATTACTTATTGTTTCTGATTTACTTATGGATCCTATTTGATTATGCTAGTATATATAAAATAAATTATGTGAATGTCAATGGAATTTGTCTTTGATAAAGACATTACTATTAGACCTTACTGCAATTTCCATTATAGATCATGTTAACTATAGAACTAGTAATGTGATACATAGAAGGGAGTACGTCAAGATAATGGTATACAATCATTACGATCCTTATTAATTTTTGCATAATGATGATTTAATGTTTGAACAATATTGTAAAAAATTTTAGCTTCTGTTATGTGATTATGTTTGTTTATTAAATCAGTATGTTCAATATGTTATATGGGCAAGTAGGAGAATGTTAGCTTTTTCCTTTTGTGGCCCACATGGGTATATAACTGATCTTATCATTTATTTAATTTAAATGATAATTATGGTTTAATAAAAATAATAGCTAATTTTCTATTGGTTGATTTTTGGGAAGTTGTTTAACGTATTATCATATTGGTTCTCTCTCTGTTTCACCATCAAAATAAATGAGAGAAAAGGAAAAGCGGAAAAAACTCATCCTCTCTATAATCTATCAATTTATATGCTATCTCTTGTCAAGAAATTTCAATGGATTAAGGTTTGCTTTCTTGATTTATGTTTTATTATGAAAATTATTTATTTAAAGATTTTGACCATTATGTTTTGTATAAATTAGGATTTGAACTTCATAAAAAAAAAAATCCTCTAATGGATTTACAAAGTCAACCCTTCATCTCTCCTCCTCTCTCTCTCTCCTATTATTCTCAAACCACATCTCCCTCTCTCTTTCTCTCTTGTTCTTTCTAACCGATGGCCTCATCTCCCTCTCTTTCTCTCTCTTGCAACAGATCTCTTTGCAACTCTTCCCATCCACCCCACTCTGGACCAAGAATAACCAAGCTTAGCATGAATTAAACAAGGGACGGAAGGAGATTGCTTGATGATGCCGCCGAGTGGAGGAGGTGTTGGTGCAAGTTCGGTGGCTGGCGATGGGTTGAGGGAAAATAGAAATATGTTGTTGTAAGGAAATGAAGACTTTTTTTTTTCCATCAATGGTAATGAGTGAAGTAGGGATGGTAATTTTTTTTTATTTCTTGTTTATCCATTCAGTATCATTTCTAATGGATCGAAGAATCATCGGTTTAAACAGCTTAATGAGTAACGAAAATTTTTTTGTTAATGGCTAAATGGGTAAACGGCTTGAAGACGATATTCTCTGCCCCATTTTCGTTTATCCATCCTCGTCGCCATTAGCTTTATATAATATATTTAATTTTTAAATATATATATATATTACTATAAAAATTAAAAATTAAAAATAAATAAAAATAAATAATATATATATATATATATATATATATATATATATATATATATATATATATATATATATATATATATATATATATATATACATGTTTGAAATGCAATTAAATTTGATAGATCATTTTCTATCTGGTTTATTAATGTGTTAGATATATCAATATCAACGATTGGTTGTTGGTAATTGATCTATCTTATCCTAAAAAAAATTATTTTTTTAAATTTTTAATAAATTATAAATTTAATAAAATAATTTTATTTTTTTATATAAACGGATAAATGGGTACTCAGTGGATATCCATTTGTCTTGTAGATATTTTTATTTTTGTTTCATTAACTATAATAACTTAATGAGATGGGAAACGAAAATATTTTTACTAACAGAAATGAAAACTAATATAAATCGCTGTTATTTTCGGATAGTTGTCGTCCCTAGAGTGGAGGAGGTGGCAAAGTCTCCTCTTTGGCTCAGTTTGGTAACACCACAATAATTGCGGGCATTACACGCTCCCTCCCTTTTATTGGCAAGTGGCCTGCCGGTACGCGCGCGTGGTCGTAGCAACGTGCGCTGCCGAGCGACCTGCGCGAACGCAATCCACCCCTTTTTTTTATTCTCTCTTTTATTTATACGGGGAGGGAGGAGGGTTTTACACTTGTCTGATAAACAGACATAGTTTATTCATTTATTTGTTATGTAAATACTTCAGCTTTTTAAAGTAGACATACATTATTTGTCAGGATTACTAGTAAAGTGTAGGGATGATACTTTTTTTTTGTTTGATCGTTTTCTCAACTCGAAAAATTTTCGGTTTAAACGGCTTAATGGGTAATGAAATTTTTTGTTAATGGCTAAACGGATAAACGGTCCGAGGATAGTATTCTTCACCCCATCCCGTCCCCATTAACTTTAATATAATATATTTAAATTATATATATATATATATATATATAATATATTAAAAATTAAAAATAAATAAACTCTTGCTCTTTCTTCTTTCATGCAGCCGTCTCTTGCTCTTCTTTCTTTCACTTAGCTATCTGAAGAACCTAGCTCCTAGCTCCATCAGTCCATCGTGCCAATCGCTACCCATCGACGTTCTTCAATACCTTTTTCTTTCTCTGGCATGCTTATATCTTTCCTTTATTTTAAAAGAAAGATATTTCTTTATTTTTAACTTTAAAACTTGAATGTATTCTTTTTTTACGGTTGTTGCTGCGTTGAAAATCTTTATTTTTTGATTTTCCTCTTTGTTGGTTATTTTCTTTCTCACTTTTCGTTCTCTTATTCCTTATCCCAGAAGTTGAAGAATCTCTTATATCTATCAATATCATTATTTGGTTATTCTCGATTAATCTCCCTCTTATCCTAAAAAAATATTTTTAATTTTTAATAAATTATAAATTTAATAAAATAATTTTATTTTTTTATGTAAATAGCTAAACGGGTACCCATTTTGCTCGACTGGGTATTTTCATCCCCGCCCCATTAACTATAATGGCTTAACGGGTCAGAGAATGGAAACGTTCTTTCTAACTGATATGGGGACCGGTATAGATCGCCCCGGGCTATCCCCGAGCCATTGCCATCCCTAGTAAAGTGGACAAATATAAACATTAAGAAATAAATTAAAATAAATTTTTATTTCACTAAGGACAAATTATAAGAGAAATTTGTTTTTATTTTGGTTGTATACATATGAATTGATTGATAATTGATAAACTTAACCATGTAATTAGATGTTAAAATTATCAAAAATTGGGTAATTGGTGTAAATTTAGTGACGAAAGGGATATTTCATCGTTAATTAGTAACAGATATCTCTTTCATCACTAAATTTACATTATAATATTTTTTTTAAAAAAATTATGGATGAAAGGATAAATTCGTCACTATTTAGTAATGGATAAAATTGTTCGTCTCTAATTTAGTGACATATATGGGCATTCGTCACTAATTAGTAATGACAAACTTATCCATCACAACATACTTTTTTAAAAAATTATTTATATATTAAAATTTTAGTAATGGATAGAGCATCCGTCACAAATTCGGTCACTAATCTATTATAGATCCGTTACAAAAAAATTTTGTGCTAACTATACATCATATTTTGGACATGGATACAATATTTATTACAAATCTATCATAAAAATTATCAGAAAACCATCACAAAAATAGCCATTATTTTTTTAAGGTAATTTTTCTGATGGAATCAATAATTCGTCACTAATTAGTGATAAAATGGACCATCTCTTACTAATTAGTGATGGATTGTCCCTTCCATCACTAAAATTATACTATAAAATTTTTCTTTTTCTTAAAAAAAATATAATGGAAGGACCAATTCATCATTATTTAGGAAAGGATAAGCTTGTCTATCACTAATTTAGTGATGGATATGGGCATCCATTACTAATTAGTGATGGATGCTTAGCCTGTCACAAAATACTTTTTAAGAAAATTATTTATATATTAAAATTTTAGTGATGAATAGAGCGTCCTTCGGTTACTACTCCATCACAAATCCATCACAAAAATCATCACAAAGCCATCACAAATCCATCACAAAAATAGCCATTTTTTAAGGTAATTTTTTAATGAAATTAAGTTTTGTCACTAATATTCGTCACTAATTCTAATTTCAATTACTATTCGATCACTAATATGTTATAATTTAATGACAAAAATTTCTATCACTAATTTTTGTCACTATTTTATTATTTTCTTGCAGTGAATACTAGATTTAGAAAATTATTCTGGGCTCAAGAAGTAAATATAACAAGTTTTTTTAATGAATTAGTCACTATTGACTAGCATTGACTTAAAAGATTCTTTTAATGATATGGTTCAATCATCTAGTTGACTATTTGGTTTGAGGATATTTGGATGCCCTTGCAAATATTCATGTTTATGATGGAAAACTTGAATCAAGAACGAGAGAGTGTATACTTTTAAGGTTATAACACTAGGGTGAAGTGTTATAGATTGCGATATTCAAAAAATCCTAGATCACTCAAACTTATTTTTAGCATATATGTCACCTTTAATAAATCTATTATAGTAAACCTAAAAAAAAAGGACTATGGAATGTCACGCAGAGGACTGCAGCATCAGCAAATAAAGTTTGAGGTAAAAGCTTTAGAGAGAGAGAGAGAGAGAGTCATAAGACTCATTAGCTCAGTTCGAGATGAAGATGCAAACAAAAAAATACACATATTGTAAAACTATCTTGATAATGATCCTATAGTAATATTATCAGACATGAGAGGAGGAAGATTATGCTATTGGCATATTATGCAAACATAGTTGCTGATATACTTGTTACAATTGAGAGTATGAAGAAAGATTTTCTTATATGCAAGGAAGTGAAGAATAGCAAAGAATCAACTAAGGCTATGTTTGAAAAAAAAAGGATAAGGGGAGATATCCTTTGAATAGTCCTCTTTATTCTCAAAAGCCATAACTATACCGATTAGTTAAAAATAATTTTAACCAAAAGGGATCCCCTCAATTTATTTTCTAGGAAATGAAGGAATAGCTGATTTACAAGTGAGGATAACAAAAGAATATCATATAGATTTACTTTTTTATTTGATATGATCAATGGGATAGCCAGAGGGATATTCCATAAAAAAATTCTATCTTATACACTTATGCAAAGATATTTTTTTTTCTTTTTTCTATCAAACACATTTGAAAGTAGGGGCTCTGCATGAAAAAATTAAGTTTCTTAAGAAGAATCAATTAAGCGGTGAATTTAAAATAAAAAATTTAAGTGCAATAAAAAAAAGTTTGCTCTGGAGATCCATACAGAATATTGGGCAAATAAGCTGTACTTGGCTCAAAGAAAGAGGTCAATTAGGTAAAAAAGCACCTAAAATTTTATGAAAAAATATTCCAATGTGAAACTAATTTTTATAATATCTAGTTATTTTTTTATAATAAAATTTTTACCACCTTTGCTTGTATGATCAATCAAACCAAATTATATTAAATTATAATATATTATTTTTTTTTTTTTTTTTTTTTCTTATTGATCTGTCTTTTCGTTCTTCGTATACCAACCAAAGCTTCTTTGCAAACAGCACTTCGGCAAAATTGTTTGTATCCTAAGCCATTAGAAAAGGACTTGATAGGCACCAGCCAAAATTATTGAAAAATTGGTCGTCCTCGCACACCTGCCAGCCAAGTCATCGAACCGACGCAAATAAACGTGGCTTGGTGGTTGGCAAAATGGCATAAGAAAGCGGAAACCTCCAATCCGATCAAAAGGTCAGTATATAATCTTGTATACTTGCGCCCACGAGAACCATATTATACGTTCTTATCTATGTAACCGATGAGTATTGTTTATCCCCATGAGGAAGCCTTAAAACTTAAATTATTCGGGCCCGATATGATTGCACCAAAAATATGATACTTACTTGGAACCCGACAGAACCTCGCATCGAACAGTCAAACAGCAAATTTATTTTAAATTCACTGCTAGGATGTTGACCCGATTCAAAATAATTGCTAGTTGTAATTTAATCCGACATGGCTTCCGGCTTTGCCCAGAATCCAAAGTTCGAGAGCCACTGAATTAACCTTTTCCTCAGACGGCAGGGTCCACTTCCGCTCACGAGACATGGGAAGCATCTCGGTATCATCGGCCGCAAGAAAGTAGGCTTTGTTTCATATCATGCCAACTTTTCCTCATGTTCTTCTCTCTTGTCTTCTTAAATTTAGCTCAAAATGACTAGATGTTGAGGTGTTCTGATCTAACATGCCCATTGATGGTGCCAAGTCACCTTCCTTAAACGTCAAAGAAGACGGACGTCCCTCTCCTTGAAGTCCTGCAAGAAAAAGTCCCCGAGACCGATGGCGCCGATGGGGACCCTCCGACGATCAAGTCAGTCACTTGGGCTCAGACAAAGAACCGCTCCAGCGAAGAAGAGCTGAGACGGTTAGGATTTTTGTTAGGAGGAAGAAAGTTCCGAAAAACCAGAGTTCAGATCCCATTTACCATGCGAGCACGTACTTTTATACCTGTCCGAATACCCTAGCTTACAGCTCTGGAGATCACCATCGTACCATCGCTGCATGTGGCATCATACGTGTCTGATAGCTGTGAAGGCGTTCAGTGCACGCCGCCGGTTGATAGGACCGGGCACCATTGCCAGTGATAGCGTACGCCGTAGCGAGGCATGGTGATGCACAGGGACATGCAACGCGCCAAACACCGTTATGAGGTATGGCCCTCCGTAACGGGGCACAATCACGGGAGTACCGAATCGTACGCTGTGGCGAGGCATGGCCATGCACAGGGGCATGCAACGCGCCAAACACCGTTATGAGGCATGACCCTCCGTAATGGGGCGCAATCACGGGAGTACCGAATCGTACGTTGTGGCGAGGCATGGCCATGCGCTGAAAATTATGTGTGAGCACCGTGCAACCTGGTAGTTGTCGTTTTCCTTGGCAGTTGAGTTGCATGCTGATCGCTGATGACTCCCCACCCTGGAGCCGAAGAGGGTCCCAGGGGTGGGAGAACGCTGGCGCACCCCGAGGTCGGTGAGGGTCACAGGGATAAGGAAATGCCAGCACACCCCGACCCCGAGAGGGTCCCCGGGGTCAGGGACTGATGGCCACACCCAGCGACCCCAAGGGGGTCCTGGGGGTGGGGGAATGCCGATGCGCCCCGACCCCAAGAGAGTCCCGGGGTCAAGGACCGATGGCCCCACCCAGCGACCCCGAGGGGGTCTCGGGGGTGGGGGAATGCTAATGCGTCCCGACCCCGAGAGAGTCCCGGGGTCAAGGACCGATGGCCCCACCCAGCGACCCCGAGGGGTCTCGGGGGTGGGGGAATGCTGATGCGCCCCGACCCCGAGAGAGTCTCGGGGTCAAGGACCGATGGCCCCACCCAGCGACCCCGAGGGGTCTCGGGGGTGGGGGAATGCTGATGGGCCCCGACCCCGAGAGGGTCCCGGGGTCAGGGACCGATGGCCCCACCCAGCGATCCCGAGGGGGTCTCGGGGGTGGGGGAATGCTGATGGGCCCCCGACCCCGAGAGGGTCCCGGGGTCAGGGACCGATTGCCCCACCCAGCGACCCCGAGGGGGTCCCTGGGTCTATGGCCGCCGTTACCGTCTATTTTGGTGACGTGGGATCAGTCATATCAGATGCCCCCTCGCTCCTGGGGCGAAGTGGGTCCCACCGCTGAGGCTCAAGGGGCGTTCTCCACATGGCTGATCCCCGTCCTTGCCTTTTATGCGGACAGTGTGGGGAATGTAAGGAGGCGGCCTTCCGTACACTGCCTGCCGTGATCGCCCTCGAAAGTGAGGATAGGCCCTTCGGGGCTCGCGCGAAAAGCCGCACCATCATTTCCTTTCATTACGGCGACGTCAGCGGGGTCCCACCACTGGCTGAGGTCATGCCGCACCATGCGCCGGGGCATTCCTCGAGGCGAGCCAGCATATGGCAAGGAGCCACGCGGCCGACGAGACATGGCGGGACGTTTTGAAAGCCCGATAAAGCTAGGTAAAAGGGGGGGGAACTGACGCCATACCGCCTTTCCAGTGTCTTCTTCCTCGCTTGCTCCCCAATTTCCTCTGCAACCTGCGAGCCCGCGCCTGGTCTTTCTTCTCCCAGGTCAGCTTTCCCCACCTTAGGCTTACCTCCTCACTTATGAGTTCCCCCTCCTGGACCTCGGAGGGCAGTTCTGAGAACTGTCCTCCCTCTATAAGCCGTCGTATCTCTCCTACTCCCTCTCCCCCAATTGAGTGGTCCTCTGATTCAGAGGACCGCATCCCTCTGGCCCGGCGATGGGTCACCGGTGGAGCCCCATCGAGGGGCCGCCGGCTGGAGGCCGGTGCCTCCTCGAGGGTGGAGGAGTCCCCAGAGGGGACAACCTCCACAATGACATGGTTGGACCTGGAAAGGATCCGGGCCCGCTATGGGATCCCCAGGGAGATCAAGTTATTCCCACCAACCCCCGACGACCAGGTCATCTCCTCCCGACTCGGTCGGGTGGCTCTTTACGAGATCTGCTTACAGGCGGGTCTCCGGCCTCCCTTTCCCCCCTTCTTCGTCAATCTCCTCAACTTCTACTCTTTGACCCCATCCCAGCTAGTTCCAAACTCTTACCGTGTCGTTAGTGCCTTCGTCATTCTCTGTCATCACCTAAACGTCACCCCCCGAATCAGTCTGTTCCGATCTTTTTACTCCCTCTGAGCCCAAAAGGGTTGGTGGCTGTTCCAGCCCCGACCCAATAGGGTCCTAAAGCTCCTTCTCCCTTCGTCGATTAAGGGATGGAAATCCTGCTTCTTCTTTGCCAATGTTGATCAAGTCCGGCCCCAGTGGGGAGACCCCGACCTCCAGGGGAATGCCGTTGCAATCCAGCCTGGGGACCGGGAGGCATTGGGATTATTGCTAGCCACCGAGATTCCCCGATACACTCTGCTGCTATCGGAGGACAACCTGGAGTCGGCGGGCCTCATCTCCCATCGGGGTAAGCCCCTTCCACCCTTAGCCAAAAACTCCGCTCCTTTGTCCCTTTCCTTCTCTCTTCTTCTTCTTCTTTTTTTTTTTTTTTTTTGAATTATGTTCTGAAAACCCAACTTATATCATGCAGCGATGAAGATACCGAAGGCAAAGCTGTTGAGAGCCGCCTCCAAGAAAAGGGCCCGGGAAGGGCCATCCGAAGGTCAGCAGGCCCCAGCCCCAAAGCACCCGACGGCCCGTGCTTCTCCTCCGGCACAAGTCTTCTCACCCCCGGCTCTGCAAAATGTCCCGGTTGTCCCGGAGGTCGACCTCACAGTCGACACTCCTCCAGAGGTGGGAACGACCGCGGGAGCCGCCGCTGGAGAGCCATTGTGAGGGAGTCCATACCGGCTGAAGAACTCCCAGCCCCTGGGGGATCAACCCCACCAGACGCCACCAGGGACTGGGGTGAGGGACTGTCTGGCCCCGCAAGTCCACCCTCCGAGGGGTTGCCCAGAGGTGGCCCGCGCGAGGAACCGGGGACAGCCGAGGTGGCGGAGGGAGTCGAGGGTGAGCCTGAGTCGCCCCGAAACTCTCTGGATGACGGCCATTGGGCTGAGCGAGCCTTGGACCCAGTCTTTGATCCTAGGATCATTGAGGACCTCAGCCACCAGAGAGCGGGCGTGTTCTTTCGGGACTCTACGCCGCCGTCGTTAGGGTAAGCGATCTTCTTGCCCCTTACCTTTTATCTTATACACATACACATTTTACCTCGCTGACTTGGGGCTCATACGTGCAGATCGCGCACTCCTTAAAGGCCGCCGGAGAGGTGATTCGCGGAGGGCAAAATCTTCTGCTGGAGGCACAGAAAGAGGTTGAGGAGGCCCAGCGCCGTGCGGAGGCGGCCGAGAAGGCGCTGGAATCGGTCAGAGACACCTGTGCGAGCGAGGTGAAGGCCGCCCAGAGCCGGGCGGAAATTGAAGCCGACCGCGCGCGCGCAGCGCTTTCCCAAATGACGGAGGCTGTGAGCGCTGTCATGGCCAGAGATATGCACATCTCCGAATTAACCTCAGCTCTCCAGGAGGCTGAAAATCGAGCGGGCGCGGCGGCGGAAGAGGCAAAAGCGGCGAGGGAAGAGGCCAGAGTGGCGAGGGAGGAAACCTGCCGATGCGAGGAGGAGGCAAGCCGCGCTCGGGAGGCTGAGAGGATCGTGGCGGAAGCCCTTGCCGCAGAGAAAACCCAAGCTGCTGGACTCGTAGAGGAATACAAGGCGTCCGGGCGCTTCGCAGACGACTTGGCCGAGGCTTCGGCAGCGGTATTTCTTGATGGGTTCCAGCACGGCAAAGAGAAGGTGGCCAGAGACCTGAACTTCCCCCGGGCCCTGGAGGTCGAATTGGAGCGGTTATCTGACTTGGCCCCTTCTGATGATGAACCCGCACCGGCAGAGCCGTGAGCTCGCACTTGTAATTTTTGCTCCCTTTTTCTTTCTTTTTGTAAGCCTGGCAACGTCGGCATTTTGTAGTCTCTCTCAATCAATGAAAATACTCTTCAAAACACTTTCTGAATTGTCACTGGCTTCATCGATTGATATGTAGCCTTATCGCCCCATTAGCTCTAATAGTATCGGGGGCAACTTCCCACCCGAACCAGCCCGTCCTAGCTGTTTAAACCCAAAAGCTTAGAGCCAGGGAGGGTTGAATTTTCGGAGCGGGAATGCCGCCGGTTAGAGGTTAGGTAGGTAGGCTCTTTGGGGCTACCGGCGCAATGCCCTGACTAGCGGAATTATGCTGTTGGGTGTCGGGTCTTGGTTGTGAAGAGCCGGTGGTGCACCGCTCCGTCAGCGGCTCACTGGGCTTTATGCCTGGCTAGTGCAGGGCTTTGAGTGCCGACGGGGTGCCGGGCTTTTGTTGTTGAGAACCAGTGGTACACTGCTCTGCCAATGGTATACTGGGCTTTATGCCTGGCTAGTGCAGGGCTTTGAGTGCCGACGGGGTGTTGGGCTTTTGTTGTTGAGAGCCAGTGGTACACTGCTCTGCTAGTGGTACACTGGGCTTTATGCCTGGCTAGTGCAGGGCTTTGAGTGCCGACGGGGTGCCGGGCTTTTGTTGTTGAGAGCCAGTGGTACACTGCTCTGCCAGTGGTACACTGGGCTTTATGCCTGGCTAGTGCAGGGCTTTGAGTGCCGACGGGGTGCGGGCTTTTGTTGTTGAGAGCCAGTGGTACACTGCTCTGCCAGTGGTACACTGGGCTTTATGCCTGGCTAGTGCAGGGCTTTGAGTGCCGACGGGGTACCGGGCTTTTGTTGTTGAGAGCCAGTGGTATACTGCTCTGCCAGTGGTACACTGGGCTTTATGCCTGGCTAGTGCAGGGCTTTGAGTGCCGACGGGGTGTCGGGCTTTTGTTGTTGAGAGCCAGTGGTACACTGCTCTGCCAGTGGTACACTGGGCTTTATGCCTGGCTGGTGCAGGGCTTTGAGTGCTAACGGGGTGTCGGGCTTTTGTTGTTGAGAGCCAATGGTACACTGCTCTGCCAGTGGTACACTGGGCTTTATGCCTGGCTAATGCAGGGCTTTGAGTGCCGACGGGGTGTGGGCTTTTATTGTTGAGAGCCAGTGGTACACTGCTCTGCCAGTGGTACACTGGGCTTTATGCCTGGCTAGTGCAGGGCTTTGAGTGCCGACGGGGTGTCGAGCTTTTGTTGTTGAGAGCCAGTGGTACACTGCTCTGCCAGTGGTACACTGGGCTTTATGCCTGGCTAGTGCAGGGCTTTGAGTGCCGATGGGGTGTCGAGCTTTTGTTGTTGAGAGCCAGTGGTACACTGGGCTTTATGCCTGGCTAGTGCAGGGCTTTGAGTGCGACGGGGTGTCGGGCTTTTGTTGTTGAGAGCCAGTGGTACACTGCTCTGCCAGTGGTACACTGGGCTTTATGCCTGGCTAGTGCAGGGCTTTGAGTGCCGATGGGGTGTCGGGCTTTTGTTGTTGAGAGCCAGTGGTACACTGCTCTGCCAGTGGTACACTGGGCTTTATGCCTGGCTAGTGCAGGGCTTTGAGTGCCGATGGGGTGTCGGGCTTTTCTGTGAAGATTTAAGTAGCTAAGATCGAATCTTGTTAATATTGAACAAGGGGCGTAAACCCAAATGAATACAGGGATAATATTTAACGTGAAAGGAGGGATACATTACTGATAATACCGACGGAAGTTATCCGCATTCCACGTCCTAGGGAGTGGTGTCCCATCAAGTTCTTCAATTTTATAAGCTCCGTGGCGGAGCGTCTCGGTGATCCGGTAAGGTCCCTCCCAGTTTGGGGCTAACTTGCCTCCCTCAGCTGGCTTCGAGACCTTGGCCCGTCGAAGGACCAGGTCTCCTGGCAGGAACGTCCGGGGGCGCACGCGAGCGTTGTAGTATTTCGCGGCCCGTTGTCGGTAGACTGCCATTCGGAGCCGCGCCCGATCTCGTACCTCCTCCACTAGGTCGAGGTTGGCTCGCAGTTGGTCGGGGTTGCCTTCCTCGCTATAGGCTTCCACCCGGGGGCTGGGCGCACCGATCTCCACAGGGATAACAGCTTCAGAGCCAAAGACTAAGCTGAATGACGTTTCACCAGTGGGGGCTCGCGGCGTTGTATGATAGGCCCATAGCACGTTGGGGAGCTCCTCCACCCATCGCCCCTTGCAGCCATCTAATCGAGATCTCAACCCCTGGAGAATGATTCGGTTCGTTACTTCAGCTGCCCCGTTGGTTTGAGGATGCCCGACGGAAGTGAACCTCTGACAGATACCCAGCTCGGAGCAGAACTCCCGGAAAGGCGCATTGTCAAACTGCCGGCCATTATCAGTGACTAGTGTGCGCGGCAGTCCGAACCGACATATGATTGACTTCCAGAAGAAAGATCTCACTTTGCTTTCGGTAATCTTGGCCAGAGCCTCGGCTTCAACCCACTTGGTGAAGTGATCCACCGCTACCAAGAGGAACTTCCGCTGCCCAGAGGCCGGGGAAATGGCCCTAGGATATCCATGCCCCACTGGCGAAGGGCCAAGGTGCTACCAAGGGGGTCAGGTGAGACATCGGTTGTCGCTGATATTGGCGTGATGTTGGTAGCTATCACATTTCTTGACAAGCTCGGCCGCATCTTCCTTCATCGTTAACCAAAAATACCCTTGGCGCAGGGCCTTGTAGGCTAGGGCCCTGCCCCCCAGGTGACTCCCGCATATGCCTTCGTGGATCTCCCTGAGGATGTAATCTGATTCAGTTGGCCCCACACACCTGAGAACTGGGTATGAGAAGGATCTCCGATAAAGCTTCCCGTCCATCATCAAAAATCTCGGGGCCCTTCGCCTGAGCAGCTTGGCTTCAGCGGGGTTCTCCGGGAGAGTACCGTCAGTCAAGTACCGGATGTAGGTATCCATCCAGGAAGGCTCCTGCTCCACTGGCAATGCTTCATCCGCGGCCTCAGTGCTTGGGACTTGTAGGTGTTCCACATATGTCCTTCCCAACATCCCGTCGACGAAGTGGCCAAGTGGGACAGCGCGTCAGCCCTGGCGTTCTCAGCCCTGGGGATATAGCTGACGCGGAAGTAAGAAAAATGAGACGCCTGGGACCGCACCTTGCTCAAGTAGCGGGACATGGTTGGGTCCCTAGCCTCGTACTCCCCAGCGATTTGCCCAGAGATGAGTTGAGAGTCCGTGAAGGCCCTCAGGCGCCCCGCGCCTAGCTCCTCAGCTAGTCTCATCCCCGCCAGCAAGGCTTCGTACTCCGCCTGATTATTAGTTGATGGGAACTGAAATCTGAGAGCGTACTCCACCACGTCTCCTTCCGGGCTCGCGAGAATAAGTCTAGCTCCGCTCCCTTGGGAGTTCGCCGCCCCATCCACATGCAGGATCCAGTCCTCCGCCTCCTCAGATGAGGGCGAGCCCACACGCTCCTTCGGTCGTGCCTCCTCCATGTCCTTCTCGGTCCAGGAGCACTCGACCAGGAAATCCGCCAATACCTGGGACTTCATGGCTGACCTTGGCCGGATGGACAGGTCGAACTCACTTAGCCTGATGGCCCACTTGGCCAAACGGCCGGAGGTGTCGGGGCGAGACAAGATAGCTCGTAGGGGCTGGTCCGTAAGCACCACGATGGGATGGGCTTGAAAGTAAGGCCGAAGGCGCTGAGTAGAGACCACCAAGGCGAAGATAATCTTCTCGGTTTTCGAATACCTGGTCTCAGCGTCATGGAGTACTTTGCTGGTATAATAGATCGGCCTCTGGGTACCGTCAGCATCCATGCGCACAAGTACAGAGCTAACAGCCTCGGGGGAAGCGGCCAGATATAAAAAGAGCTCTTCTCCATTTTCAGGCTTGGACAACAGCGGAGGAGTGGAGAGAAACTGCTTCAATTCTTCAAAGGAGCTCTGACACTCTTTCGTCCACTCGAAGCCGTTGATTTTGCGCAGCGCCTTGAAGAAGGGTAGGCACCTTTCCGCCGACCTTGACATGAAACGACTCAAGGCCGCCACCCTCCCCGTCAGGCGTTGCACCTCCTTCTTGCTGGTGGGAGGCCGCATCTCCAGGATAGCTCTAATCTTGTCAGGGTTGGCTTCGATCCCTCGCTGGGTCACCATGAAACCCAGGAACTTGCCTGCTGCTACTCCAAAGGCACATTTGTGGGGGTTAAGCTTCATCCGGTACCGGCGCAGATTGTTGAAAGTCTCCTCGAGATCAGCTACGTGGTCTTCCGCGCTAGTACTCTTGGTCAGCATGTCATCCACATACACCTCCATGTTGCGCCCAGCTGATCCTCAAAGACCTTGTTCATTAATCTTTGATAAGTGGCCCGGCATTTTTCAATCCAAAGGGCATCACCCGATAACAGTAGATCCCTTTCTCCGTGACAAATGAGGTCGCTTCTTCATCAGCTGGGCTCATCTTGATTTGGTTATAGCCCGAGAACGCATCCATGAAACTGAGCGTCTCGTGCCCGGAGGTGGCGTCTACCAGCTGGTCGATTCGGGGCAGCGGGAAGCTGTCTTTGGGACACGCCTTATTGAGGTCGGTGAAATCCACGCACATTCTCCAGCTTCCACTGGCCTTGCGAACCATCACGACGTTCGCCAACCAGTCAGGGTAGCGCACCTCGCGGATGTGACCAGCCGCCAGCAGCTTCCGCACCTCCTCGTCAACAGCCTTCTGCCGGTCCGGGCAAAACTCCTTTTCTTCTGTCTGACGGGCCGGCACTCCGGTCGAATATTGAGCTGGTGTGCAATCACCTCCTCTGGGATTCCGGGCATGTCGGACGCAGACCACGCGAAGACGTCGGCGTTGGCCCGCAGAAAGGTAAGGAGCTGGTCACGAGCCTCCTCCGGAAGTAAGGCTCCAACTCGAACGTCTGCCCAGGGTCCTCCCCGAGGGGGAAAGTGAGCAGCCGCTCGGCCGGTTCCCCCCTCCTTTCCAAGTCTCGCGGGTCAAGGCCTCGGATGCCGGTGCAGATGGCGGTGCAGATGCCGCCTCCTGGGGACTAGGGGCCAAGTGGTAGCAAAGTGCCGGTAGGCCCTGCTCTCCTCGCATCTCGCCGACCCCTCGGCTGGTTGGGAACCTCACAAGGAGCCGCTTGGTGGATATGATGGCATCCAAGAGGTTGAGCCCGGGCCTCCCAAGAATCGCGTTGTACGCCAGGGGCACACGGACCACCAAAAATTTTATAAGGACAGTGCTTTGGCACGGAGCCGTTCCAGCCGTTACGGGGAGAGTAATTTCCCCCTCGACCCTCACGGAATCTCCTGTGAATCCCATCAAAGGCGTGGCGACCGGTGAAGTAGATCATGTGACAGGTTCATGCGAACAAAGGCATCGTAGTTCAAAACATCTACAGAGCTTCCACTATCGACTAGGATTCTTTTTACAGGGTGCTTAGCAATCGTCATGGATACGACGACGCTATCATCATCTTTGTTTACAACCCCTTCCAAGTCCCTTTCGAAAAAAGGAATTACAGTTCCACTCCCCCCTCTCCCCTTGGTCTCTTCGACGGGCCTCCTGCCCCCCAGGAAATCATCGCCACCGTCTTCTCCGTCGGGGCGTTATCGATCACTGGCGGCGTGGGCGCTGATGGGCCAGGAGCTCCCGGGTTGCCCCTCTGGACGAACTTCCCAGGTGGCCCGTTGAATGAGGTCTTCAATGCTTTCTTCAGCTGCCGGCAGTCGTCGGTGTTGTGGCCATGGTCCCGGTGGTAGCGGCAGTAGAGGTTCTTGTTCCGGGGATCTTCGGGTTGATGGGAGGAGGGCGTTGCAGATAAGGCTCCCCTTCAATCTCGAGCAGGATCTGAGATATTGGGGCAAGCAGCGGGGTGTAAGGCCCGTCTCTCGGTGCAGGAGGTCGAGGACGGTTGTCTGGTCGGCGAGGAGGCTCGGCCTCCTGGGGCGGGCTTCTGCAGGTTCTGGCTGGTTCGGCTTCCTGGGGATATTCCCACCAGCTTCACGCCGGGAAAAGTCAGCTTCGTCCGCCCGGATGTACTTCTGGGCACGGATCAGAAGTTCGGAGTAGGAGCCCGGCGGCTTTTTGTCAAGAGAGTATGCGAAGCGAGAAGGGCGAAGCCCCGCTTCAGAGCCAGGTAGCCACTGAGTCTTCCAGGTTGTAGACCTCCAGGGCGGCCTCTTTGAACCGGGCAACATAATCCCGCAGAGGCTCGCCATTCTTCTGCTGAACGGCAAACAAACTGTCCGCCACCCTCGGGATCTTCCGGCAGGCGTCAAAGTGGGCCAGAAAGGCCCTCTCCAACTGGCGGAAGGAGTCGATGCTTCGTGGCGGCAGACGAGAATACCAAGCCCGGGCAGCCTTTTTCAGAGTAGCCGGGAAAGCAACACACATAAGTGAGTCAGTGGCCCCCTGAACTTGCATGAGTACCTTGTAGCTCTCCAAATGGTCCAGGGGGTCCGTAGTTCCGTCGTATGGGTCCAGTTGAGGAAGGCGGAACCTGGTGGAGATGGGCTCCTCCATGATGCGGCGGGACAGGGGAGGCCGACTGTCGTAATCTCTCTGGCAGGTGGGTGATCCGACGGCTAAGCTCCTCCAGCTTCTGATTACACTCCTCGAGTCGACGCTCAGCTCGACGAGGCATTCGGCCATCAAAGGAGCCCTCCCCCGAAGATTCAGAAGAAGAGCGGGGGCGGCGATGCCGGCGCGGCGCTCCGCCTCCTTTCCGTGCCGCCGTTTAGGAGAAACGCTAGCGTGGCGAGAGGGAGACCGGAGCCTTTTGGATGCTTCTCGGTGATGTGGCTTGGCCGGGGATCGGCGGCGATGATCTGCAGGAACTGGCGATCTCCGGCGGGAGGAATGCTGGCTAGGCTGCATCACTCCCGGGATAGACGGATTCGGCTCCGGCTGCTGCAAGGCCGCTTGCTGGTGCTGCAGGCCCTGAACCATCGCCGCCAACGACTGGACCTGCGTGGCCAGGGCAGTGAATCGATCCTCCTGGAGTTGTTGCGGAGCAGACGCAGGAACGTCATTCTGTGGAGCAGAAGGCCCTGCCCCCCGGAGATTCAGAGGCTCCGGAAGACTGGATGCGAGAGCCGGGGGGGCCTCCGCGGGTGGACCAGCCCCGCAGCGCTGCCCCCCAGCGCGACCGGCTGAAACTCCCTTCGTTCGAGTCGTCACCATGGCTTTAAGAGCTCGAAGACAGGAGAAGAAGAAAGCTGCTGGTTCGACGTCTTTCTTACACTCCCCCTTCCTGGCGCGCCAATCTGATGACGCCAAGTCACCTTCCTCAAACGTCGGGGAAGACGGACGTCCTTCTCCTCGAAGTCCTGCAAGAAAAGTCCCCGGAGACCGGTGGCGCCGGTGGGGACCCTCCGACGATCAAGTCAGTCACTTGGGCTCAGACAAGAACCGCTCCAGCGAAGAAGAGCTGAGGCGGTTAGGGTTTTTGCTGGGAGGAAGAAAGCTCAGAAAAACCAGAGTTCAGATCCCACTTACAGTGAGCACGTGCTTTTATACCTGTCCGAATACCCTAGCTTACAGCTCTGGGAGATCACCATCGTACCATCGCTGCATGTGGCATCATACGTGTCTTAGCTGTGAAGGCGTTCAGTGCACGCCGCCGGTTGATATGACCGGGCACCATTGCCAGTGGTAGCGTACGCCGTAGCGAGGCATGGTGATGCACAGGGACATGCAACGCGCCAAACACCGTTATGAGGCATGGCCCTCCGTAACGGGGCGCAATCACGGGAGTACCGAATCGTACGCTGTGGCGAGGCATGGCCATGCACAGGGGCATGCAACGCGCCAAACACCGTTATGAGGCATGGCCCTCCGTAACGGGGCGCAATCACGGGAGTACCGAATCGTACGCTGTGGCGAGGCATGGCCATGCGCTGAAAATTATGTGTGAGCACCGTGCAACCTGGTAGTTGTCGTTTTCCTTGGCAGTTGAGTTGCATGCTGATCGCTGATGACTCCCCACCCTGGAGCCGGAGGGGTCCCAGGGGTGGGAGAACGCTGGCGCACCCCGAGGTCGGTGAGGGTCACGGGGATAAGGAAATGCCAGCACACCCCGACCCCGAGAGGGTCCCGGGGTCAGGGACTGATGGCCACCCCAGCGACCCCAAGGGGGTCCTGGGGGTGGGGGAATGCCGATGCGCCCCGACCCCGAGAGGGTCCCGGGGTCAAGGACCGATGGCCCCACCCAGCGACCCCGAGGGGGTCGGGGGTGGGGAATGCTGATGCGCCCCGACCCCGAGAGAGTCCCGGGGTCAAGGACCGATGGCCCCACCCAGCGACCCCGAGGGGGTCCGGGGGTGGGGGAATGCTGATGCGCCCCGACCCCGAGAGGGTCCCGGGGTCAAGGACCGATGGCCCCACCCAGCGACCCCGAGGGGGTCCGGGGGTGGGGGAATTCTGATGGGCCCCGACCCCGAGAGGGTCCCGGGGTCAGGGACCGATGGCCCCACCCAGCGATCCCGAGGGGGTCTCGGGGGTGGGGGAATGCTGATGCCCCCGACCCCGAGAGGGTCCCGGGGTCAGGGACCGATGGCCCCACCCAGCGACCCCGAGGGGGTCCCTGGGTCTATGGCCGCCGTTACCGTCTATTTTGGTGACGTGGGATCAGTCATATCATCCATAATCCCAAATCACTACTGCTAGTCAAATTGTTTCTTCTTCCATGCAAGTTTTTTTTTTTTTAAGCAATCAAGATCCCCTCGTCCAATCCAAACCGGTCTTCTGATAAAACAGAAAAACCTATATCGTGCTTCATTCAATATGGTTACGGAGAAACTAAAATTAGCTTGTGTGATGCCGCTCCCAATTAGTTTCACATTGGGTAATGTATAAAGAGTGAAATAGTTTATAATCAGTTAAGTAAGGTGGACAAGTATCAATGAATCCTTTTTGGATGGCCTAAGTTGGTATGAACCTTTTTCGTTTTACTTTTTTGCAACGAAACAGGTTCGGAGCACTAATCGTTACAATATGGTATCCGAGCCATGCATCAGCCGAAAGTGCAGGAGCGAAGTGCCATATAGGGCAAAGTGTTACATCAATAAGGAGTCACCTCTTGAGCACAGGAGCTGACTCTTGAGCACACGAGCTAAGTGCTATGTTGATGAAAGACATCTCTTGAGCCTGTGGAGGGAGCACCTCTAGAGTTTACCTGATGGATACGATCATGTGTTGTGAGAGTCCAAGTTAGTATGAACCTTATCCGTCTTGCTTTCTTATAACGAAACGGGCTCGGTTACAACTTGTCCCACACAAAAGCTTGTTTTACAATACTCTCTTAGTGCTATTGCAGAGGCAGGGTAAATGAGAGGGAAGGAATGACGAAATGATGAGTGAAATGAATAGTTTTGAGCTAATATCCTATTTAAAAAACTAGGATCCACATGAATTCCCTTTGATCTTAGCTCTTAAGTTGAGGACGAAATGATGAGTGAAATGAATAGTTTTGAGCTAATATCCTATTAAAAAAAACTAGGATCCACATGAATTCCCTTTGATCTTAGCTCTTAAGTTGAGGAAAGAATGCTCAGATTCTCCATCCCTACTGGATATTTTCAAACATTAAACACGAAATACTAGTTGATGATTCATTAACAGGTGCACAAAACAAACTCGATTCTCTGACCACAACGAAAATATCAATACGGGTTGAACGATAATTTCCTTGAGTGCCTTTTGACATCTTTCAACAGAGATGTCATCAGCGAAACAGGTTAAGCTTCCAGTTTCCAACTTTTATTTAGCGCTGATAGTAATTATGTTGCATGCAAATGCTTTCTTCTACTCAATCACATTCATAATTTTTCAAAATTTGAAGACTAGAGAGCTGAGCCTGTCGTAGTTATACTAACAATATTCTGCAATTTACAGCAAAGCTTTTTATTCATTTTCTGTTTCTTTGTTGAGTATTTTGTATTATGGGCGGAAAGAAAGTGAAAGTGAAAAAGAAAAAGGAAAAGAAAAGGCTTTGAGAATTTAATATCTAACGGTTTATCCATTTAGGTTCTTGAGGCAAAACCTTAAGATCTTTGGCTAGTATACGCAAATTAACACTTTTCCTTTGGTGGTATATAGTTGTAATTTTGACATCTTTCTTTTTAGAGTAGAGAAGTCTTCGTATGTGCAATTGAAATAGGGGAAGATCTCTTCAATAGAATAGATCCAGAGGGACCATTTCTTCTCGAGTCAATTACACGTTGGATTTATCTAAACCGATGTTGCAATCAATGCTTTAACACATAGGATTTCTAATTGTTTGCCTAGTGGGGTTCAGCTTGAGAAAGGTAGGCAATAAAGCAAATAGCAAGCACCTTGATAAGTAGATGGTTCTGTAGTAACCCATCTTAATAATGGTCCTAATTTTATTGACTAAACGTATCTCCTATTAAAGTGATAACAGCCCCCCTCCCTTAATACCTAAACGCTCGCTTGATGGGGCAAGCGATGAAGGAAATGAGTATAAATAGGGACCCATCCTAAGGTTTCAGAACATGGTTCTCTAAGGTTTCAAAACACGGTTCTCTCGAGAGAGATCCTAAAGTTTCAGAACAAGGTTCTCGAGAGAGATCCTAAGGTTCTCAAGAGAGAAACCTAAAAGCGGAGGCATTGGAATTGAGTCCCTGATCAAGAGCAATCATGAAGGCATACACCATCTGAATGCGAGAGCTCGTTGATTAGAAGACCGATCCATCGAGAGGAAGAGGGAAGATCAAGAGGGAAGATCAATCGAGATCGTTAAGAAAGAGGAAGAGGGAAGATCAAGAGGGAAGATCAATCGAGATCGTTAAGAAAGGAAGATCTCCCGTGCAGTCCAAAGAAAACCAGGAAGATCGGATTCCTTACCACCATTAAATAATAATGGCTGGAGGTAATTATGTTTAAGCAAATTAAGTCTAACATTTGGTATCAGAGCAAGGTTAAAACCTCTGCCTTATTTTGCGAAGATTTCTATCCAAGTTTCTCTTTTCAAGCAATTTATGCCGCATGTTTTCCGTTTTCAATTTTTCGGATCTCAGGTTGGTTTCGATCAGTTCTTATCTTTGTTCACGGAATTGACAGAAACCATTAAACCTATTTAAGATTCCGATTTTTGCGAAAACAAAACGTGGCTTCTTTCTTTTCTATTAAAGATTTCTTTCTAGCATTAAAGGTTTCCCGGATTTCTTTTTATGGTATTAAAGAGATAGCATTAAAGAAAGAAAAAGAAAAGAAACGTAGCATTAAAGAAAAGAAAAAACTAAAGGAGAGAAATGCAGCGGAAACGTGGCTTCAATAACCACATCGGTGAAATATTAAAAAAGGGAGAGAAAACTTTCGGTTTTCGTTTTTCTCGCTTATGGTCTTTCCGTTCTCTCACGGGATTTAAAATATGGATTGGTTGGATTTTAAATGCATTTATTATCTGTTTAATGTTTTATTAAATCATGTAACATGATTTATTTTTATCATTTGTTTCTTGAGTTTAAATTTTTGTATTAAAATACGCCTCCTGAGTCTCTATGCCTACGGTGTTTTGCATAGACTGGCCCAAGGGAATAATGAGCTACGGTCGGACGTGTTTTAATTAACAAAATTTTTTTCTTAAGATGATAATTTTAAAATTTATTAAATAGATATTGAAATGTTATCTTCTGTTCTGCATACTAGATTTATTCTATGCATGAATTTGGTGGTAGTGTAAAAATCACAGTGCAAATCCTTTCAAGGTCTGATTGGTCAGTTGGTGTCTAGAAAGGTAAAGAGATTGTGGTTACTTAATTGGTTCTGTTGACTGACCTAAGGAAAGCAACGGGGGGACCCCCACTTCTCTTTCACTGGCCTGGCCAATTTGACTAACTCGGATCTTGATTTGGAAATGTTACGTTGATTAAGATCACTACCTAATAATCATGCTAAATTGGTTAATCTATATGCATATAATGTCATGTGATCAATATGATGTTGATTAATTGAGGAGTAGCCACAGCATCTTTGATTAATCAAAATTATATATTAAGTTGCAAAGATCACATAAGGTTAAATGACATTAATTGTGACTAATTATATTAATGTAATGAATCTTATCCCACAGGAATTTTTGTTGCACTAATATAATTAATTAGGATGCGATAACAAATTATTTTCTTAATTACCCACAGGAATTAAGAAAGGAATATAATTTGTTAGTCACATCATTAAGCTAATGAGTCTATTTGAGTATAATAACTTAGCCCACAGGTAGTTATTGTATGTTATTGATTCATGTTATTGCATGTTTACATTGGTAAAACATGACATCAAGTTATATGCCTCAAATTCAATTACATGAACATGATTTTTTTTTATGCAGCTATTTTGCCTGTTAATATTTCTGATATGAAATGTGACATTCCCGATTTAAGTGGTGATAATTATAAATTATGGAAGGAGAGAATTCTTCTTCAATTAGGGTGCATGGATATTGACTATGCTATCAGGAAGGATGAACCACATTTAGTTACATCTACTAGCACTCAGGCTGAGATTGCTGCGTATGAACGATGGGAACGGTCCAATCGCCTCAGTATGATGTTCATACGTACTAAAATTTCTGCTAGTATACGTGGTTCAATTCCTGAGTGCAAAAATGTCAAGAAACTTCTGAAGGCTATTGATGCACAATTTGAGTCTTCAGATAAGGCAATGGCTAGCACCCTAATGACAAAATTATCATCAATGAAGCTCACTTCGGTTGGAGGTGTGCGTGAGCACATCATGAAGAGGGACATTGCGGCTCAGTTGAAATCCCTAGAGGTTGAGATGTCAGAATCTTTCTTGGTGCACTTTATTTTGAGCTCACTCCCACAGCAATATAGTCCCTTCAAAATATCTTACAATACACATAAGGACAAATGGTCAATTAATGAACTTCTGACCATGTGTGTTCAAGAGGAAGGGAGGCTGATTTTAGAAATGGAAGAAAGTGCACATTTAGTCACTCAGAGAAAGACTAAAGCTCCTAAAGCCAAACGCAAAGGAAAGGGTAAAGTATCCATCCATACAGAAGACAAGAAGGAGTCCAAGTGCTTCTTTTGCAAGAAGAAAGGACATATAAAGAAAGATTGTCTCAAATTCAAAGCTTGGCTTGACAAGAAAGGTACTCTAACCTCATTCGTATGTCATGAATCCAATTTGGTTATATGTCATAACACATGGTGGATTGATTCTGGTTCTACAATCCATGTTTCAAATACCTTGCAGGGTTTTCTAAATCAAAGGAAACCATTGGGAAGTGAACAAAGCATCTATTCAGGAAACAAGATGGGTTCACATGTGGAAGCAATTGGAACGTGCAGACTTATTTTACATTCTGGTTTTGTTTTGGATTTGGAAAAGACATTTTATATTCCAAGTTTCTCTAGAAATTTGATTTCAATGTCAAGGCTTGTACCAGCAGGATATTCCTTTAATTTTAATAAAAGCTCTATTGATTTATTTTATAAATCTAAGCTTATTGGGAATGGTACATTGTCAGACAATCTTTTCCAAATCAATCTGAAAAATAATACCACCTATAATGTGATGCACGCCCAAACTGGTATGAAAAGATGTGTTATAAATGAGAATTCCTCTATTTTGTGGCATCGGAGATTAGGTCATATCTCCATTGAGAGAATTAAAAGATTAGTAAAAGATGGAGTACTTGATACTCTTGATTTTACTGATTTTGACACTTGTGTGGACTGCATAAAGGGAAAGCAAACCAACAAGTCAAGAAAAATGCCAAGAGAAGTTCGGAAATACTGGAGATCATACATACGGATATCTGTAGCCCAGATATGGATTCGTATGGTCAGAGATACTTCATCTCATTTATTGATGACTATTCACGATATATGTATCTCTACCTACTTCATAATAAGAACGAAGCATTAGATGCCTTTAAGGTATTTAAGGCAGAAGTAGAGAAACAATGCGGCAAACAAATTAAAATCGTGAGGTCAGATAGAGGTGGAGAATATTATGGTAGATACACTGAGAATGGACAAGCACTTGGTCCGTTTGCTCGGTTTCTTGAAGAAAATGGAATTGTTGCACAATACACCATGCCAGGGTTCTTGACCAAAACGGTGTAGCTGAAAGGAGAAACCGGACATTATTGGACATGGTAAGGAGCATGATTGTCAGCTCTAAGTTACCTAAATCCTTGTGGACTGAAGCTCTTAAAACTGCTGCGTATATATTAAATCGGGTTCCAACCAAGGCTGTTTCCAAAATGCCATTTGAGTTATTTAAAGGTTGGAAACCGAGTCTGCAACATATACGTGTTTGGGGATGCCCATCTGAAGTAAGAGTCTATAATCCACAAGAAAAGAAACTAGACCCAAGGACTATCAGTGGATACTTTATTGGATATGCTGAGAAGTCCAAGGGTTATAGATTTTATTGTCCATCTCACAGCACTAGGATTGTGGAATCAAGAAATGCAAAATTTCTTGAGAATGACTTGATCAGTGGGAGTGATCAATCTCAGTATTTGGCTTCTTCTGAGAAAGATCATTTAGTTATTCCAGCTTCCACTTCAAGTGAGGGATTGGTTGTTATTTATAGCACACCTCAAACTCAATTAAGTGCCCAACAACCAGTCATTGAGATTTCACAAGCTGATGGTAATCTAGAAGATCGTGTTGTTCATCAACAATCAGTTGTGCAAGATACTCCTCAAGAGGTCATTGACACAACATTAAGAAGATCAACTAGAATAAAGAAATCAGCAATTCCTAGTGATTATGTTGTGTATCTACATGAATCTGACTATAACATTGGAGCCGAAAATGATCCTGAAACGTTTTCACAAGCCATGAGTTCTAAGGAATCAAACTTGTGGTTCAATGCCATGAAAGAAGAGATGGAATCTATGGCATCTAATCGAGTCTGGGATCTTGTTGAGTTGCCTGATGGTGTAAAAGCCATTGGATGTAGATGGATCTTCAAAATAAAGAAAGACTCACAAGGCAACATTGAGAGATATAAAGCAAGACTCGTTGCCAAAGGATTCACTCAGAGGGAAGGAGTCGACTACACGGAGACATTTTCTCCTGTATCCAAGAAAGACTCTCTCCGAATAATTATGGCATTGGTAGCTCATTTTGATTTTGAGTTACATCAAATGGATGTGAAGACCGCATTCCTTAATGGAGATCTAGAGGAAGAGGTTTACATGAAACAACCTGAAGGATTTTCCTCTAGTGATGGTGAGCATTTGGTTTGCAAACTTAAGAAATCCATATATGGATTGAAACAAGCCTCACGTCAGTGGTATTTAAAATTTCATGATGTGATCTCTTCCTTTGGTTTTGAAGAGAACATCATGGATCAATGTATATACCAGAAGGTTAGTGGGAGCAAAATTTGTTTCTTGGTCCTATATGTGGATGACATTCTACTTGCAACCAATGATAAAGGGTTGCTACATGAGGTGAAACAATTTCTCTCTAAAAATTTTGATATGAAAGATATGAGTGAGGCATCTTATGTCATTGGCATTAAGATCCATAGAGAAAGATCTCGAGGCATTTTGGGATTGTCTCAAGAAACTTATATCAATAAAGTCTTGGAGAGATTTTGGATGAAAAATTGTTCACCAAGTGTTGCACCTATAGTGAAGGGTGACAAGTTCGCTTTGAACCAGTGCCCTAAAAATGAACTTGAACGGGAACAGATGCACAACATTCCATATGCTTCAGCTGTTGGAAGCCTAATGTATGCTCAGGTTTGCACAAGACCTGACATAGCATTTGCAGTAGGAATGTTGGGAAGATATCAGAGTAATCCAGGTTTAGACCATTGGAGAGCTGCTAAAAAGGTCATGAGGTATCTTCAAGGGACCAAGGACTACATGCTCATGTATAGACAAACTGATCATTTGGAGATAGAGGGCTACTCAGATTCAGACTTTGCTGGCTGCGTTGATTCTCGGAAATCAACATCAGGATTTATATTTATGTTAGCTGGTGGAGCCATATCATGGAGGAGTGCAAAGCAGACCTTGACTGCTACCTCTACTATGGAAGCGGAGTTCGTTGCTTGTTTTGAGGCTACATCGCAAGGTGTATGGTTGAAGAGTTTCATCTCAGGGCTTAGAATTGTTGACTCCATTACTAGGCCAATTAAACTGTACTGTGACAATTCAGCTACTGTATTTTTGGCTAAAAACCATAAGAGTGGTAGTCGAAGTAAACATATCGACATTAAGTATTTAGCCATAAGAGAACGTGTTAAAGAGAATAAAGTGGTCATAGAACACGTTAGCACTGAATTGATGATAGCTGATCCTTTGACTAAAGGCATGCCAATTAAGAAGTTTAAGGATCATGTGATAAGAATGGGAGTTGGTTCCATGATATAATTGTATTGATAACAATTTGTACAATGAAACTCTTATTCCAATCGTTTGTTTATTCTCATTCAGGTGTACACGTTATATGACTTTTGAGAAATGACAAACTTTTCTTTTGGACTCTGAATAAACATATGGTTTATTCATTATGTTATGTTGTCACATTTGGAATGGTGATAAAGAAATTGAATGCATTGTAATACATAGAAGATAATACTCAATTATAGAGGACCTATCGCTATGATTCATGTATTTAGTTTCTTGTTCAGTGTTGATAAAATATATGGACCAAGTGGGAGAATGTAGTAACCCATCTTAATAATGGTCCTAATTTTATTGACTAAACGTATCTCCTATTAAAGTGATAACAGCCCCCCTTCCTTAATACCTAAACGCTCGCTTGATGGGGCAAGCGGTGAAGGAAATGGGTATAAATAGGGACCCATCCTAAGGTTTCAGAACATGGTTCTCTAAGGTTTCAAAATACGGTTCTCTCGAGAGAGATCCTAAAGTTTCAGAACAAGGTTCTCGAGAGAGATCCTAAGGTTCTCAAGAGAGAAACCTAAAAGCGGAGGCATTGGAATTGAGTCCCTGATCAAGAGCAATCATGAAGGCATACACCATCTGAATGCGAGAGCTCGTTGATTAGAAGACCGATCCATCGAGAGGAAGAGGGAAGATCAAGAGGGAAGATCAATCGAGATCGTTAAGAAAGGAAGATCTTCCGTGCAGTCCAAAGAAAACCAGGAAGATCGGATTCCTTACCACCATTAAATAATAATGGCTGGAGGTAATTATGTTTAAGCAAATTAAGTCTAACAGGTTCATGAACTTTGACTGGCTGATGTTCTTTTGAAGTTGGGTTTGCTGATGAAAACTGGCAAGAGATAAGTAGATGGCCTATGAACTCTGACTGACTGATAGGAAGAGGATGACCATTACAACTGATGTGGCTAATTCACACAGTCAGGCAGCATAATAACAATCCGCACGATTTTTTAAGCGTAAGTAATTTCGATCGGCTTGGCCACGACTTCTGCCTCGAATTCGGCTTGACCACGGTTTCGGCCTCGTATTCGGCTTGGCCACGGCTTCGGCCTCGGATTCGGCTCGGCCTCGGCTTCAGATTCGTTTCGGCCTCGGATTCGGTTCGGCCTCGGCTTCGGCCTCGGATTCGGCTCGGCCTCGGCTTCGGGTCTTGCCTCGGCCTCAAGTCTCGCCTCGGCCTTGGTCTTGGCCCTAACATCAGTTCATACCATGCGCACTCTACCCTCATGAAACCAACTCTGAATATCGAGCTCGGTGATCTAAAACACCAGCTGCAACACGGCCGACCCGCCTATCATTGCCAAAATCATGAGTAGTTGCCAGCGCACCCAACAGTCGCCGGTATTTACGGTGCCCGCTCGGCAACGGCATACCTACCCGCCGTTCACAGAGCTGATCCTGTGGGAATTGACGGTTCTAACGAGGGGAAAAAGGGACCCCTGGATAGGTATAAAAAGAGGACCCGAACTCGCAAGGAGGAGGTAAGCAAAAAACTCTCATCTAAATTCCTGTTTTCCTCAAGCCGCTAACTTGAGCGTCGAAGGGTCTTCGCCGGAACCATCGGCTCGGGACTTCTTTTGCAGGTTCCTAGCTAAAAAGGAGGCATCCCTGCCACATTCCTAAAAACATGCAAAGGTCTTCTCTCGCCCAGCACTCTTTGAAAGTGATTTGACGGCAATAAATTGGCATGCCAGGTAGGGGGCACACGGCAGACAGATGTTTAACCCCATGCATTTGCGACCCCACGACATCAGCAAGAAAAACGATGGTGATGATGTGAGCTCAGGAAGCTTCCAGCAGCCAGGCCGCGGGATGCCTCCTGCGGGCTGAGCAATCGGAGGCCAACCTCCCTACTCTGCCTCCTGCGCAACCGCAGGCTAGCCAGGCTGATCGGCTTGATGCCCTGACCCAGCAGGTGCAAGATTTGATAGTGGTGGAGCGAGGACTGCAGGAGCAGGGCTCCGCCGCCATGCATGTGCCACCTCAACCCCCATCACATATGGAGGGCCATGTAGCCAGCCAACTTCATCAGGGCAGGACCCCTCCTGAGGCCTCCCATCACTCGCCCCCAAGGCCTCGGCATCAGGAGACCTCCAAATGATGACGGTCTCTTTCTCACCATTCCGACTACTCTCACAGGCGGCGTGGTGAGAAAGAATCAAGGCACGTGCACTTCTTGCACCGGCAGCCTTCTCCATATTCATCCTCCGACTCTTCAAAAGAAGACATCAATAGGAAGATAGTTCGTCGGGCCGAGCAGCGGCTGGATGAGTATCATTAGCGGTTGGAGGAACTTGGCCACCGGATTGCCAACCCACATGAAACGGACTACGACCATCGCCCTCCGCTCTCTCACCGCATTATGGAGGAGCCGGTCCCACCTCGGTTCCGTCTTCTCCAGCTGGATCCCTATGACAGCACTACGGACCCCCTGGACCACTTAGAAAGCTATAAGGTCCTCATGCAAGTCCAGGGGGCGATGGACTCTCTTCTCTGTGTAGCCTTCCCAGCTACTCTCCAGAAGGCAGCGCGTGCGTGGTATTCCCGTTTACCACCACGTAGTATCAACTCTTTTAAGCAGCTTGAGCGATCTTTCCTAGCTCATTTTGATGCATGTCGAAAGATCCCCTGAGTGACTGATAGCTTGTTCACCGTCCAGCAGAGGAGCGGTGAATCCCTTAAAGATTTTGTGGCTCGATTCAAGGAAGCGACACTGGAGGTATATAACCTTGAGGACTCTGTGGCTACGTTGGCTCTGAAGAGAGGACTCCGTCCATCCAGGTTTGCCTATTCCCTGGATAAAAAGCCTCCTCACTCCTATGCCAAACTGTTGAACCAGGTACAGAAGTACATTCGTGCAGACGAGACAGATTCTTCTAGGAGGGAGGTTGATAAAGGGTCCGGTAAGAAGCCAGCACCTTCGGAACCAGCTAGGACACGGTCCAGAAAGCCGGAGCCACCCCGTCGGTCAGACAACCGGCCTCAGATCCTAGTCCCTAAGGAGCATTTTACTCCACAGCTTGCCTCTATATCCCACATCCTGTTAGAGATCGAGGAGGAGCCCTACTTCCGACGTCCACCTCCCATGAGGCCTGGGATCCCCCGCAGCAAGAAACTCTACTGCCGATATCACAGAGACTATGGCAACGACACTGAAGATTGTCGCCTACTGAAGAAAGCTATCGAGGAACTTGTTCAGCAGGGTCATCTAGGCAAGTTCGTCCGGAGGGAGAACCCTGCTGCCATGGGTCCGTCGGCACCTCCCGCACCATAGATTAGCATAGACAATGCCCCAATGGAGAAGACGGTGGCCATGATCTCCTGGGGGGCAGGCAGCAGTTCTAAAAGACAGCGAGAGGAGGAAGAAGGCTCTGTAATCCCCTTCTCCAAAAGGGATCTAGAAGGGGTAGTGAATAAGAATGATGATAGCGTCGTTGTCTCTATGATGATCGCTAAACATCCTGTAAAGCATATTCTGGTTGATAGTGGAAGCTTAGTAAATGTTTTGAGTTATGACGCTTTTGTTAGAATGAATTTGCCTACAAGTTCTCTTCTACCCGTCACCACTCCCTTGATGGGTTTTACTGGAGACTCCATCAGGGTTGAGGGGGAAGTCACCTTCCCCGTTACCGTCGAGACTCTCCCATGTCAGAGCATAGTTCTCATGAACTTATGGTGGTTCGGGTCCCACTGGCTTACAATGCTATTTTGGGGAGACCTGGTTTGAACTTGCTGGATGCTGTCATCTCCACCAAAAGGTTACTTGTAAAGTTTTCCACCAGCGAAGGAGTTGGAGAGATGAAAGGAGAACAGAACCCGTTACCGTTCTGCTACCACTTAGCCCCCAGTCCAGAAGAGACAGTGTCGGCAACAACGCATGAACCACTCGACCCCCGAGACTTGGAGAGGAGAGGGGAGCCAGCTAAGCACCTTCTAACCTTCCCTTTGGGGGAGGACCCGACAAGAACCATCCAGATTGGGGCACTACTCCCGGAAGAGGTACGCAATCAGCTCCTTGCTTTCCTACGCGCCAACTCTGATATCTTCGCATGGTCGTCGTCTGATATGTCAGGCATCCCTAAGGAGATAATCACTCACCGGCTCAACCTCAAGCCAGACTGTCAGCCTGTTCGACAAAAGAAGAGAAGCTTCGCTCCAGATAGGCAGAAGGCCATTGACGAGGAAATCCGCAAGCTGAAAGCTACATGCCACATTCGGAAAGTTCACTATCCCGACTGGTTGGCTAATGTCGTGATGGTCTGCAAGGCCAACGGGAGCTGAAGGATGTGTATAGACTTTACTGACCTCAACAAAGCATGCCTCAAGGACATCTTCCCTTTGCCCTAGATCGACCAACTGGTGGACATCACGTCCAGTCACGAGACCCTTAGTTTCATGGACGCCTTCTCTGGGTACAACCAAATCAGAATGAACCCGACAGACGAGGAAGCTACCTCTTTCATAACCGAGAAGGGAATATACTGCTACAAGGTGATGCTGTTCGGACTGAAGAACGCGGAAGCCACCTACCAATGGCTAATGAACAAAGTCTTCGAGGACCAGATCAAACGTAATATGGAGGTATACGTGGACGACATGCTGACAAAAAGCATCCACGCCACCAACCATATCGCTGATCTGACGGAGACCTTTGGCAACCTCCGTCGATAACAGATGAGGCTGAACCCACGCAAGTGTGCCTTTGGGGTGACAGCCGGTAAATTCTTGGGTTTCATGGTGACACAACGGGGAATCGAGGCGAACCCCGATAAAGTCTGAGCCATCTTAGACATGAGATCTCCCGCCAACAAGAAGGAAGTGCAGTGCTTAGCTGGAAGGGTAGTGGCCCTGAGCCATTTTCTATCCAAGTCAGCGGTGAGATGTCTGCCTTTCTTCAAGGCTCTACGCAAAGTCAACGGCTTCGAATGGATGAGAGAATGCAAGGAGGCCTTCAATGGTTTAAAAGAATTCCTGTCCATCCCGCCACTGTTGTCCAAACCAAAGGGTGAGGAAGAACTCCTTCTGTACCTCGCAGCCTCTCCTGAAGCTGTCAGCTCCATGCTTGTTCGCATGGACACCGATGGGACACAAAAACCAGTGTACTACACCAGCAAGGTATTCCATGACGCTAAAACTAGATATTCAAGAGTCGAGAAGATCATTTTTGCATTGATCATCTCTGCCCAGCGCCTCAGGCCCTATTTCCAAGCTCACCCGATCGTGGTGGTCACTGACCAACCGCTCAAGGCAATCCTTTCTCGTCCTATACTTCTGGCCGGTTGACAAAGTGGGCGCTCAAGTTGGAAGAGTTCGACCTGTCGTTCTGACCTAGGATAGCTATGAAGTCTCAAGTCTTAGCGGACTTCCTGTTCGAATGCACTTGGGTAGAAGAGCAACTGGAAGAATCCCATGCAAACCCCTCGGGTGCTGAAACCGAGGAGAGGGGAATGACTGGCTCCTTCACGTAGACGGAGCATCAAACTCTCATGGAAGTGGAGCGGGCCTCATTCTAGCTAGCCTAGACGGAGTGGTGGCCGAGTACGCCCTTTGTTTCCTTTTTCCAGCTACCAACAACCAAGCCAAGTATGAAGCCTACTGTCAGGAGTAAGACTAGCTCGCGAGCTGGGGTGAAACATCTTACAGTTTTCACTGACTCCCAGCTAGTCTCCAGCCAGATAAAGGGGGAATATGAGGCGCGAGATCCCACTATGTCCCGTTACCTAAGTATGGTGCACTCACAGGTTTCTCCCCTCGCCCACTTCAGCATCAGCTACATTCCCCTGGAGGAGAATGCTAGAGCTGACGCATTGTCCCGGTTGGCCACATCGGCTGATGGTACCTTAGGAAGAACCTACGTGGAGCACCTGGAAGCCCCAAGCATTGATGCAGTAGAGGAGTCCATGCCAGTCCGCTAGGAGCCTTCTTGGATGGACGCTTACACCCAATACTTCGCCACTGGTGCCTTTCCAGTCGAGGCCAAGATTTTCAAATGGCGAGTACACAAGTTTCTGATGTTCGACGAATAGCTGTATCGGAGATCTTTCTCTCATCCCCTCCTTAGATGTGTTGGGCCTACAGACACCGACTATATCCTCTGAGAGATCCATGAAGGTATCTGCGGAAACCACTTGGAGGGCAGAGCATTGTCATACAAAGCCCAACGCTAAGGCTATTACTGGCCCACCATGCGGGAAGATGCTGTCAGCTCCCCCTCCTCTCTGGGGCCACCGACAGCACACCTGCACACTTGTGGTAATCGGATAGAGTTTTACTAGTCTTTATGTAGCGCTCCATAAAGAGCTAGAGAACCCCAACTAATTATCATAAGTGGCAGACACACGAAAACACATCCTGTTAAAAACTTTTCACTTTTATCTCAATTATATACACAAATCACCCAATCAACATTAAGCATCAACCTGCTCAGATAATATTTTTCATGACATTCCTCAGGCAGTTTACAAGATCACATTCACATTCGACATTAAAATCCTAAGTGCACACATCATACTCATAATCTTCTCCAAAACATAAGTCTCGTATTCATATCCAAAAAGGTCTAAAACATCATTACATCCCACTGTACACATACACATATACAAAATACAATTATCAAACCACCCTCTCAATATACAAGGCTAGCATTTAAACACTCTTGCATCCAAGCAAGCTTCACCAGCTAAGGGTCCTGTCCTGCTTATCTTGTGATCCTGGCAGAAATACTCACTGATCTGAAAGAACATTTAAATCATAGAGGGATGAGACCTAAGTCCCAGTGACTGGATAACCATCTAACTATGGAGAAATAGAGAACCATACCTCTTAATTTCAATCGTATGCTGAAACTATTTAACTTGTACAACTCAAAGTACATTTTTAACATGATATCAGATAAAATAAAATGTAGCTTATTCTTCAAATAACATATCAGTACTGGAATACTCTATAATAACTCTTCACTGAAAGATAACTCATTAAAATAAAACTTCATGCATTACAATATGAAGATATGCATTCTTTATCTACAACCCAGACTCCCATCAGGATCTGCTTGCCCACTGGCATCTCAAGTAAGATCTCCCTCTCGGGATAACTATTTGGCCCATTGGCCCTTTTTATATCACAACATATGCTTTTAGATCTCATGATGCTGGGCTGTGTGTGTAATGCCTCTGAGGTACCACCCTACAGTCGCCCTTCTGTAGGTGTACTCTCATCGGGTGCGTGACTAGCAACAGGATCCCCGCACAAATAGCACCCCTTACCCGTGCGGTTCACCTGGCAAAGTGCTTTGTTCCTTAACCCTGGAACCTCGGGTTTTCTCTCTGCCCCCACGGGCTATATATAGTAATCAGCTCCACTGAGCTATGATTCATGCCCCCACGGGCTGCTCACAACCAGCCCCACTGGCCTGGTTAGGCATGCACTCACCCCTGATTCTGGGGTTCATCGTACGATCTGTTCGCAAGGAGGTGCCGGCTCGATAGTAGTGTGCAATGCTCATGCTACAGTACAGTCTAAAGGGTGATCAGCCCCCTAGCTGCCTGATGCTCAGTATGACTCATACATCATTTGTAAAGCTTTATCATGCAAATATGCCATGTATACATTAAAAATTCCCTCATCGAAACTCATGCTTATGTGTTTATGCTCAAAACTCATTTATCAGATTATCATATACTAGGTTCTCATTTCTCATATTTAAAACATACATAATACTCAACTAAACATAACATACCATAACTAGGTATAAATCTCATTATACTAGCTCAAATTAACCTCTCATTGCTAGATGAGAAATCCACTCACCTTAGTAGGTTACTCCTCGACTGGTACAACTGGTACTCAACTCTGGTATTTCGGCTCCCTGGAATAACCCTCTTGACCTACGTCAACATACAGATACAATAGCTATTAGGATTACCTCCACACGAGGTTTTCCCATGAACCATGCATGCATACATGATCTATCCTCTAATATCTCATTATTTTCTTCCACCCAATCTCTACTCAAGATTACTTCTACTATTACCTCAAAATACACTAATCTAAGAAAATCTAAAGTCATACAAGATCTAGGGAAGCTATAGCTTACCTGGAGTCGAGCACAAACCCCAAGCTTCCCTTTCCCTTTCTCTTTCTTCCTCCTTTTTCTTCTTCTTCTTCTTTTCCTCTCTTTTCTCCTCTTCTTTCTTTCTTTCTTTCTTTCTTTCTTTCTCTCTGGCTGAACCCACGTTCCCCTTTTTCTCTAATGACTTGGGGACCAAGTCATAGGAAACTTAAGGGTTAAGGCATGCCAAATCTCCCTTTTACCCTCACACACTCTTAACACACACTTTTTGGAAAACACGTGGCTCACTTATAACCATGCTATTTTGCCCTTATATTTTCTTTCCTAAGTTGCCCTTAACACAATTTGCAATTGACATCGGAGCCTTTTCCCATTTTGCCCCTGATATAGCATTTTTTTAATAGATTTATAGCCCAGATCATCCTTTTTCGCTTAAATCTATACTTTTATGTAACATTTCTAAGAAAAGACTTTACCATCTTGAAGAACTCGATTTTAGAAATCCAACGGTTCAAACGGCATCCAAATCGGACTTGAAACGGATTAAATATGAATTTCTCAAGATTTAACTCAGAAAAACCTGCCGTCGCGGAGTCGGCTCGAACAGATTGCGAGTCGGCTCGAGCAGAAGTAGGGGTCGACTCCAGAAAAGTAGGAGTCGACTCCTGAAAGGTAGGAGTCGACTCCAGCACTGTAGGGGTCGACTCCTAAGCGTGCCGAAAGTTTAAAACGTGCCGGAGTCGACTCCATCAGATGGAGTCGACTCCAACCACTAAAAACGTCATTTTAGGATAAAACTCAAACTAAACTTGATTTTTCTTGTGATTTAAACCCATTAAACTTAAGTCTCTCAATTTCTCAAATCAGACTCATTAACATTTAGAAATATACTTATTTACTCCAAAATTTCTTCTCTTTACATTTATCAAAAGGCCAACACACCCATATTCAAGAAAACTTTCTGACTTTCATTTTAACTGAAAATGCCATAGATTACAAGGTTTTCAGGATGTTACAATTCTCCCCCTCTTAAGAAATTTCGTCCTCGAAATTTAGCTAGATATATTTTCAAATAGATGGGGGTACTTAAATCTCATCTCATCCTCTCGCTCCCATGTAGCCTCCTCTTTTTGATGATTTAACCATTGCACCTTAACTAATGGAATTCTTTTACTGCGGAGCTGCTTAATCTCCCTACTCAAGATCTTCACTGGTTCTGTTGCAAATGATAAATCCCCCTGTAACTCTATAGTCTCAGACTGAATCACATGAGAGGAATCTGGCACATACCTCCTAAGCATTGATACATGAAATACATTATGAATCTGAGATAACTCTGGAGGTAAAGCCAATCTATAAGCTAGTGTCCCAACTCTTTCCAGAATTTCATAGGGTCCAATATACCTGGGACTCAACTTGCCTTTCTTTCCAAATCTCATAATACCTCGCCAAGGAGATACCTTCAGAAAGACTCTATCTCCAACCTCAAACTTTACCTCTCTATGCTTTTTATCTGCATAGCTCTTCTGTCTATCCTGGGCTGCCTTTAATTTAGCTCTTATAATTTTAACTTGATCTGCTGTAAGCTGCACTAACTCAGGGCCTAACAGCCTTCTCTCTCCCTCCTCATCCCAACACACTGGAGTTCTACATTTTCTCCCATACAAGGCCTCATATGGTGCCATATCAATGCTAGAATGGTAGCTGTTATTGTAAGCAAACTCTACTAAAGGTAGATGATCATCCCAGCTACCAGAAAATTCCATGACACAAGCTCTCAGCATATCCTCCAGTGTCTGGATGGTTCTTTCTGACTGACCATCGGTTTGGGGATGAAATGCTGTACTGAACCTCAATTTAGTCCCCAAAGCTTTCTGTAATTCTGCCCAAAATTGAGATGTGAACCTTGGATCTCTATCTGATACTATCGATACTGGCACACCATGCCTACTCACAATTTCATGCACATATAATTCTGCTAATCTATCCAAGGTAAAGACAATCTTAATAGGCAGAAAATGAGCAGACTTAGTCAATCTATCAACTATCACCCATATAGCATCATTGCCCCTTCTGGTCTTTGGGAGTCCTACAACGAAATCCATAGTTATATGCTCCCACTTCCACTCTGGCACAAACAGAGGCTGAAGCTTTCCAGCTGGACACTGATGTTCAGCCTTAATCTGCTGACACACCAAACACTTAGATACATACTCAGCTATCTCCTTTTTCATACCATTCCACCAGTAATTCTGTTTGATAGTTCTATACATCTTAGTACTACCTGGATGCATTGAATAAGCTGAGCTATGTGCTTCCCTTAAAATCTGATCTTTCACTGATTCCACAGCTGGCACACAAACTCTGCCCTTGAATAATAACACTCCATCACCTCTAACAGAAAACTCTGACTGAGACCCACTCTGAATTAAATCTCTGGCTTTAAGCAAATGTAGATCTAGCAACTGAGCTTCTCTTATTTCTTCTAGCATTTGGGGTCTCACTCTGAAAGTAGCCAACAAGGCTCCTGACTCTTCTACAGCTAGCTCTGCATCTAACCTCCTTAACTCAATCATCAAGGGTAGCTGTACGGTTCTGATAGAAGCCAATGTGGCCATAGACTTTCGACTCAAGGCATCAGCCACAACATTAGCTTTCCCTGGGTGATACTCAATAGTGCAATCATAGTCTTTAATCAATTCAATCCATCTTCTCTGCCTTAAATTCAATTCCTTCTGGGTCAGAATATATTTCAAGCTCTTATGATCAGTAAATATCTGGCATCTTCTTCCATACAAGTAGTGCCTCCAAACCTTCAATGCAAATATAACAGCAGCTAACTCCAAATCATGGGTGGGGTAATTCTTTTCATGGGATCTCAACTGTCTAGATATATAAGCCACTACTTTCCCATTCTGCATTAAAACACACCCCAAACCCTTCAATGAGGCATCACTATAGATCACATAATCACTGGCACTATCAGGTAGTATTAGGATTGGGGCTGAGGTTAATCTCCTTTTCAATTCATCCATACTCTTCTGGCATTCATTTGACCAATCAAACTTGATATTCTTTCTAAGCAGCTTAGTCATAGGAGAAGCCAAAATCGAGAAATTTTCTATAAATCTTCTATAATATCCTGCTAACCCCAAGAAACTCCTCACCTCAGTCTGATTGGTAGGTGATACCCAATTTACTATAGCTTCAATCTTTTGAGGATCTACCATAATACCTTTGGCTGAAACTACATGTCCCAAGAACTTTACCTCATCCAGCCAAAATTCACTTTTACTAAACTTTGCATATAATTGCTTTTCTCTTAATATCTGCAAAACTGTCCTCAGATGCTGTTCATGCTCTTCACTACTTCTAGAATAAATCAAGATGTCATCAATGAATACTATCACAAATTTATCTAGATACTCTTGAAATACTTGATTCATCAGGCCCATAAAAGCAGCTGGAGCATTTGTCAAGCCAAATGGCATTACCAAGAACTCATAATGACCATATCTGGTCCTGAAAGCAGTCTTAGATATATCCTCATTCTTATTCTCAATTGATGATACCCAGATCTCAGATCAATCTTTGAAAACACTGCTGCCCCCTGCAGCTGATCAAACAAATCATCGATCCTTGGTAATGGATAATTGTTTCTAATGGTCACCTTGTTCAACTGTCTATAGTCTATACACAACCTCAAGGTACCATCCTTTTTCTTCACAAACAACACTGGTGCACCCCATGGTGATATACTGGGTCTAATAAACCCTTTATCCAATAATTCTTGTAACTGACTTTCAATTCTTTCAATTCAACTGGAGCCATTCTATAAGGTGCCCTGGCTATTGGTCTGGTATCTGGGGCTAGATCTATACTGAAATCAAATCCTCTGTCAGGAGGTAACCCTGGCAACTCCTCAGGAAATACATCTGAAAAATCCCTTACCACAGGGATATTCGTCAGCTCTAAACCATTGCCCTCTAGGCTCACTGCACAAGCTAAATAGGCTTCACATCTCTTTGCTAGCATTCTATTGGCTGACAGAGCTGAAATCACTCCTGAGGGTAACCCCCTCCTATCACCAACAAAACAGACTTCTCTATCATCAGAAGTTTGCAACATCACCTCCTTCCTTAAGCAATCTACTCTGGCTCTATGCACAGATAGCCAATCCATCCCCAAAATGGCATCAAACTCTTTCAACCTCAAAGGAATCAAATCTGCTGCTAATTTCTGACTCCCCACAGAAATATCACAACCTCTATACACTTGGTCTGCTATAAAAGGCCTCCCTACGGGCATAGATACTACCAACTGACTACCCAACTGGCCCACATCTCTAACTAGATGCTTAGCAAACTCACATGAGATAAATGAATGCGTAGATCCAGAATCAATTAAAATATAAGCATCATGATTATCGATGGGTAGCATACCTGTCACCACATCAGGATCAATCTGAGCCTCCTGTCTGGTCATGGCAAACACTCTGGCCTCGGCTCTCGGAATACTGGATGACCCTCCTGGCTGATTAACATTAGGCCCCACCTGACTGGCTGAAGCCACTACACTACCATCACCTCTCCTACTAGGCTGTCCCCTTGGCATTACTGGCCCCTGAGGAAGCCCACCAGCCTGCTGCCCTCTCCTAGGGCAATCTCTCTTCAGGTGACCTAGATCACCACAAATATAACATCCCTTATTGCCCCTCCTACATTCTCCCAAATGAAGTTTTCCACATACATTACATGGGGGTATATTTCTCCCTCCACCAGAAGGACGACCCTGCTCCCCTACATCACCAGACACCCTGCTGGAGGCAACCTGAGGCACACCCACATAAGGCTTTCTTTGAACTGGGCTAGATGCTGACACAGATACGGATCCTCTGCCCACATCACCAGGGGCTCTAAACCCAGAATAAAACTGTCCAGTCCTCTGGGGTTTCTTGAATGGCTGAGTCCCTCCCGGAGCAGAAGAATGACTAGGAGCACTTCTTTTCATTCTATCCTGCCTCCTACTCATATATTCTTTTTCAATCTCCTCAGCTTTGAGTGCTCCCTGCACCAACTCAGAGTAATTATTGTAGGTCTGCATACAGGTCTTGGCTTTAATAGGGAGATTCAACCCATCCTGGAATAGTCGACATCTCTCCCTCTCATCAGCCACCAAGGCCCTAGCAAACTGAGATAACTCCACAAAAGTGGCTTCATAATCTGCCACGGACATCCTCCCCTGAGTCAGACAAAGGAAATCCCTCCTCTTCTGATCCCTATAAATCTCAGAATAATATTGCTGATGAAATTCTCTTCTAAAATTTTCCCATGTCAACTCCACTCCCTGGGGCTGCCTGCCCTGAATAGATCTCCACCAACTCTGGGCTCTACCCTCCAGTAAAAAGGTGGCAATACTCAGCCTCTGCTCCTCAGAGCATCCCATCACATCAAATACTCTCTCGATCCTCTGCAGCCATGCCCCGGCCTGAATAGGATCAGTAGTTCCCTGGAACTCCAGAGCCCCTAACTTTCTGGCTCTTTCCACATTCCTCACAACCTCAGTATTTTTAGATGGAAGGCTAGAACTAGCACCCACAGCTGCTACCACAGCCTGAGTAATCATGCCTACCAACTCTGACATACTAGGCCCCTGAGTCTGTACTCGAGATGGGTCTACTGGCACAGGGGTAATAGACTGTGAAGAAGACTCTGGCATCTGCTCTGGAGATGCCCCCACTCTAGCCTCCTTAGATACTGGCTCGGTGGAATCACTAGAAGCCATTCTATCAATTTGACTTCTTCTAACTGACCTTCTGAATCTACTTTGACCTTTGCTTCTATCCCTGCCTGAAGATTGCTCTGTCTCTCTAGATGCCTTTGTAGTAATCGTCCTACAAGACATTATTCATTACATCAGTTTCATCATTCAATAGCTATAATCATAAAACATTCAATCATCCTAGACTCATACTCATACTTATTCCCCTAGGACCTAATAACCTAGGGCTCTGATACCAAAACTTGTCAGCTCCCCCTCCTCTCTGGGGCCACCGACAGCACACCTGCACACTTGTGGTAATCGGATAGAGTTTTACTAGTCTTTATGTAGCGCTCCATAAAGAGCTAGAGAACCCCAACTAATTATCATAAGTGGCAGACACACGAAAACACATCCTGTTAAAAACTTTTCACTTTCATCTCAATTATATACACAAATCACCCAATCAACATTAAGCATCAACCTGCTCAGATAATATTTTTCATGACATTCCTCAGGCAGTTTACAAGATCACATTCACATTCGACATTAAAATCCTAAGTGCACACATCATACTCATAATCTTCTCCAAAACATAAGTCTCGTATTCATATCCAAAAAGGTCTAAAACATCATTACATCCCACTGTACACATACACATATACAAAATACAATTATCAAACCACCCTCTCTCAATATACAAGGCTAGCATTTAAACACTCTTGCATCCAAGCAAGCTTCATCAGCTAAGGGTCCTGTCCTGCTTATCTTGTGATCCTGGCAGAAATACTCACTGATCTGAAAGAACATTTAAATCATAGAGGGATGAGACCTAAGTCCCAGTGACTGGATAACCATCTAACTATGGAGAAATAGAGAACCATTACCTCTTAATTTCAATCGTATGCTGAAACTATTTAACTTGTACAACTCAAAGTACATTTTTAACATGATATCAGATAAAATAAAATGTAGCTTATTCTTCAAATAACATATCAGTACTGGAATACTCTATAATAACTCTTCACTGAAAGATAACTCATTAAAATAAAACTTCATGCATTACAATATGAAGATATGCATTCTTTATCTACAACCCAGACTCCCATCAGGATCTGCTTGCCCACTGGCATCTCAAGTAAGATCTCCCTCTCGGGATAACTATTTGGCCCATTGGCCCTTTTTATATCACAACATATGCTTTTAGATCTCATGATGCTGGGCTGTGTGTGTAATGCCTCTGAGGTACCACCCTACAGTCGCCCTTCTGTAGGTGTACTCTCATCGGGTGCGTGACTAGCAACAGGATCCCCGCACAAATAGCACCCCTTACCCGTGCGGTTCACCTGGCAAAGTGCTTTGTTCCTTAACCCTGGAACCTCGGGTTTTCTCTCTGCCCCCACGGGCTATATATAGTAATCAGCTCCACTGAGCTATGATTCATGCCCCCACGGGCTGCTCACAACCAGCCCCACTGGCTGGTTAGGCATGCACTCACCCCTGATTCTGGGGTTCATCGTACGATCTGTTCGCAAGGAGGTGCCGGCTCGATAGTAGTGTGCAATGCTCATGCTACAGTACAGTCTAAAGGGTGATCAGCCCCCTAGCTGCCTGATGCTCAGTATGACTCATACATCATTTGTAAAGCTTTATCATGCAAATATGCCATGTATACATTAAAAATTCCCTCATTGAAACTCATGCTTATGTGTTTATGCTCAAAACTCATTTATCAGATTATCATATACTAGGTTCTCATTTCTCATATTTAAAACATACATAATACTCAACTAAACATAGCATACCATAACTAGGTATAAATCTCATTATACTAGCTCAAATTAACCTCTCATTGCTAGATGAGAAATCCACTCACCTTAGTAGGTTACTCCTCGACTGGTACAACTGGTACTCAACTCTGGTATTTCGGCTCCCTAGAATAACCCTCTTGACCTACGTCAACATACAGATACAATAGCTATTAGGATTACCTCCACACGAGGTTTTCCCATGAACCAAGCATGCATACATGATCTATCCTCTAATATCTCATTATTTTCTTCCACCCAATCTCTACTCAAGATTACTTCTACTATTACCTCAAAATACACTAATCTAAGAAAATCTAAAGTCATACAAGACCTAGGGAAGCTATAGCTTACCTGGAGTCGAGCACAAACCCCCAAGCTTCCCTTTCCCTTTCTCTTTCTTCCTCCTTTTTCTTCTTCTTCTTCCTTTTCCTCTCTTTTCTCCTCTTCTTTCTTTCTTTCTTTCTTTCTTTCTTTTCTCTGGCTGAACCCACGTTCCCCTTTTTCTCTAATGACTTGGGGACCAAGTCATAGGAAACTTAAGGGTTAAGGCATGCCAAATCTCCCTTTTACCCTCACACACTCTTAACACACACTTTTTGGAAAACACGTGGCTCACTTATAACCATGCTATTTTGCCCTTATATTTTCTTTCCTAAGTTGCCCTTAACACAATTTGCAATTGACATCGGAGCCTTTTCCCCTTTTGCCCCTGATATAGCATTTTTTTAATAGATTTATAGCCCAGATCATCCTTTTTCGCTTAAATCTATACTTTTATGTAACATTTCTAAGAAAAGACTTTACCATCTTGAAGAACTCGATTTTAGAAATCCAACGGTTCAAACGGCATCCAAATCGGACTTGAAACGGATTAAATATGAATTTCTCAAGATTTAACTCAGAAAAACCTGCCGTCGCGGAGTCGGCTCGAACAGATTGCGAGTCGGCTCGAGCAGAAGTAGGGGTCGACTCCAGAAAAGTAGGAGTCGACTCCTGAAAGGTAGGAGTCGACTCCAGCACTGTAGGGGTCGACTCCTAAGCGTGCCGAAAGTTTAAAAACGTGCCGGAGTCGACTCCTATCAGAGTGGAGTCGACTCCAACCACTAAAAACGTCATTTTTTGGATAAAACTCAAACTAAACTTGATTTTTCTTGTGATTTAAACCCATTAAACTTAAGTCTCTCAATTTCTCAAATCAGACTCATTAACATTTAGAAATATACTTATTTACTCCAAAAATTTCTTCTCTTTACATTTATCAAAAGGCCAACACACCCATATATCAAGAAAACTTTCTGACTTTCATTTAACTGAAAATACCATAGATTACAAGGTTTTCAGGATGTTACAGATGCAGCCGAGCTGGTTCGAAAGTGCGATCATTGCCAGCAGCATACCAACATCCAATGACTGCCAACTTCTCGACTGAGCCCTCTATCGGCTTCATGGCCGTTCGCCCAATAGGGGATGGATATATTGGGACCATTCCCTCCAGCTTCTGGCCAACGAAAGTTTTTGCTCGTCGCCATCGATCACTTCACTAAGTGGGTAGAAGCCGAAGTGTTGGCCAAGATTACCAAAGCTAAGGTGAGGAACTTCTTCTGGAAGTCTATCATTTGTCGGTTTGGACTACCCCACACACTTTTTACCGACAACGGATGCCAGTTCGACAATGTTTCATTCAAAGACTTCTATGCCGAACTAGGGATACACCAAAGGTTCACTTCTGTCGGTTACAGCAAACAAACGGGGCTACCGAAGTGATGAACTGGACAATCTTACAAGGGCTCAGGACACGCCTGGATAATTTCAAAGAAAGATGGGTAGAGGAGCTCCGAACGTATGTGGGCCTATCACACGATGCCCTGGGCTCCCACTAAAGAAACACCGTTCAGCCTTGTATTCGGAACGGAAGCTGTTGTCCCAGTGGAGATTGGCATCCCCAGTCCCCGGGCACAGTCATATGATGAAGATGACAATCCCAATCAATTAAGAGCCAAGCTCGACCTTGTCGAAGAACTTCGTGATCGAGCACGAATCAGAATGGCCTTCTACCGACAGAGGATTGCAAAGTACTACAATGCCCGAGTTCGTCCCAGAACGTTCCTCCTAGGGGACTTGGTCCTCAGACGAGCCGAAGTTTCCAAACCTTTGGAGGGGAAAAAACTATCTCCCAATTGGGAAGGGCCCTATCGCGTCACCAATGCACTTCATCACGGGGCTTACCAGATCGAAGAGCTAGACGGAAAACCTCTCCCTCATACCTGAAACGCGGACAACCTCCGACGATATTATCAGTAGTCTATTAACATATTTAATTTGAGCATTTCCTTAGAATGATCATTCATTTTTCACTAACGGAAGTATCTAAGCGATCTGGCTCCTCATTCAAGCCCGAATCCGCATCGGCACTCAAGCCCGGCTCTGCATTGGCACTCAAGCCCGACTTCGCGTCGGTATGCAAGCCGGGCTCCGTGTTGGCACCCAAGCCCGACTCTGCATCGGCACGCAAGCCTGGCTCCATGTTGGCACTCAAGCCCGGCTCCGCATCGGCACTCAAGCCCGGCTTCGCATCGGCGCTCAAGCCCGACTTCGCATCGGCGCTCAATCTTGACATTGCATCGGCACTCAAGCCTAGCTTCGCATCGGCACTCAAGCCCGGCTTCGCGTCGACACTTAAACCCGGCTCCGTGTCGATACTCAAGCCCGGCTCTGCATCGGCGCATCCTAATTCTGTCATTGGCCCGGCCTCGAGCCAGCACTTCGTTCAGTTTCGTGTCGGCATTCGATTCCAATTCCATGACGGCTCTCAAACGAGGCTTTGAGTACCTCGTAGCCTGGTCATTAGCACTCGAACCTAGAGCAACAGTTATACTCGCCTGCATGTAGTCTTAGCCTCGACTGTTCTTTATAATTGGCTTACGCCCGCATACTCGCCTCATCCGATTCGTTAGAAATTCGGGGGCTACGATACAAAATCAAATCAAAAGAACAACATGGATCAAAAGGGTTTTCATTGGAGATAAAGAGTTTACAAAATCGCCGATCAAATCGGACTTGATACCAAAAAAAAGAAGAAGAAACTCAAAGCTTGGCCGGAGCTAGGCGATCATCCTCCTGAACTTCATCTGGCTCCAACTCTTCAATTCCCTCGAGGCCGTAGAGTCTTTGAATTTTTTGTTTACAATCTTGGAAGCCGCCCTCGTACGCAACTGCAGTTGTCTCGGCCAATTCTCTGTCAAAGGCGTCGGACTTCCTAAAATTCTCCACGGCCTCGGCGGCCTTGTTCTCGGCCTCGATAATCGCCGCCTTCAGGTTGGATATTTTGGCATCGGCTCGGCGAGCGATTTCTTCGGCATTTTTGGCCTGTTCTTCGGCCACTCTTATTTCTATACTGGCAGAGTGTAGTCGGTGCTTTAGCATGTACACTTTCGACTCTGTAGTTTTCTGCCACTCTTCGGCCACCTTCTGCTTCTCCTCGGCCACTTGAGCTTTGTCGAGTTCATTGGCCGCCTGGGCTGAGCTACCTCCAGCGCATCCTCAGCCTTTTCTGCCCGGGCCAGATTCTCAAGTCGGGCAGCTTTAGCCTCGGCTTTTGCCCTTTGCGCCCAGGCCACTTCCGCTTGGGCAGCCTGCAGAGCGGTCTCAGCCTCTTCTACCCTGGCTTGGGCTTGGCTAGTATCTTCCTGCAACCGGCCAATAGTGGCCTCAGCCTGAGACAAAAGGCCCCTAACGACAGTCAACGAGTTTAGCGCCTGTTCAAAAATTACGAAATTTAGGTGAAGAAACCACAGTTACCAAGGTTTAGCGGTAGAAGTACTTACCCAAAGGTGTGCTACAGATGCCTCACGGAAGAATGTCGAGGTCCCTTGATTCTAAAGAAACCTCTCAAGCTTGGATACAGAGGCCTGGGCCATTGTCCTCTCGGCCCAGCGGCTATGGTGCAACAAAATCGACTGAAAGGAAGGCGCCTCGGCCTCCTCTTCCATAGCCTCAGCAGCTACTGGCATCGGATCAGACGCCGACAGAGCTTCCACCGGCACTTCCTCTCGCAAAGGCTCAGCCTTGGCCTCTTCGGAAGGGATGGCCTCCGGAGTTGGCCTTGCGGCTGAGGTGGTTGGCTCCACCTCAGTTACGGCGGGCAGAGGCGGTGGCACTCCAGTTTCTCGGCTCGAAGGAGTCTCGGTCAAATCAATAGGAGATGGGGGTGGTGCCGGTGAAGGCGAGCGAGGCCGTTCTCTCTCGACCTCATCTCTCCTGGAGGCCTCTCCACCCTCGGTTCTCCTGGAGACTTTGACGGTGACTCTCTTCTCGACAGCGACCCCATCCGCTCTGGCTTCTTTCCTTTTCCTTGTAACGGCCTGCCTTATTGCACGAAGCGATGGTGCCATGCCTGCAAACCAAAACATAAAGGAATAATCAAGTTGAGAAGAGAAGAACCAAGTTAAAAAAAAACTGCTCACCATTGCTAGGAACAAGGCCCGCTAGCCGAAGGTTCTCCTTGGCTAGCAGCCGATTGCATCGAGGGACGTCGGCAATAATCAACTATTCGAACTCCTCTTGATCTCTTGGAAGAATTCTGGGATCTTTATTGGCCTCAGTGTCAGGGATTCCCTACTCGGTCTTCACTCTCTACTTGGGCAAAGAAGAATCTATTTTCCATCCCTTAACGGAGGTAGGGAGGTGCAACTTAAGAGCTCTAGTGGGCCTAGGGGCGAAGGACCACCATCCCGATTGTTTCCTATGGGTATAAAAGCAACGAAAAAGAGAAATCCTAGCCTGTATCCCATGGATTTGGCATAGCACTAAGAAACCCATGAGGGTCCGAATGAAATTTGGGACCAATTGTGCCAGAGCCAAGGAATATCTATCTAAAACGTTAAGTATAAAAGGATGAATGGGAATACGGAGGCCAGCCTTAAAATAATACTTATAAAGGGCGACCCTACCAGGATAAGAGGAGGTTACCCTATCCTCGGAAAGAGGCAGGTATAGGCGAAGGTCGGTGAGAATTTGGTAACAAGCCCTAAGGTTGATAATCTCCTGAGTAGTCATGACAGAGGCGGTCTCCTCGGGAGACTCCCCCGCACGAGAGGAGGGGCCGGCAACAGCCGAACGGTGCCGGACGATGGCCCGTCCGGCAGCCGGGCGATTCCCGATGGGAAATCACTCGACCACTCGCTGCTGCTCCGTTGGGACATCCTCCACAGAGGAGGACCAGCTGGGCATAGGAGAGGAGGATGGCTATCGAGGAAGATCAGGGGAATAACCCCCGGAATCGGAGATTGAGCATGAAAGGGACGAAGAAGCCATGAAGGCAAAACTGACCTAAAAGGTTCGAAGACGAAGAATCGGGGACGAAGAACTCAGGAAGAGGAAGATGAATAGGTTTGGATAGGTCCGGAACGGGGAAGAATGCGTAGGCAATGGAGGCGGCTTCGGTCCAGGACGATCCCCTTTTTATAGCCCCATCTTTTCAAAATCATCCCGCCTAACTCGCTTCGGACACATGTCCGCTTGCCATTGGGGATGGCTACGGCAACCACCCAGGGCGGGAAGCATGAAGGTCACTGCCAATGAAGGGACGGCGGTGACCTCACCGTAATGATGCGCCTGCCCAGCACTCGAAAAATCCTCCTCGATCCCAACAACCAAGACAAGCGAGATGATGGCGCTGCAGCGTCCGATGCATTATTAAAGGAAGGACAGCCCTCGACACGTGGCACATGGAGATTAGCCACCAAGTGATAAAACACCCCCTTTCGATGTTAGGAGCACGCTCACCCATCTCGGAGGTGGGGGGCATCTGATGTAGCTAATCACATAGTCAGGCGGCATGATAACAGCCCGCACGATTTTTTGAGCATAAGTAGCTTTGGTCGGCTTGGCCACGGCTTCGGTCTCGGATTCGGCTTGGCCACAGCTTCAGCCTCGGATTCGGCTTGGCCATGGCTTCGGCCTCGGATTCGGCCTCGGATTCGACTCAACCTTGGCCTCGGATTCGGCTCGGCCTCGACTTCGGCCTCGGATTCGGCTTGGCTTTGGCTTCAGATTCGTTTCAGCCTCGGATTCGGCCTCAGCTTCATATTCGTTTCGGCCTCAGCTTCGGCCTCAGATTCAGCTCGGCCTCAGCTTCAGATTCGGCTCAGCCTCAGCTTCGGCCTCAGATTCGGCTCGGCCTCATCTTTGGCCTCGGATTCGGCTCGGCCTCGGCTTCGGATCTTGCCTCAGCCTCAAGTCTCGCCTCGGCCTCGGTCTTGGCCCTAACATCGGTTCATACCACGCGCACTCTACCCTCATGAAACCAACTCCGAATATCGAGCTCGGTGATCTAAAACATTAGCTGCAACACGGTCGACCTGCCTATCATTGCTAAAATCATGAGTAGTTGCCAGTGCACCCAACAGTCGCCGATATTTACGGCGCCCGCTCGGCAACGACGTACCTACCCGTCGTTCACAGAGGTGATCCTGAGGGATTCGACAGTTCTAACGAGGGGAAAAAAGGACCTTCGGACAGGTATAAAAAGAGGACCCGAAATCGCAAGGAGGTAAGCAAAAAACTCTCATCTAAATTCCTGTTTTTCTCAAGCCGCTAACTTGAGCGTCAGAGGGTCCCTGTCGGAACCACCGGCCCGGGACTTCTTTTGCAGGTTCCTAGCCAAAAAGGAGGCGGCCCTGCCATATTCCTAAAAACACGGAAAGGTCTCCTGTCACCCGGCGCTCTTCGAAAGTGATTTGGCGGCAACAACAACCTATAATTTATTTTTTTTAGGCAAGGATACACAGCTCAACATTATTCATTTAGATTGAATCCAGCTTTTATTGGTCCCTAATTTGCCTCTTAAAAGCAAATTTTTGCTAAAGAAAAAAAAAAAGGGCATTGCCCTTTTTGCTTTTAGGGCATCTAGATTGATGGTTAAAATTCAACTCTCTTTGATCTTACCTTTGGATAACACTGACACTAATTGGGCCCCTAATTCTAGAGTCTTAATGTGTGCTAGGGGCCTATATGTTTGGACTCTTGCCCATCTTACTATCGTGTGCACATATTTCCTAGGTTTGCTATATATAAGAAAGTACAAATCTAGTTCTTGATGCTTATAACTAGATGTATTTTACTTTTAAAATTTCTTGGACGCTAGTCAAAGCCTTACTCAGGGTTCAATTTTGCTGGCCATCATTGCCCATCTCTTTTCTTTGATTTTCTAATTTTTCTAGCGATAATGAGCTAACGATAGTTCCAAACGTATTCCAAACCATTGCCATGGCCCTCTCTTTAGAGGTAAGAATGAATGGATAGGATTATGGAAAAGAACAAGGTTAGTGAGTTATTTGGGATATGTTGGAAAGAAATTGGAGAGAAAGAAAGAGATGGGAGAGGGGATTGAGGTGTGACATAATGAAAGAAAAAAAAGCTAAATGATTCTAAATCTTTAAACTTTACATCTCATTAGTAAGGTCATAAAAATAATTTTTTTATACAAAATAAAGCATGGCACTAAATATTTTTTGTTGTTGTCATCTTACAATATAGTAAATATGCATCCTTAGGGGAATAAGGAGTAATATTATAAGAATAATTTTTTTATCTATCAATACTTTATAAATAACATATTATCCTCATCGCTACTACCTTGATAGTATATTTCTACAATAAATAATAAAATAATAAGATGGTTATAGGGAATTATAAAACTAAATAAAGAGAATATAATCTTAAAAATTGATTTAATTATAATATATTTATGCTTTAAATCATTAATGATAGAAAACTTATACTCTTTATGTATTAACAATTAAATACAATTATTATGTTTCTACTTTCTTTTCTCATAAAAATTTACATAATAGAAACCAATAAATTTGAAATATGGCTAGTTAATATTTTTTTTGGACATTTAGAATGAAACTTTTCATTCCACAAAATTTTAAACACTCCAATTTTTATTTGCTTAAATCTATGGCCTTAGTTGAGGGGCTAAAAATTTAGAGTAGAATTGATCTATAAATAGTTAAGTTAGATCATTTTTTTTCTCTACTATTATTTACTTCTAAATATTTATTTAATTTTTTAACATCACTCATCATAATTATCAACTCCTTATCAACTAAATAAAATAATATTTATCATTTGTTTAATATTACATGTCCTATATTTTTTGCTTAAAGTAAAAAATATTTAAAAAATATTTTAATATTAATTTTGATACAAAATTTTTATATGTTTATTATTATTTTTCATCATGATCACTACTTTTTAGCTTGCAGAAAAATGAAAGAAATATGATAATATTTTGTAAATAAAAGATTATTGCATGAAGTTTATTAAATTTTGTTTTGCACGTCAACATCCTCCAAAACTTATTTTATAATTATCATAATTAAAAATTTTCAAAATTGAATAAGACTTATAATAAATAGTTATTTATAGGAAGAAAATGTGTTAACTAAACCCATCCTATATTTAATATTTTGAAATGTACAAACAATGTTTATCTAACAAAATCATATAAATAACATTGTGTAAGTCATAGTTCATGATTTTTTTGGCCAACTAATTTTATGCTTATACTTTTTGTGTTCTTAGCATCTTCAGTCATACGGCGTACTATTTTGCATAATTACTGAAAAGTTAAGAAACAAATGAAAGAGTACAAATAAATTTCTATAGAGACCATCAAATATTTAAATTTTAAAATTATTTGTTGGGTAATAGGCCTGAATATCCTGAAAGCCCATTACCTTCTCTTTGTGTGTGAATGAGAAATTATAAGAACATTTAGTCCCACATTGGAAAAAATAAAAAAGAAAGGTTTACTTTTATGGAAACCTCTTCCTCGAAGCTTAAGTTCCTTAGGCTCACCATAAGTGGAGAGCTTGAGGGTGATGCGTAAAATCACCCTCGCGCGTGTGCGAAGGGCGCAATGGATGCTTTGTAGGTGCACTCACACCCGTCGACTGATCGGTCAACAGGACCATTAGTGATAAGTGCCCGTCTGATCCTGCGGTTAGAGATAAGGCATCGCTTCGATCAAGCCGTTATGATAAATCAACGTTTCGATCATGAAAAGACGTATCATGGGCGTCGCTCCGATCAAGCCGTTGTGATAAATCAACGTTTCGATCATGAAAAGATGTATCATAGCCGTGCTATGACTTATCCGATCATGGAATTGGCTTATCTGATCGGAGAAACAACCTTTCAGATCATGAAAAGGCTTATCCGATTACCTGATCTGAAGATCACGATGTTTAATGGGAATATTAAGGGTGATAAGCCCTTAACCCTCACATCCTTTGATCAAATCCGATCAAAGAATTCAATTTAAATTAAATCGGTAGGGTTACTTCCAAAAAACACCTAAAAACCTATAAATAGGACCCTAGACCCTTATATTTTCATTTATTCCTGATTCAATCTGAATCAATCATAGTCTTTTCCTCTTTAGGCATTTGCATACTCTCCTAAGGGTAGTATAGCAATAGTGCATTAAAAAGAGAAAAAAAAATTCTTGGTTCGATATTTTGGTGAATTGTAGTGCTACTTTCACCAAAAGAAGACTGTTGTATCCTGTGAGACAATCGTCATACTGATCGTAAGCACCGTTGCGGAACGAAATTGTCTTAAGGACATAGAGTATAACTTTAGACTTAGTCTTATCAATTAGGTAGCCACCATCTCCAACCAACAATCTTAAGACAATTTTTCTGCTACCACGGAAGTGCTGCTTCAGATGGCTACTATGGCGATATCTGTTCAAGCCGAGAGATCGAAAAAATTCTTCGGCACGGACTTCAAGAGGTGGCAACAGAAGATGCTGTTCTGCCTCACAACTTTGAATCTGGTCAGAGTACTGAATGAAGATCCACCTGTCCTAAAGGAAGGGAAGACCGACAAGCAAGTAATTGCTGCAGTGGAAGCATGGAAGCATTCAAACTTCATTTGCAAGAACTATATCCTAAATGGTCTGGATAATACCATGTACAATGTGTACAACAGTATTGCTACTACCAAGGAGTTATGGGCATCCCTAGACAAAAAGTATAAGATAGAAGATGTTGGACATAAGAAGTTTGTCGTTGAAAGGTTCTTAGACTACAAAATGGTCGACCATAAAACTGTTATGGAGCAAGTCCAAGAGCTCCAGATTATCCTGCATGAGATACATGTAGAGAGAATATCTCTCAGTGAATCATTCCGGATAGATGCTATTATAGAGAAGCTACCATAATTATGGAAGGACTTCAAGAACTACCTGAAGCATAAGCGGAAGGAGATGGGACTTGAAGATCTAATTGTCCGCCTGAAGATCAAGGAAGACAATAAAAGCCAACACAAGAAGACAGGAGGATAACCTGCTGAGCCTAAAGCCAATCTCATAGAAGGAAGAAAGAAATGCAAGTTTTTAGGCGAAGGCTTTAAACAGAAGAATGACAATCCAAAGAAATATAAATTCAAGGAAAAGTGCTTTGTCTATGGAAAGCAAAGACACAAATCCAAGGACTGTCGTTTCAAGAATAAAGAAAACAAAGAGGTCAACATTACTGAAACCCTATCCCAAGAGGTATCCGAGATGATGCTGTCAGTTGTTGTGTTTGAACTTTAAAGCAAACATGGTTGACCAAGCAAATGAGTGGTACATCGATACTGGGCTACCAGACATGTCTGCTCTGATAAGAGTATGTTCTCATCATATACTCCTATTAATGGTAAAAAATTGGTCATGGGTAACTTCGCTACATCCAAGATAGAAGGACTTGGCCGCATTATTTTGAAGATGACATATGGCAAGGAGCTTCTACTTAATGATGTGCTACATGTCCCTGACATCCGGAAGAATCTTATATCAGGCTTCCTCCTAAGCAAACATGGCTTTAGGATGGTCTTTGAGTCTGATAAATTTATACTTACTAAGGGGAGGATATTTATTGGAAGGGGTTATTTGAATAATGAATTATTCAAGGTTAATGTAATGACTGTACACAGAAACCTTGAAATAAATAAAGCTTCTTCTTCTATTATATGGTTGATTCTTCTTGTTTATGGCATGATAGATTAGGACATGTGAATTTTAATTCATTACAAAAATTAATAAAATTAGAATTATTACCTAATCATAAAATTGATCCACATTACAAGTGTGAAGTGTGTGTTGAAGCAAGTTAGTAAAAACACCATTTCTATCAGTAGAAAGAAATACTGAATCTCTTGACTTAATTCACAGTGACCTATGTGATTTAAAGTCAGTTCAAACTCGAGAAGGTAAAAAGTATTTTATAATATTATTGATGATTCAACAAGATACTGCTATGTGTATCTACTAAAGTCTAAAAATGAGGCTTTAGAAATGTTTAAATGTTATAAGAATGAAGTTGAAAATCAACTTAGTAAAAAGATTAAGACCATAAGGAGTGATAGAGGTGGTGAATACGATGCACCTTTTGACGAATTCTGTCAAGAGCATGGCATTATTCATCAAACAATAGCTCCTTATTCGCCTCAATCGAATGGAATTGCGGAACGCAAAAACTGCACATTAAAAGAAATGATGAATGCTATGTTGATAAATTCTGGTGCACCACAGAATTTATGGGAAGAAGCAATTCTCTCAGCAAATCATATTCTTAATAAGACACCTCTTAAGAAGAGGGATGCTACTCCATATGAGTTATGGAAAGGAAAGAAGCCTTCTTACAATTACTTAAGAGTGTGGGGTGTCTGCCTAAAGTAGCTATTTCGGATCCTAAAAAGGTCAAAATAAGACCTAAAATTATTGATTGTATATTTATTGGTTATGCACATAATAGTAGTGCATATCGCTTTCTTGTGTATAAATCAGATATATCTAATATACAGAAAAATACAATCATGGAATCAAGGAATGCATCATTCTTTGAAGATATATTTTCAAATAAAAGAAAATTAGAAATAAGTTCAAATAAAAGAACTTATGATAATACTGCTAGTAGTAGTCATTAGGAAGAATATCCTGAAGATGAACCCATATGCAGTAAGAGACCAAAAGTTGCAAAGTCCTTTGGTCCTGATTATGTAACTTATATGTTACAAGATGGACCTCATACATTCAAGGAGGCAATGTCTAATCTAGAAGCACCCTTTTGGAAAGAAGCTGTTAATAGTGAAATTGAGTCCATCATGCATAATCATACATGGGAGTTGGTAGACTTACCATCTGGTATAAAACCTCTAGGGTGCAAGTGAATTTTTAAGAAAAAGCTAAAGGCTGATGGATCAATTGACAAGTATAAAGTCAGATTAGTGGCTAAAGGCTTCAAACAAAAAGAAGGTATATACTTCTTTGATACCTATTCATCAGTAAGTAGAATAACATCTATAAGAATGTTAATCGCTTTTGCAACCATTAACAATCTTGAAATTCATCAAATGGATGTTAAAACTACTTTTCTGAATGGTGAATTAGATGAAGAAATATACATGAAATAGCTTGAGGGATTTATTGTTCCTGGATAAGAAAAGAAGGTGTGTAGACTTGTTAAATCCTTATATGGATTAAAGCAAGCACCTAAGCAATGACATATAAAATTTAATAATGTCATGTTATCAAATGAATTCAAAATAAATAAATGTGACAAATGTATATATGCCAAAACCCTGCTTGAAGGGTATGTGATAATTTGCTTATATGTAGATGACCTGTTAATCATTGGTAGTAATACAAAAACGATTAAACAGACAAAGAAAATGTTGATCAAACATTTTGATATGAAAAATATGGGTATGGATGATGTTATACTAGGGATTCGAATCATTAGAACATCTGAAGAAATAATATTATCTCAATCTCATTATATTGAGAAAATATTAAATAAGTTTAAAAAGTATGATACTAGCCCGGTAAAAACACATGTAGATGTTAATCTACATTTGACTAAGTGTACTGAAGAACCCATATCTCAATTGGAATATTCACGTATAATTGGCAGTTTAATGTATGTCATGAATTGCACTCGTCCTGATATAGCATATGCTGTCAATAAGTTGAGCAGATTCATAAGTAATCCAGGTCCAAATCATTGGATAGCTCTAATAAGGGTATTAAGATATCTACGATATATCCTAAGTTATGGATTACATTATTCAAGATATCCAGCTATACTAGAAGGATATAGTGATGCAAATTAGATATCTAATATAGAAAATACAAAATCCACAAGTAGATATGTATTCACCTTAGGAGAAGGTACTGCGTCATGGAAATCTTCTAAGCAAACATGTATAGCTCGATCCACTATGAATTAGAGTTTATTGCTTTAGAAAAGGCTACTGAAGAAGCAGAATAGCTTCGAAACCTTTTAGAAGATATTTCATGTTGGCCAAAGCCTGTATTTGCAATATGCATACATTGTAATAGTCAATCGGTAATTTGCAGAGCACAGAATAAAATGTATAATGGTAAGTCTAGATATATACGTCACAGACATAATACCATTAAGCAGTTACTTGAAATTGCTGTAATTTTTATTGACTATATTCAGTCAAAGAAAAACCTAGTGGATCCATTGACAAAGGGGTTACCAAGAGATCAAGTAAACTGTTTATCGAGGGGAATGTGTTTAAAACCTATAATTAAAAAATTTATAGTGGATACCCAACTTAGCTGACTAGAGATCCCAAGATCTAGGTTCAAAAGGGACAACTAAATTATGAAAAGATTTGCATAGCACTAAGGATGTCCAATCCTACTCATTCCTATGATAATTGGTGCTACCTGTTAAAGGTATTAGGACAAGCATTGCTTTTAATGATTCTTATGACATGAACATTCATGTGGGGTTTAGCAGGATACTTTTAATAAGAATTACCTATGTGAGTGTGAACTGGGCCAATTCTATGAGAATTTAAAGGTTTAATTCTATGAAGCACTCATAAAACCATAAGATGTTCGGGGCCAAAATGAATACAACCATGAGAACCAAAAGAATGCTCGAAAAGAAGTTGCGTGATTGTTATTATCTTAGTTTACACAAAATGTTAAAAAGTTCAAGACATCATGTTTACTTTTTAGCAAGTAAACTCGATAACAACTCACTAAGGAAGGTTCAAAGTCACAAGCTACCTATCCCGATACAATTTCATCCCATTATACTCTCTTTAGTGTCTGTATATTCATTTGCATTAAAATCCTTTTATGTGGGGGTTTGCCTTTGCTAATCTTTGATGATCTTTGATCTAACTCCAATTTCTATTCATGTAGGGGATTGTTGGGTAATGGGCCTGAATACCCTAATGGGCCTTGAAAGCCCATTACCTCCTCTTTGTGTGTGAATGAGAAATTGTGAGGATATTTAGCCCTACATTGGAAAAAATAAGAAAGAAAGGTTCACTTATATGTAAACCTCTTCTTTGAAGCTTAAGCTCCTTAGGCTCACCATAAATGGAGAGCTTGAGGGTATGCATCACCCTCGCACATGTGCGTGTGCGAAGGGTACTTTGCACGGGCGCATCGTCTTGAGGGGCTTTTAAATTTTTTCTAGATCTTGAGAATCTGACGGTGGAGACTGATCATATTAAGATAAAGGGCTGAGATCAATTGATTGTTGATCATCGGATCAGGATCAGACTGATCGTTAATCGATCGGATGAAAGGTCAAGAGGCGCTGATCAAATCACGATCGCGATCGCGATCGTGATCAATGGCTCACACCCGTTGGCTGATCAGTCAACAGGACCGTTGGTGATAAGGTGCTCGTCTGATCCTGCGGTTAGAGATAAGGCATCGCTTCGATCAAGTCGTTGTGATAAATCAATGTTTCGATCGTGAAAAGATGTATCATAGCCATGCTATGACTTATCCGATCATGGAATTGGCTTATCTGATCGGAGAAACGACCTTTTAAATCATGAAAAGGCTTATCCGATCACCTGATATGAAGATCACGATGTTTAATGGGCATATCAAGGGTGATAAGCCCTTAACTCTCATATCCTTTGATCAAATCCGATCAAAGAATTCAATTTAAATTAAATCCGTAGGGTTGCTTCCAAAGGGCACCTAAAAACTTATAAATAGGATCCTAGACCCTTGCATTTTCATTTATTCCTTATTCAATCCGAATCAATTCTAATCTTTTCCTCTCTTAGGTATTTGCATACTCTCCTAATAAGGGTAGTATAGCAATAGTGTATTAAAAAGAGAGAAGCATTCTTGGTTTAATATTTTTGATGAATTATAGCGTTGCTTTCACCAAAAGAAGACTGTTGTATCCTGAGAGACAATTATCATACTGACCGTAAGCACCGTTGCGGGATGAAATTGTCTTAAGGATATAGAGTATAACTATAGACTCAGTCTTATCAATTAGGTAGCCACCATCTGCAACCAATATTTTTATCATAGATTTTAAATCGTTAATCTTTTATATAATGAACTGATACTCTGTACAACCGCCCTTATTTTTTTTTTATTTTTTTTTGACATATAACCTCATTTATATATATAAATTTAATATAATAACCTTTTGTATGTTAAGAAAATTGCATACTTGTCAGCGGATTTGGATTGAATTTTTTATTTTTAAAATTAAAAAAATTTAACTCATAGCACAAAAAGTTGAATTATTTTTTAAAATACCTTTTTTGAAACGATTCTAAAAATCTCAATGAAGCGACGTTTTCTTCATATTCATTTCAAGAGGTTTTTAAGATTTTATTCTTTCTATTTCAAAATGTTCAAAACTCCCAGATTCATCTTCCTCCTTCTCACGATCTTGCGATTTGTTGCTGTTTTTCTTTAAAAAAAATAATTTTTAAAAATATCAACCAAATATATTTTTAAATATTAAAAATTAATATAATATAATTTAAATTTTTAAATATAACTTATATTTTTAAAATAATTTTTTGAAACACGAACTAAAGAGGCCTTAAGTTAGAGACTCCTTCAGTGCGACCCAACTAAACTTCTCTTCAATTATAAAAAAAATTGGACAATGCTTTCATCCCGCAGTTCAAGCTTTCGCCGCACGCAGGCGGCTACCCTTAAAAGAACGGGCTATAAGTGATTAATATCGCGTCGGCTGATACACCTAGCGACTAACATCGGAGACTAGATCGCGTTCTTTCGGCGTAGCGTAAAAAGACGCGCTTCCAGAGTCGGTATGGCGATCCAGTCAAATTTGATACCCGGCCCTCGCCGACAAAAACCACGGCCACCAGCAGGAGCAGTCCCCTCCCGAATCCCTAATATTGGAAGGCAAGGCAAGGAAGCAAGGCGCCAGCACAGGGGAACGAAATCTACCAAAGCTTATCGTTCTTCTCTAGATTCCAAGAGTAATCCGCCGTCTAATGGGACTCCCCGTGAGTTTTCTCGTTTTCTCGGTCTTCTCTGATTAATTTCCTCTCCATTTCTTTCCGCTTTGGATCTGGATGATGTTTCTTGGATCGGTACCCGATTTTTTTCGGTCTTAATCGGTACTCGAATTTTTTCGGTTTTAAGACCATTCAGTCTTAACGTTAACGTGTTTGTCTTAAATTTGTCTTCCTGCCAAGTGGAGAATTCTCTGCTGACTTGTTTTCCTTTCTTTTTTTTTTTTCCAATAATCTGTCTTAAGTTTCCGGGTTTTGGTGCTGAAGGTCGGTCCCATTTAAAGCACTTCTAAGAGCCATTGGACCAAATTTTCCAACTTGAGTTGGTTTGATTCTTGTTCGTGACAGATATTAACTGATAATTTTAGATAAATCTCTGGGGGGAAACCAACGTGACCTATCCTTCAGAATTCACTCGGAGTGTTCCAGTTGCTGCTGTTGGATGATCATCCAAATAACCCTTTTTGGTTAAATGAATTGAAATTTCTATGCCCCCTCCTCCTATGTTCCTTTTTATTTCTCTTAAATGATAAATAGAGTTAACTTTAATTTGTTAGGGACTACATTATAACAGTTTCTCAGATAAATTTACTTATTATACCATTGATCGTCGCTTGTAACAGATCCACTGACAGCTTCCTACAATGATGTCCAGACCTGTGGTGCTTGTTTTTTTACTATTGTTACTTATCGTAACGTCTCAGTTTGAGTGGAAGCAGCAAATCTTGAGTGAAGTCGAAGCAAATCCAATAACCTCACGAAGGAAGCAGCATATGTTAGATAAGGAAGAACTTATTAAAGAAAAGGTAAATCTTCAGACACCTCACTTGTTACGAAGGTTTATCATATGGAGAAAAACTGTTAAGCTTTTGATCCATCCAACTAATTCAAAATTCTTTAGTCATTGGGCAGCAGTTTTAAAATTAAATTGCAGTAGATACACAAATATTCTTAAGCAGGGTTTTAGGCCTCAGTGGGACATTCTGTGGGATGCCAAGACGGATTGCTGTTCTAAGCGTTAAGGATGGAACCATCCTACCATCATTCTAGCATCTTAATCAGGGCATTTTAGGACACCTTCAGTTTCAAGTGTCGGGATGGAACGGAACGGCAATACATCCCGTTCCATAAAAAATAAAGACGGTCCCATCCATAAGATTTAAAACCTAGTTCCTAAGCATACTTGTAGTTACATCATACGGATAATTTCTTATATTTCTTTAGTTGGTTCATTTCATTTATGTATTGTTGAACTCTTTTGGCATGCTTTATTTTTGAGTTTTTAAGTGTCCTCTTGCTAACACTTTCAAGATGGCATTGAAGGATTAAAGAAAACTCATACAGTTGGTGTTGTCATCACCTTCGTCTCTGCTAACCTAATAGAGATTGGAGTTGAATAACAACACAAGATATCCTTCATCTCACTTGCCTTGATATTGATAGTGTTTGGGTTGTGATAATACACTATATTGAGTCTACCAATGCTTTATTGTTTTTGTCAAAATGTTATTTACTAAGAATGCCTTTGTTGTCAAGTGGGATGGGTGTATCTTTCATTGCACTCTAATTTTGAGTACCTATAATTCAGTCACTTGTTAAAATGCTGTCAAACTATAGTGGGAACATCCATTCATGTGTAAGTTTTGTTGTGAACAATGGCTTAATGAGCTTGGAGGCTAAAAAATTTCATTTTCATGTTCTGTCTTAGTCTTAAATTAGCACAAGCTTTTTCTTAGTTTTAGAGAAATTTTTCTTGTTTATCTATCTTTTCCACTCATTCATGAGTGTTGTTTATGTACTTTAGGTCTAAATTAGATTTATTTAATTTTGTAGGTTTGTCGGGTCTCAAGATTTGGTTAAGTATTTCTTATTTTCTTGCAATTTTCAAATTAATATTTAGAGCTATTTTTTAGTTGATTTTCAAGTAGTGTTGTGATTGTAATTATCATTTGAGGTTCCATTCTAGACAAAGTTTTAAGTCTTGGTGACAATGGGCATCCCAGCTGTCCTATGAGAAAAGGGGGCCCATCCATACAAGAAAACAAGAAGAAAGAGGAAAAAAAGAAAGGAAAAAAAATGTAAGGGAAAAATAGAAGGAAGGAAAGAAGTAGAAAAAGGAAGGAAAATGAAGAAAAGGGAAAGAGAGAAAGGAAGGAAGATAAAAGAGGATACAAAAGAAAGGAAAGAAGGAAGAAAGGAAATAAAGAACAAAAGGGAAGAAAGAAGGAAAGAAGGGAGAAAAGAAAGAAAAAAGAAATAACTGAAGAAGAAGAAGAATAAAGAATGGAGAAAAAAAGGGAAGGGGGGGGGGGGGATAGCGAGGCATCCCATTCCATGAAAAAATTGTAACACCCCCCTCCTCTCCATCCTATGGGATTTAAAACCTTAATTTTAGGTCTAGGTTGGTTTAGAAAAGATTTAAAGTTATTAGGTTGATTTGGAAATATTTTAATGTTTTTATGTAAGATTCTATGGAATTACAACTTTATTGATATTTGATAAATTTGTTAGTTATTTTTTTAGGATAGGATGCAGTGTTATGCTAATTAGGATTCCTATGTTGAGTCAAATATCGTAAGTTGCTTGTTTCATTATAATTTTGCTAGGAGTCCTTTTATGATTGGAAAACATTGTGTGGCATGGCAATGCCATATCTTATATTAGAATTAATACAATGGGGGTTTGGCTGTTAGTGTATCCTTATTGCCTCACCCTAGGGTACAGGGATTGCCAATCACCTTCTAAGTTGCAAATCATGCTAGCCCATTATCATTGTTCAATAACAGAATTGTACAGGGGCATTGCTTAAGGAAATGTTTAGATGATGGATTGCATAAAGCTTACAAAAGTAGCATTTGTTTGCAATACTATCCACAAATTGCTAGTGTTCTAAGTAATTATCTATGTATACATGATATGAGGATGCTTTTTTTAAAGAGCCTTGCAATTTAAGGCATTGGAAAGCTACTTTGAGACCATAATTTCTTTCATTTACAAGTTTTTTCTTACCAAGGAAGCATGACATTGAATTTTAGTTGTAGGATTTTTTATGTGTATTAGGATTGTTTTCCATGCAAGGAGAGCTTAGGATTAGATTAATTTGATCAAAGGCATAGGCTATAGCATGTATGTTTCAGAGCCCTAGTGCTTTTGACAAGCCAAATACACGTGTACTTTGATCATGGATTACAATGTTATCTTAACCTGTTTGGCATGCAATAAGATGAGACGTAAATGGAGCATATTTTAGTTTTATCTCTAAAGAAACATACAAAATATTTGCAATAGAAATATTGATCCATAAGAAAAAGAAATTGTGTTTCTCATTTCGAACTTGCTTCAATTCTCACCAATATATATGCATTTGTAGGCAACAAACATCCAAATATGTGTAGCAAATGCAGCAAAGTGTCTTTCAAACACTAATCCATAGGGAAAAGCAAATTAGATAGCTAAGGTGTCATTTAGCATCACACTAATTTTTTCTTTTGAAAAATAAAAATAAAATTTTGATTAATTATTTAAAAATTTGACAATAAAAATGTGGTATAGTTAATTATTTTTAAAAATTATAAATATAATTGTGGTGGTGGAAGTGATGATGGTAGCAATGAAAATAATAGTAACCTTACAAAGGTGTTAATGATGCTGGTGCAGTGGTAGTTGTGTTGGCAAGGGCAGTAGTGATATGGTGGAGGCGGCAACAACGACGTGATAGAGGCAATGGTGGTGTAATGAAGGCATTAGTGTTGGTGTTGGTAATGGCGATGATGATGATAGTGGTGGTGCTGGTGGTGTAGGGGGAGGAATAGAAAATAATAAATAAACGTGTTGATAAATATGCTCAAAGATTACGATATCTTTATTTGTAGTAGGGTAGCCAGAACGACCCTTGCACAATAGTGAGGGGTCAGTGGATGCTTTTACCTTGGTACTTTGGGGTGAAGATCAAGTACTATTGGAGGGGAAAGACAACCAAACAAGAAAACAACATAAATTAATTACACATGCTAGTCAAATGAATCACTCAGGCCTAAGAGAACAAGGGGGATGAGAATGAGATAGAATATTGGATAGGAAGACCTTGGACCTAAGGGAAGATCTGGTCAGGGGACCAAAAATTATTTGAACAAAAATAATGCTAGTGTAAGTCAAGTAAGTGCTTATGGCAACTTGAGTTGCCCATCCTAATTGGAAAAATTCAATCATAGACCTTTTATATTTCTTTCAAACAAAGACGGACCCCCTTGCTTCACACCCTCAAATGCCATGCCCTTTCTTTCTGAACCTCCTATCTAGTTACTGTCCCTTTACACTTTGCTTGCTCTTTTTCACGTGCCTTGGCCATTGTCTCTTCTTCTTAAGAAACTTCCCAGCCATATGTCCCATTCCTTCCTTCCCAGTTCTCCCTCATCTTCGCACAATAACTTCCTTTAAAATTTTGCGTCCATCCCCTTCTTGTCTTCCATCTTAACTGGCTAAGTAATCTTAGGAAGAAAAAATGGTCCTACTATCATTTTCTCTAATTGTTGTTATACAAAATCCAAAGGCATAACAGTAGGATAAAAGAAAATCCCCAAATGTCTTACAAATATAACTAGTGGAATATGGAAAGAAAAAAAAAATTGGAAGCATGGACTTCAATTCATCAAGGGTTGATAAATATCTGTTCTAGAAATATTATGGGCACTAACTATTAAATTCAAAAAAAAAAAATAGATTAAGAATATTTGATATGTTTGTGGGGACATCATTCTCTTAAACAATCATTAGGCTAAACTATAGATGCTATGAAGAGAGTGGAACTCTAGAACGGAGCACTAGAACTAGGCCCTGTCAATTGGAGTCCTTGTGAACTCAAGACTCATAAACACAGTTTTTTTCATATCCATTCCTTCCTAAGATTTCAATTTGGGAAAACAAAGAAACTGGGCCATTGCACTCTTTTGCCCACTTAGTTGATGATCTAAAACCAAATTGAGGCGCTACTCTGTGGTTGCCACACTCCTTTTCCTTCTTGATCATTTAGTTGATGGCCTGAAGGAGGTTGGCATCCAAGGCCAAGTTCTTAAAGAGAATGGCAAGAGGGATGGAGGAGGATGAAGTAGAGGGTTAGGTGGCTTCTCTATGGGTTGTGGATAGCAAGAGGGTTTGCAATGGGAATCATTTGGTGGAAGGTGGTGGAAAAGGGCATGGTCATTGCTGCCGGGAAGAAAATAACATATTCGATGCAAATGTGCTATGGTTTGGGGGTTTCCAGAGCTTTTCTCTCTGCAATGTTTTGGGATAGGTGGGAAGATGAGAGAGAGAGAGAGAGAGAGAGAGAGAGAGAGAGAGAGATCAGAACTATATGGGAGTTGAGAAGGACAAAGGCTGCTTCTTCTTTTTGCCCCTTTGTTTTCATTGGTTTCATTTCATTGAAAGAAGGAAATTGCAGTAATGTTTTTAACAAAAAATGGTGAAATCATCTGAGTATCACCTTTAAGTGATTTAGATAATGATGTATTTGAGTTATAGCAGCATTACTTTATATGGTATGGTTCAATTATAGACATAAATATTTGGAACAAAAGAACAAAACATAACTGCATGGTTTTCGCTAGGAATCAATTATATTTAAGTTTCATGAACCAAATGTTTTCTTTTTTATATATGAGTAATAATAGGGCAGGGGAGGGGGCATGAATTATTCATTATTCTTAAAAGGGGAGGGTGGAAAAGTGATAAACTAGAGAGTTTTTTCTCTCGAGTTTTTTTTTTCTTGGGGATTGGGTGGGGGTGGTGACTTTTGTGTTGGATCCAGTGACAAATAATGAGGATGTGTAAGTTGTTAGGATGCCAGAACTGTGGTTGGAGGGTTTTTTACCCTGCCATGCCATCTTAGAGCTGGGTGCAAATGATATTGCACATAATTCAAGCAAAACCATCCTAGGGGGACTGTTTGGTGACTGACTACTGCCGCTAAGGTTCAGGAAGACATAAGTAGTAAGACCATTTCACAACCTCCGGAAGGAGCAGGTTGCAGGATGCGACCTTGCTGAATACCTTGGTGGAATATCATACAATCCTTAAAGAGTATATAAGAGACTCAGAATATGTTCCCTTGTTTTGTTACGTCTCTGTAACTTATCTTATTAATTCACAACCGATCATTCCTTTTCCTTATGATAGAGATAATGGACAGCTGTACTCTTGCCAAATCAAGCCTGAATGTTAATACATAACCATATACCCACAGAGCAGCCAACTCTAGAAGGTATATTTTAAAAATTCTCATAGCAAAATATTGAGATTTTGGAAAGAAAGACCAACAGGTGAAAGCTTTGGTGACTAGTTGTGTGGGTCACTTTCAAATACTTTTGGTTACTACACTAAAGAATTTGTATTATAAACAAGTTGCAAAAGATACAAATGTGGTATCAACTTGTGCTGAATTTTGAAGCTTGGAACCAAGGTTTGCCATCCGGACACATGTCAGCCATACCATATCGTACCTGTAAGGTGCCAGTACTGTACAAAACAAAGGTCTGATTTGGCATGAATCAAACTGATTCGAACTGAATAGAACCGCACCACTGTACCATCCGAACTGAGCAATGCTATTTATTGAGAGTGAGGGAATATGCTAGCTCTTTATCTTAGTACGTATCATATCATATCAACCATATTGCACTGAAATAGTTATGTCCTATTATATTTTTCAGTACCAATTTTGTGGACCTTGCTTGAAACCATTGACCTGCTAACGTATGAGCTCATTCTCTATGCAATTCATCAATTATGTATTTGTAGTTTTAGAATTGTTTCTTTAAAAGATGTGTTAACTTAAACATGATCATGTGCAAATAGAAGAGATATTAAGGCTTGGAAGAGTCTGTTGAGTTTTTGTTGAACCAATTGTTGAGAGCAAATGGATTAAAGATGGTGTGGTCACAAATTTGCAATTGCTTTGTCAAGATTAGTGGGCATTGTAGTTTATATGCTTGAATTTATGCATACATAAATACATACATATATACACATATAAAAAAGAGAGTGATTTAGCTGCACTTAAGAGAAAATCTCTACTCAGATTTGGTCAGGTCTAGATTTCGATGATGGAGGTTCCACATTGATGATCGAATCATTGGATATGATCTACTACCCTTAAAATGCATGAACATTGAAAATCATGTGATTTGGAGATCTTTGGTCTATACATTAAGCAGAAAAAATAGCATGTATTGTCTCATATGATCTAGATTGTCCAATTTTTGACTTCTTGATGCATAGGTTAATGGTCTCTAAATCACATTTTTTTTGTGTTTAAGAACTTTAAAAGTATGTATTCTCTCATATGATCCAGACTATTCAATTTTTTGACTTCTTAATGCATCAGTTAATGGTCTTCAAATCATGTATGTAGAGAGAGATTGACTTAGCTACAATCAAGAGGATTTCCACTTGGATTCAATTAGATTTAGATTTAGATGATGGGGATCCCACATTAATAATTAAAGTTGTTGCATGTGATCTACTATTTTTAAAATTCTCAAACATCAAAATTTATGCGATTTGGAGACCATTGATCTATGCATCATTAGGCCAAGAAAGCATGTATTATTCCATGTTATTTGGACCATTCAATTTTTGGACCACTTGATACATGGGCTAGGAATTGACAAATCATATAGTTTTTGGTATATAGGCGTTTTAGAGGTCACGGATCACATTTAACGGCTCTGACCATTGATGTGAGACTCGCATGGTCCAATATTAGACTCTGACCGGATCTGAGTGGATGGTTTACTTGAGTGTAGTCGGTCAAGCGCTCTCTCTCATATATATATATATATATATATATATATATATATAGAGAGAGAGAGAGAGAGAGTGAGCTTGATTTGACTATACTCAAGAGAATATCCACTCAGTATGGGCTAGTTTGATCCAAGCCATTGGATATGGTATAACTTCTAAAATATTTATATACCAAAAGTTATATGATTTGGAGACTCTTAGTTCATGCACCAAGGTGTTAAAAAGTATATTATTTTGAGTTATTTAAACTATCAAATTTTTTGACTACTTGTTGCATGGGCTAAGCTTTAAGTCACATGATTCTTAGCACGCAAGCATTTTGGAGGTAACATATCTAATGGCTTAAATTGTTGATGTGGGACCTTTATGATCCCATGTAAACCTGATTTGATTTGAGTAGATGATTTGCTCGTGTGTGACCAAGTCAAATGCTCTCTCTCTCTCTCTCTCTCTCTCTCTCTCTCTAGCTATCTATCTATTTCTCTGTGTTGGAGGGAGGGGGGGTGTTCAACTACACACTTTATTTGACATCTTGGGAAAAGTTTTAACAACTCAATAGTCAACTATCTAAATTAAAGATCCAGACAATTGAAGATGATCTACCTGATAAAATTTGCCTAGGAACCAAAGTTCATGTATTATGATGGTTTCTAACCTAAGCATTTAACAAAGTGCAATTGATACTATTCATTTTTATAGTCATGTGGTGCATAGTGTATAGATACAAAAATAAATGAATTTCAATTTTTAGGTAGTTTTATAGTGTAGATTATCTTTAATGGCTTGGATTTTCAATTTGGATGCACATTTAAAATCATTAAATCTTTAAAGATTTAACATAAAATGATCAGTGTTTATGTTGCTTGTCACATTTTCTGCTCATGATAGATTAGTTTAGGGTGGACTAAATTCAACTTTGAGATTATTTTACCTAATCATATACAATCCTAGTGTTTTATTTTAGATAAACTTTAAGGTAAGTTTCTTTTTAAGCAACTTAAGTCCGCTTGGCTTCCCTTTGTTATGAACTATGTATTGTCTAATGAAGCAAAAAGCCTCCAACTTGAAAAAGGTGCTCTCTGGCTTCATATTTGTCACTGGTACGGCATGAAGTCCAAGAGGATGAGCCTGACTTCTTAGGTTCCATACGGAGGATTATTGATTTTTTTTTTCCCCCTTCCTGCTTCATGCTTATAGGTTTATCCGTAGAGGACCTTCTTGTTTATATCACATTACATAAGTTAGCTTTCCCTTGTTGAGTGCCTATGCCTCCTGAAGATGAGGTCTCACGTGAAGAATCTAGCTTGCAATTCCAGCAGGAACATGCTTGTATATGCTTTTTAATTCTGTGATTTAACTTGTAATTGCTTTAGCGAAGCAATCTTGACTTTTAAGCAACTAAATTATCTGTAGTTTCATAAAATTTTAGATGAACTAATTGCCTGTGTGGCAATATCTTTTGTACATCTGAAGTCTTTGATTCTGACATTTGGATTCACAATGTTTTCACTAAAGCCGTTGCTTTAGCTGTGTTGGTTGGCATGGCAGAAGTCCAAATTAGAACCTTTGTACAACTTCCACAGATATCTTTTCTTTTCTTTTCTTTTTCTTTTTGTTTGTTTGGTTATTGATATTTGCTTCATTTACTTCTTGAACTAATTTCTTCTTGCAGATAATCTTATCTCAGGAAAAGAGCATTCAGCAACTCAATATGCTTGTCCAGAGCCTTCAGCGGCAGTTGCTGTACTGCCGAGGTAGTAATAAAACAATACATGGAACTGAAGCATCTCTGACTGAGAACGTTAATGAAGTCGAGAAGCATCTGATCCTTGAAGACTGATGTTACATGATTTGATTTGCAGCTATCTAGCAGTAGTGGTTCAGTAGTGGTTGATATTTTATATATACTGGAGTCATGTTTACCAGTCAAAGTTGCTCTGGGGATCAAAATCAAAGACATCACGATGCTTTAACATGCTTCATACAGAAATGGTTTAATTTCCCGACAAAGGGGAAGTTTGCAATGAAAAATCTTAATTTTGCGATGGTGTCTTAATATGGAAAATCCTTATTGCAGTAATGTGTAATTATGCAAGTATGTTTATTTGAATTGGTACTAAAATCTTTGAAGTGCTATATTACAATCAGGGACAGCCAACAGGTTGGGTCCTGCTTAATCTCAGTCTAATCTGATTTTATATTTGAATTATAAATTTAAACTTAGATCTAATCTTTTAATGCTTGAGCTTCATCCATGAAAAGAATATTAGATCTAACGGATCATTTATGGCATGAATCGAACCTAAACTGTTTTGGTTCAAATTAGAATTGCATAAATTTTGTTTCCATTTGATTAAATTTCACTTGCATGAGTTAAACATTCAATTATTACTTTATAGCTAAAATTTACTAATTAATAATTTAATACCATTTTTTAAAAAAATTAAATAAAAATTAAAAGTTAATTTAGATTTAAAATTTTATTTAAAAACTTTTAATTTCATTCAAATAAATAATTTTTTTAGGGTGTGTTTGGCTGGAGGATTTTTAAAAGGAATTGTATTTGAAGTGAGGTTGTTAGAATTTTAATAATAAAATTTTATTTATGTAATTAAAATAATATTTATTCTATAATTTATGTAATTAAATAATATTTTTTATTTATATAATAAATATTTATAAATATTTTATGTTTAATTTATATATTTTTATAACTTAAATTTATTATTAATTAATAAAAAATTCTAAGGAAATATAAATTTATTGAAACATTTCTAATATTATTATAAATATTTTTATTTGTTATTGCATAAATATTTTAAATACAAATATAAATATATTTAATAAATATAGTACGAAATAAAATATTAATATTTATTAAATATTATAATATGTACAATACTATTAATATTGAATATTTTAATATGAACAATAAAATATTAATACTTAAATAATAAATATTGATGAGTATTATTAAAATAAATATTAAATATTTATTGCAAATATTACAAAATAAGATTTATAGAAAACTTTACAATTTTTGGATAAAATTTTATTTTCAAGAGCACAACTATCCAAACAAAAAATTTATAAAATTTTAAAATTCTAAAATATTGCATTTAAAAACAATGTACTTTAAAATTTTAGAAATTTTAAAATGCCTCGTCCAAACATAACCTAAATATTAAAATATTTATTAATATATTTATATATACTATAAATAAAAATCTTTTAAAATAGGTAATGAAATATGAATATTAATGATATAATTAAGAGAAAATAGATGAGCGAGAGATCTAGTTAGGATATATAGAGAATAAATTTAATGAGAGTTTATTTAATGAATTTGTAGAGATAATTAAGTAAAAAAAAAAAATTTATATTAAGGCTTAGGGGTCAGACTAGATCGAGGTCGGGATAAATCCATTTTCTATCAACCTTGTATTAATCCAAGTTAGATCTGACTAATATACAGGCCAGTTAAGTCAATGCATATATGAGGTCGAAACTTTTAAATCTGACCCAACCTATGGCCCTTTAAATATGGATCAAATTATGCTCGGTTTAGCTGTCAGAAATAGTGCTCTTGAAATCATGTGTTTTTATATTTTTAATTTTTTAATTTAATAAAAAAAATATTTGTTTTAATCTTATTTTTTTATATAAAAGATGATGTTTATAAAATTTAAATATTTATGATGGTGTAATTTTAGTATAATGTATGCAAAAGGATTAAATTATAGCTAATATTTTAAACATGTCTGTGATTGATGGAAGTACGGATCTTCTATCGCTAATCATTAATACGGTCCATGAATATTATGAATGTGACAATCTTATATGGATTGTTGTGTAGGACACTTATTGGAGGTATTATATATAAAAAATTATATAGGATTTGGACCGACATAATTTGAATCTTTAT